>CM076608.1:69734312-70092329 GCA_038502775.1 Hippodamia convergens
CTTCGATTGAAGAAAAGGCCCAAAGCGTACGCAGCAGCGAAAAGTCGACGTCCAGAGCGAGGTGCAATCTTCCAAAGTGGAGCTTGCCAAATTCAGCGGGGATATTCGGGGTTGGTTGAAATTCTGGAGTCTCTTCAGCAAGATCCAAGAGGACGCTGGACTGCGTGATGAGGACAAGTTTCAGTATTTGATACAGTCAATGGTGCCGGGATCCAGAGCAGCTGAATTGGTGAATAGTTACCTCCGTCGGCGAAAACTACCAAAAAGCCATCGAAGGTCTGCAGAAACGTTTCGGGCGCGAAGACCTACAAATAGAAGTTTATGTGAGGGAACTTCTGCAATTGGTGTCAGAAAACGCCGTTTTGAAGAGAAAAGTCGTCCTCGCCTCCCTCTATGACCGAATCGAGTCGTACATTCAGGCATTAGAAACTCTCGGCGTTACCACGGATAAGTGCGCGGCGATGCTTTATCCGTTAGTTGAATCCTCGTTATCAGAAGACTTATTGCGCGTGTGGCAGCGGTCTAACAATTCCGCAGAAAACGGTAACGTAGGAAAAGCGTCGGATGTGTCGAAAACGCGACTAGATGGACTTATCCGTTTTTTGGAATCCGAGGTCCAAAACGAGTTGCGGATATCTATGGCGGTAAAGGGATTCGACATAGGCTTTAAGTCGGAACCAAGGCCGGAACGTGAGCCAAAAGCAGAAAAGAACTTTCCGAGTGCGCGGAATCTGCTTGCGTCGGTAGTGAAAAAGGACACTTGCGTTTTTTGTGACAAGACTAACCACAACAGTGAGCGGTGTTTCAGAGCTAAGAAAAATGTCATTAGCGGAAAAGCAAGAGGTGGCAAAAACAAAAAGAGTTTGTTTCGGTTGCTTGCAAAGCGGACATTTGAAGAGGCATTGCAAGAAAAAAGTAAAATGCTCAAAGTGCGGTAAAAGACACGTGGACATAATGTGCTCTGGACAAAAAAGTCGAACTAGTTCGCGATCTAGTTCAGAAAGCTCCGTAAGTGCGGTTAATATCCCGGAAGAATGCGCTTTAGCTTCATCAGCTGAAATCCCCGCGACGTTCATGCAGTCTCTGAGAGTGCGGGTGCGAAATGACGCGAAAGATGTGGTCGTTCGTGCGTTGATCGACACAGGGTCGCAAAACTCTTATGTCTTGAACGAACTGGCTGAAGAATTAGATTACAAGCCGCGAGGGCAGCAAGATATGGTGCATTTACTGTTCGGCGGGAGTAAATCTGATGTTGCGACGCACCCAAAATTCAACGTTCGTGTCGGGAATCTGGATGGGACTTATTGGTGCAACTTTGAAGCGCTCGGAGAACAAATAATTTGCTCTAACGTACCAAGTGTGCAAAGAGGTACGTGGTTGAAAGAGCTGAAAGATCGCGACGCAGACATCACGATAAGCGACGTCGATAGTAAAGAACAGTTTGTATCCATTCTCATTGGCGCCGATATAGCAGGAAAGTTGCTGACGGGACGGGTGCACCAACTAGAGAATGGATTAACAGCTATCGAAACCTATCTTGGATGGACGTTGATGGGAAAAGTGCCTTCAAAGAAGAAGATCATGAAGAATGAAGCAAACCTAGCCGTTGTAGCCATCTCCATGTTGACGCAGGATGTTGGTAAAAAGGATTTATGGTCATTAGATGTCATAGGAATAAATGATCCTATAGACCATAAATCACGCAGGGACCAGGACATTGAAGTTGAACAGTCGGTCGAACGGGGTATTGTGAAAAACCCGGAAGAGCGCTACGAGGTAAAATTGCCCAGAGAAATTCCAGGAATACGATGGGATACTCCGAGAATGGCGCCAAGAAGGAATAATAGAGCAGGTACCAGCCCAAGAGTATGATACCTGGGGTGTTTATTTGCCGCATCGCCCGGTTTTCAAGAAAAAATCCACAACAAAGACGAGGCCCATATTCGATGCGTCCGCAGGTAGTCCTTCCCAGAATAGCTGTTTGGAAAAAGGACCTAACCTGTTCGAAGAAGTAGTGGACATTTTATTGAGGTTCAGAGAAGGCAAGAAGCGGGCGTATTTCGAAAAAACCTAGGCGCTTTGACTTGTGAAGCTCATTTTTTTTATTGCTGTTTTTTTGTATTCTGTTGATTGATTTTTTGTTATTGTGTTGTTATATTATGTTTGTACTTATTCGTGTGTGTAGGAATTGTTTTTGTATTTTGGCCAATGTCCGAATCTCGCAAAGTTGAGATGTCCTCACTCTTTTCGCGTGTGGGGAGGATGTTAAATCTGGCAACGCCGCCCCTATCGGCAACTTTGCGAACTATAAGGTTACAGTGGGTTCGGAAATTACCGAGTTTTGAGAAGGGATAAAAAGAGTGGGGATAAAGACGTAAAAAGGAGCAGAGACGGACGAAAAGGCGGCTCTCTTCTTGTTATTCTACGGTGGTGAACGAGTAAGTACTTTTGTGAAATAGATGTTAAACTGTTTTTTGTGAATAAAATATCTAGACTGTTTTAAAGTGCTTCTCTTATTTTACCCACCCGAAAATTACCTATCCGAGAACGAAAAGTCCTAAGATTTTATCTTTTGATTTCAACAATCTCTTCACAATGACAGCGTTGTGACATGGAGCCCCATCTTGCTGTAGCCACATATTTCATCTTATTTGAAGAGGCACATTGACTAGAAAAGTAGCCTTCTTGAATTCAAGGCACAAAATCATATCTATGTCTCCAAATAAAGCCATACTACCACAATACAGAAAAAAATAAATGGAATAGAATTAACATAAAACAAGCTGCAGATCGCTGACGGTTAGAAATAAATTGTATTTGAAAAAAAAAAGTTCAGAATGAAATTATCTTTTGAATGACATGATAAAAAAAGGCATTTCCCTGGAGAAAAAATTTTTGTTAGCGCCGCGACACCTGGCGTCTTTATTTATTCCGCAGATTATTATGCACATCTCAAGTCTACATTGACTTGTTCAAAACACCATTCACAGAGTGAAAAAATATAAGGACGTTTTCGAGAAAATTGGGGTTACCAAGATAAGTGAATCACCCTGTACAAGAACCTTCATAACGCAATGGCAAAAGTCTTTCATCAAGCGATGGCTCTGCGAGAGGGGCTTGTACTAACCTCAAAAAAACAGCATCAATATGAGCCGAGGGAGGTAATGGAGAATGAGGACGTCCGGTTATACTGGGACACTCCAATAATAACCGAGGAGGTAGTTCTATGGACGGCAAGAATAGTCCGAAGCTTTCTGATAGCTGAATAGATGCCTGACGTCTCACTGCCTTGACCGAGGACACAGTGGTGATGAGCGAACATCTAAGGGAATCGAATAGACCTGATATCATCGACAAAAACACCCACATTGGGAAGGTTACCCCCTTAGTTTTGGAGTAGCCTCCATTTTAAATTTACGTTTTTATTTTCGTTGACCCTTCCAAATACTATCGATTTCTTTGGACATAAAGTTCCTACAGATGTAAAAAAAAAATGTTTTTTGAAAGATGATATTAGTGTAGAACAATATGAAAATATTTAACTTGAAAATGCCATAAAAAAATCTTTAAAAAAATTTTAGTGAAAACTAGCACATTGAAATATTTTTTGAAATAATTTTTTTTCAATGAGCTGACACGCCAGGATATTAGCTAGAGAACGGTACCAGCATAATTTCTGTAAGTTACATAATTAAAAATGACCCTTATGAACATTGATAAAATAAAATAAAACTCAGTACTGTACTTCCAATAATTTTTAATGATCAAACTAACCAATTTCGTACAGTAATAGAACTACCTATTATCAATCAAAGGCGTATCTGGCTTCAGTTAGATGGTGCACCATCGCACTGAACTCGTGTAGTAAGAGATCACTTGAATGAAAATTATTCACCATGGATTGGACGTGGTGGAACAGTTGTTTGGCCGCCACGTTCTCCAGACTTAACACCGCTGGACTATTTTTTATTAGGCTGGATGAAGCAATGGGTATATGCCACAATCCCAAACACCAGAGACGAACTTGTGCAAAAAATAATTACTGTTTCAAATGAAAAAAGCAATTAAGATGCCGGGCAATGAAGGCGTGTTAGATAATGCCTCTGATAAAAGTGTTAAAGAAATTGAATATAAATGTTTTCAATGCAAAAGAAAAGTGGTGAACATGGTGAAATGTTATAAATGCTTCGATATTTTCCACCCCAAGTGTATGGAGCAAGCCTCAAACGAAAAATCCACAGTTTGCGAACACGAGGAAGGAAGTACTCATAAAGTGGCAAAGGAAATTTGTGAACTTCAAAATGATAAAAACATTTTGAATGTTGAATTACAATACCTTAAAGAGCTTCTAAAGGAAGTCCAAGAGAAAAATAGAATTTTAATGGATAATTCTGTTGATGGAAAAAATCAGTATACAAGGTGAGAATACCGGTAAAAAGGTTTATTGACGTTAGCAATAATACCAGAAATTCAGACAATAAAGAACATAAACAGAATCAAACTGAGAAAAGTGAGGTTAGTAGCGGAGGAACTACTTATGCTAAAAAGTCATTTTCTCGATCATTGGAACTACTTCTCTCAATGAATTGGTTGAGGCCTTCGCGGCCATCGTTCAATGTAACCTGTTCTTTCGAGCATTTAGGCCGTCGTCGTAGATTAGTTTTCGACGACAACGAAGCGATCCATCAATACGAAGATCAAGGAACACAAGGCCAATTGCAGACTGGGTCATTTAGAGAAATCCGCCGTCGCAGAGCACACACTGAACAACACGAATCATGTTGTGAACGAGATATTCTTGATAATGGAATATTTGTTGGTACATTATTATTCATGACATTTATGTCCAAGTGTCAGAACAACTCGAGTTAGATGAGAATTTTCCTACTTCAGTAGACTGTTAGTCAGAGTGTGTTGAGTTGCGGAGTTTGCACCTCTGACAGCTCGCGTTTGCATTCCCACAACTCAGTTGGATGGTATGGAGCGCAAAAGTCCAAACAGAACAAGTTTGGCAAAGACCGGTCCTTCTCAGGACCAACAACACCCTGATGACGGCAGGCGAATGCTTGCCGAAACGTCGGTAAATTCCAACAGTATAGATAATGGAAATAGCCCAAATAATGTACCAACAACACGAATCATGCAATATAATTCGACAAAACCCAAGTGTTGTGCACCACTACCGCATACTACCCCAGGCTTTACAGGGAAGCAATCGAAATTCATAAACACCCAACGAATTTCAATAAATCGGAGGAATCTTTGAAAATCAATAGAATATGAGTGCCAGTACTCAAAAACACACAACCACTTCCCTACAATAATAACCGGGTTCATGAAGTGAATGAAGACCGGGAACCGGATGTGAACCGGTTGGAATCCGGCTCGCGTTCGGTATCGGGACGAGACCGGTCAAGCGCAGCACCCCCCCCCGACCGAGGTTATATAAAGACGTACAATCTGCGTCCTCGTCACACTCAGGCAGTTCAGGCCAGTGAGAACATCTCCTGAAATATAACTCCTGAATCTTCAGGAGTGTGTCTGGCATCTGCCAGACACTCGAACTGGCGAAACGTCGAGACCTAATCTACGACGACGGCCTAAATGCTCGAAAGAACAGGTTACATATTTCTCTCAAGTTTGACAGTACAGAATTCGAAAAGGAATCTCGCAGATTATATAAACACAAAAGGCGCAGAATCAGAATTAACAAAATCAAATAACTACAACACAAGATATTGATGATTGAACAATGGTAAACCGTAAGAAGAGTAAATTCAAAACAAGAAGCAATATTATTTGTACAGGTGTAAATAACACTATCATTAAAGGAGCAATGAAAAGACGATGGATTTACGTAGGCAGAATTCAAGGTAAAGATTTATCAGAACAATCGATCAAAGATTACCTGAAAGAAATTATTGGTAACACTCAAGGTAGAAACTCCGCATTTAGTGTTGTTGTCTGCACAGATGAATTATATAATTCAATTTGCAGTCCTGAAAATTGGCCTGAAGAAGTAATTGAGGGAATTTTCATTTCGGAGCTTATTTTAAAAACCACAAATTTAGGGATGATTCATCAAAAGACAATATTACAAAATATAACGAAACAACTATTTTATCGAACAATGGAGGCACTGATACAACTGATGACAACCTGAGCACTTGTAGGATATTACACCAGAATGTACGATCTTTGAGGAAAGCAATTAATAAATTTTATTTGTTTCTCATTTGTGAACGTCAGTTTCTGTTGACTCAGACACTGCTGTACTCGAGGACTGCAGAACATTTGTACTCTCCTTACTACCAAATAATTTGTTAGACATTTCGATTTTTTGTTGACCGAATCATCGACATAACTCATCGCAATTTCGGTGCTCTTCCTCCCCCCCTGCACGGTTTAGTGTCAAAAATATCTCCACCCGAATCCGCAATCATAGTGGCTCCAGTACTGCGAAAAGAGTGGCGGGTGTATAACTCTGGGTCTTTTAAACCTAAATATTTCGATATTTGCTTTGGGACACCACCAATAGTGTGCTGGCCAGCATTAAGGGAAATGCACTTTCCATGTCGGTATGTCAAAAAAAAATCTTAGGCTTTCTGTTCCAGGAGGCCGAAGATTAACATATTTTCTGTATAACATGCAGGGCTTGAAGCTGCAGCCATCATCGGTTATGGTGAATCTCCTTGTTGTTAAATTTTTTGTTTGCCGCAATGTCAACAATCACGTAATTTTCCATATCTTCTACATCATTCATGTTTAAGGAGAGAATTTCGTCACATCGACAACATCCAAAAATCCCAAATATTGTTACAATTTTCGCCAGCAACCACTGGTCATCAGGAGCATGTGAAAGAAATTGTTCAGCCTCTTCTTTACTTAATACCTTGGCTTTTTTTGGCGTATAACGCTCATTTTTTCGTTTCAGAAGCGCTATTACCTTTTGAAATCTGCAAATGACAACTAAACGTCATATTTTCCAATAATATTTTTAAGGGAAACAAACCTGCGAACAGGGGCATTTTCTTTCATTTCCAAGCAGCTTTTCAGCATAGATCATTTTGCCCATAAAGAATTAGGGCTGAATCTAGCTGATAGTTCATTCAAGTAGACCAACAAAACATCTTCAGTTACCCCAATCACACTATGTTTGTTTTGCCGCTTTTTGAAGTCGTCGTATTCTCGCTCGTACCTTGAAACTGATTTTGCAGGTAATAAACTTGATGCTACACTGCTGGCTGCCTCAATAATATCTTTTGGTACATTCAATTCATTTTCGCTTTCGCCAAAACAAAAGTAAAGCAAAATAAACAGACATGTTCATGGCAACGCTTCCATAGCTTACCACATTTTCGACAAATTATCGAGATTTTTTTGGAATTTATCTAACCTTTTTACAAATGAGAAACAAATAAAATATGAAACAATACACGCAAGGTAACGGGTTTTACTGGCTCAAGGAGGTAACTGACTCGCCTGCGGCTCGTCAGTTATATTCTTCATTCGCCAATAAAAACCCTCCTACCTTGCTAGTAATGTTATATACTATAACATAATGATATCACATGCAAAAGCTGATATTATAGCCGTAATAGAACACTGGGGAACTGTTGATCAATTGAATAGTCTAAGAATTTTAAATATGTAGCAAGCTGGTGCCGTGAGGAAGGTCAACAAGGAGGTAGTGCCATTAAAATCTAGCGTAATGAATTCTTCAACATGATTAATCGATGATCACGTCATGTTCTGCATACATTCTCTGAAGAATGACCATTTTTATTCAAAATTTATCACCCATTTCCTTTTCATAGATTTTTTCCCTTCCTAAATGAAAAAAAAAATTAGTAGCTTCTTTCAAATGAATATATATATATATATATAGGGGAAATGGTTATTTTGGGTTCTTGGCAATTATTGGTTGGGCAATTATCATATATATATATATATATATATATATATATATATATATATATATATATATATATATATTCTTTTGAATAAGAGAGCTAAAATAATACAATAAATGTTGAAACAAAAAGAACCTAAGCTGAGGTAAAAAAGGAACGGGGTACCACAACATTCTTCGTATGATACTATAGTATCATACGATACTTTCATCACCAGTATCATACGATTCTATAGAGCCAGGGGAGAAAACCTCAGCCGAAAAAACCTGTCTCCCCGTTAAAAAAATAAAATAAAATTGTTGTATCTGAATATTCTATATAGAAGGACATCACGATCAGCGGGACGGCTCTTCGGAGGAAGGATTTCCAAACACAAACTCCAACCTGAAAATAAAAAAAGCCAGAACAGCAAGAGAATTCAATTTATACTTCATCAAATTGATCTGAAATTTTCAACCCATTGCAAAAATGAGTTTGATATATTGTGTATGGCTCTAATGCCATCTTGGAATTTATAAATCGAACAATTATTAATTAGGTGTTCAACTGTTTCCTCTGATTCACCACATTCACAATTAGGACTATCAACCGAATTCAACTTGAAAAGCATGCTGTTGGTACGACCATGACCTGTTCTTATTCGATTAAGAAGGGACCATATTCTCCTGGGAAGGTTAAAACCAGGAACTTTATTCGATGGAACAGATATTAGATCTTTATTAGATAAAGAACATACATCCCATTCGGATTTCAAGATTTCGTTGTAGCTGAAGTTCGAATTCAGAAAGTTATTCGACCAAATAGGTTTACGAGATTTCAGTCTTGGAATTCTATTTTCTGGAACGTAGGAAAGTATCGGAAAAGAATCCGGAAATGAATTGAATTTATTCCAAGAATTCCAAGTTGCAGACTGTCTTCGAATATGGGGAGGAACTATATTCGATAGCACTGGTAGCCATTGGATAGGTGTAGATCGGATGGTTCCAGTAATTATTCTCATTGAAAAATTGAGCTGTGCATCGATTTTCTGAACATGAACACTATTGAGCCAAACAGGGCAACAATATTCAGCGGTGGAAAAAACCAGGGCAAGGGCTGCTGTGCGAAGTGTAGTCGGGTCAGCACCCCATGACGTACCAGCAAGTTTCTGTAGAATGTTATTTCTCGTTTTTAGTTTCATTCGTAAGTCATCCAAATGTGCTTTGTAATTCAGAGAGGAATCTAATTTAACACCTAAGTATTTGGGGGTAAAATTATGTTTCAAAGGAAAGTTCCCGAAAAGGACATTTAATTTTCTGAATTTTTGATGGTTATTCAAATGAATATATTGTTCATGCTGATGTTCAATTACATTACAATCATACATGTTTTCATGTTCTGTTAGGTCTCAAACTAATTTCATCCCTCTCTTAGTTTTCATCAAATATGGATAATCCTGATGTTT
Source organism: Hippodamia convergens (assembly GCA_038502775.1). NCBI lineage: Eukaryota > Metazoa > Arthropoda > Insecta > Coleoptera > Coccinellidae > Hippodamia > Hippodamia convergens. The sequence goes on from CM076608.1 coordinate 69,743,670, forward strand.
CCTGTTTTGTACATTACATTGTTATGGAAAACAGAAAGAAAAACAGCAGAGACAAAACTAAACAATGAATTTCACCTTCACAATCAGTAGAATTGTCAAGATATTTTGTAGTACTTACAACCTTGTAGAGTAGCAGGGCTTAAATATGCTTGTAAATTTCAGACAATCCTACTTGGTATGTGTATATAATCTTGTCAACCTTCACACCATCATTTTCATAAGACATAATTTCCTCAATATGATGGGGTTGTCGTTGTAGAATTTCAATGTTTTGAAATATTTTTTTACCACATAGAATCAAATGAATACATTGCACTCTACACAGCATCTGTGAGCATGTAAATATTGGAAAATTTCCAATAATTAAAGGAACCTTTGGTAAACATCTTGCCAGATGATCTGAAAATCATTCAAAATTGAATAGTGCTCACCTCAATGTTTTACATAAAATATAACAAAAAGCACAATATTGCCTATATTTGCACTTACAAAATAATCCACAGGATCCACAATTAAGGGAACAACTTCGATTATTGATAGTCAATAAACGTTTAAACTAAAAAATCCCATAAATACAAATAGAAATCTAATGTAAACACTAAACAATACTCGTTTCGGTAAACAGCTGATCGACGAATGCAGCACAGAACACAAATAATGCAGCGACACCATCGGTAATTATTTTGTCCAATATCTAGGCTTGCTACCTGACACTCCGATAGGGCTCTCCTTTAGAATATAGGAAACCAGGAAGGAGCATATCATGCATTCTGGTGCGACGAGAATGGTGCACTCAATATGGCCGCTGCTTGTTTCCGTTACGCAGTGGCGTAGGGCATCTGAATTTTCAATTACGGTTTTTTGATATCGCATATTTCACCTCGGGGAAAATATTCTTAGGGAAGTAGGAAAGTGAAACCCAATGTAATTTTATATTTTTTTTATTGATTTCTGAATAATATCAATCTGTTATACAGATTTCTTATTCGGTCATAATCAAATGTATTTTTACACATGTAACTAATTCTGGTTTTCAAAAAACAATTACTAATACTTTTGATTAAAAGTACCACATGACTTTCTAGAGGTGAAAAATCATGTTGAGCCATGGTATCGAACACTTTTTTCCCAATGAAATGCTTCAATACTTTTAAGGAAACTTCTTCTTGGTTTATTTTTATGTTGCTATTTTTTGCATGTCTCAAAAATTTTTCTGCTACTTGGCAGATTTGTATAACCGCACTACTTGGGTAACTTGAACCTCCTTTTGCTTTTATTTCAATTAAGGAGTTCAAATAATTTTCTTTAGCACCCAATAATTGCGCTGCGGATTGTTCACACTGCAGTTTCTGTCCCAATTTGTAAGCAACAAAGAATGCAATGTAAAAAATGACAGCAACTGAATATGGAGACAATGTTTCACAAGTGAATGCATAGCTATGTTCAGTGAAGAAATTTGCAATGGTGATATCTACTTCACCATCGTCTCTCCCCAAACGATTTCCAATGGACTCATTGATGATTTGAACACGGGATTTTTTTTTGAACTCACATTCAGGATATTTATATCTTCCTGGGGTACACAATTTCCGGCGCCAACTTCTCTCACTTCTGAATGAATTGCTTACAGGTGGGATTGTTATTGTGTCTCCCTTGAGATCTGATTGATCCAAAAAATAATTCTATGTGGTCTTGGTTGAGTTTGTATGTAGGAATAAATTTTAAATGCCCTTTTTCAATATATTCATCATACAAATCCAATAAATTTAATTTATCTTTCCAAAAATGTAGAGCTTCAGAAACTGAGCTGCTCAGCAATTAAGTTGCCAACTTCACTCTCATTTTTTGTTTAAAAAAATTTATATGTTGATTTGTGATCTTGGTTCCAAGATGAAGGCCCTCCCTATTCTACAAGTCATTAAGTCTTTCAACAAATTGGAAATCGATTAGGTCACCATTCATATTAATAAATTTTTTTCTTCACCAAAACAATTTCTGATCAATTTAACCATGTGTACTGGGTAATGATACAAAAAAATTGTATGATTTTCAAATGCAAAATCTGCCTTCATATTTAAAGCTTGAGGAGGACAGTTCAATAAAGTACACATGCTAAAATTAGCTACACATCCATCAAATGTCACATTACCCACGGTTACTCCCACATTCATCAACAATCTCAGGGCCTGTTTCAAAAGAGAGGTTTTTTTTTGGCTATTGATACCTACAATAAAAAAATAACCAATTGGGAGTTTCCATGCTTCGTTTATACAGACTATCATGAATACTGAAGCTTCAGTTGCTAATTCCATTGAATCTCCCTGTAAGCCACTACCAAAATCAACATAGCCATAGTATTCACTGCCTGTATATTCCAAATGCTTGCGAATAGCTATTTCATCTAAAACTAATGAGCCAATAATTTTTTTTTTCTGTGAAGCATTTTCAATTTCAAAAATTCGAATGCTTCTGAAGTGAACCCTGGCTTTGCTTCAATTGAAGAGTACCACTTTGACAATGTTTCTGGATGAGGTAAGCAATTCGCAAACTTTTGGCGAACGTAGCTTCAAGCTTGAGGGGAAAAAAAGTGAAGCGTGACCGCAAAAGCCCTCACAGATTGTCCATATGATTTTTCAACTCTCTTATTTTCACTCTTTTTCAAGAGTCTTTTGACAAACTCTTTGTTGTCTCCAAAATGGTTCAACATCAAGCTGCTGTATTCGTTCAACAATAAATTTTTCTTCTTCAACTCCAACATCATTGATTTGAGTGATAATATTTGTTTTTTCTCTCGCCAGTTTTTTTTTTACAGATTATGAATTCTCAAATTATTAAGTTTGTTTACTTTTTCAATGCTGCTTATTTTTCTCTTCAAATATCTCCGACGAGGTGAATCTTCTTCTTGTATAGCAGTGGATAGTTCTCGAGTGGGAGAGGAACACTTTTCTCCTGATGGTCCAGGTGACGTATCAAGAATTTTGTTATCATGAATCACTTCCTGATTAAATATTCTCACCTACAAAAAATTGTCTATAGAATTATCAACAGAATAAAATCAGACAATATCTTCATTTCTTGGTTATTTATTCTTTACTTACATATTTCAACCGATCGATTTCAATTGTTGGGAGAGCAGTTGGGAATAATCTCACAAATGCCTCTGATGACCGATTGAAACAATCCTTCTTGAAGTGCCTGGAACATAAAAGGCTCCTGTCGTTGGGATAAAACCCAGGTTTCTTCACAAAACTAAACCATATGACTCTCTGTTTTTCATCTTTGGAAATCTGGAAAAATAATTCAACTTATAAATTGTGAAGAACGGAATAAGAGATAATTCAACTATATAATCATGGTTCACTTCCGAAATTTAATTTGAGACGAAATGAATAGCGCTACTTACTATCAATGCCAGTATGTTCAATGAAATTGACTACCGAACATCACCATAACCTCAAAATTTATGAAAATAGAAATCACGTTTTTTTCATGGAAAATTGAATAAATTCAATACCAATATCACTCACCTGTGAAATGTTATACCAGAATTCTTATTTTTTGGTGTTTTGGAACGCTGCACAACTAACCATTTTATCGAAAATGTTCAAATATCAGAAAATGTCTCATAGCATCAAATCACGTGGGTTAAATAGTCAGAAATTAACGGACACACCGTGAAACCTTGCACAAGACTTAATTCGTTACAGTTAAACTGCGAAAATATCTCAAAACCAAAATAAAATCATAATTTTCTAGAGCACCACTTTTCTACAACAAATTCAAAACAAAACTATGAGACATTCGTAGTGCACTCTTGTCGGACTTCAGCTCTTGTAATAGTGCGCATAGGGTCCTTCCTGGTGTTCTATGTTCTAAGGGCTCTCCAACAAAACAGCTGATCGCTATCCAATATGGACGCTGGAGGACAAACAAACGTGTTATAGCTTTGTGTACATTGTGATTATTCGGGTTTAGAAATTTTTTTAATGATAACAGTGGTTATTATCGAAAAACAAACAAACAAAAACTTAGTGCTACCAAGAACCAAGATCCATTTACTTTGATTGAATCAAGATTAAGTTTGAACCCTTTGGACTTTCCTCATGGGGGGATGGCGGACATAATTTGCTACTTGTTACTCAAAATCAGTGTTTATACGCATCAACAAATGAAAGCTCATAAAAGCTTACATGGTTTCAAATTTTTTGAAGCCGGTTTTGTTAGCTGTTGTGGAACCGCAAAAATTGGAGATAAAATTGTAGTTGTTCGAAAGGTGAGACAGAAAACATAATCATATGAACAAATACCCAGAACATTTTTCTCAGGTGAAACATTCACAAAAAATGAACGATCCAAAATCAAGAGTATGGATTATTTGTCATGATAATGGAAGCATAAATTCTGCTCATTGCACCTGTATGGCAGGTTTGAGTGAAGTTTGTAGCCATTTTGGGGCCGTCCTATATTATATAGAATCTGTAGTTCGTGCTAGGGAAAATACATCTTGTACAGATGTAACTTGCTCATGGAAAGTACCTGCAGTTCAAAAAGTTGAATTCCAACCACTGGGCAACATTACCTTCACAAAAATTTCAAATACAAATCATATGACGTCTCATCTTTAATTTATGAAGAAATAGTTAGTTTAATTAGTGATATAGAAGAAGCAAATGATTCATCAGCCCTTATGAGAGTTGTAGAACTTTTAGTTTCAAAAATTGTTGAAGAGCAGCAAGAGAACAAAATTCAGATTGAAAATCCTTATTTGAATCTTTACAGAGAAGAATTCGAATCATTTACATTGCTCTTTATCAGAAACAATAGACATAAAAATGTCTCGAGAAGATTGCTATCAATTGCGAGAATCGACTAAAAGCCAAAGTTCTTCAAAATATTGGTTTGAACAAAGAGCTGACAGAATAACTACTTCAAATTTCAAGTGGGTAACAAGAACTTCATTGGACAATCCTGCATTATCACTCATCAAACTGATATGCTATCCAGTGGATAGCATGCAATGAAGAATATGGGGATCTCAGGGTTGATTGAATTACAGTGAAACAAAGGAATGACGTACAAAAAAAATAATTATCGAAATTATTTCGGAGAAGTGGTGAAGTTTTCATCTTCGGGATATTTGTATTTCATTATAACAGGAACTATTTGTCGGGGCAAGACCATATTTGGCATTTTTGATAACTATATCAATGTGACTATTTTCCAAAATTCGATAAAACGGAAACCGTGAGCCGGAGCATAACCAAATTTGTCATGGTGAATTGTTATATGAATATGAATAAGCACACAAAAAATCATCGACTCGCAAAGGGAGACAGAGGGTAATTCTTCATCCCCTATTTTTCAAAATTCGATAAAACAGAAACCGTGCGCCGGAGCATAACCATATTTTGCATGGTGAATTGTTATATGAATATTAATGAGCACAAAGAAAATCATCGACTCGCAAAGGGAAGCCAGGGGTGATTCTTCATCCCTCATTTTTCAAAATTCGATAAAACTGAAACCGTGAGCCGGAGCATAAACATATTTGGCATGGTGAATTGTTTTTTGGAATATATGTACCTATTATTGTAATATCGATGTGATCACCCGAATACGAATCATTGCTGGATAGACGGTTGTTTTCGGAGCATTCGTTTCCAGACCACCTTGAGGTAGAATGCATGGCTCGTTTTTTTTTTCATGGTTTCCCCTATAGGCATATTCCATGATACCGACCAATTCATTCCAAGACTCATGTTCTAAACCTTAATTGAGGAGTTTCCGTTCAAAAACTGCCATAAAAGTTTTTTTGTGGATATGCTTTTGTTACGATTTTTGGCTGAGCCCCACAAGATTCTTGAACCGGGTTATTTGTATGTTAAAATCATATTGAGGTCGCCCCCAGCATCAAATCCGGGTATTGCCTCTTTTCCTCCTATGTTTCTTTCTCACTCAATAAAAACGACATAAATCACATATACTATTAACAAACTCTTTTTGGGGTTCGAGTTTGTTTGTGAGACATGAAATGTGGATTTTCCTCTTGCAACTTTTGCATGCATATATATCATAGTCAGCTACTCTTGAGAAATATAAGCATCTTTCATGCATTGGAGAGGAATTTTTTCGGAAGAACCGTTTTTCGAAATTCGTTGATATCTACGTTTTGGTTCAATGTTTCTTTCGGAATGTATTTCTGGAAATAATAAATAACGAACATACCGCAGTTAAAATTATCCTCTCGATAAATTATAGGTTCATCTACAATTTTCCACAATCTACAATAAGTCTCTTTCAAAGTATTTCTTTGAATCTCCGGAAGTATTCAAGCTTTTTTACTTCTCTCTGGATTCCTGTTCTTTTCAAGGAATCCTTTTTTCCTTTGTCGTCGAGGATTATGAGAATGAAGTGACTATTATTTTCATTGATGGGAAGTGCCACAAAATCTTTTTCAAAAATCAATTTATTATTCTCATCCGTAGCATTCGGAAACAAATAGCTTGTTAATTGCACTGACAATTTTTGAAATTCATCCTGTAAATCGATGAGGCATAAATAATTATCTATCACGAAAGTTGTAAGGATTTCAAATTAGGCAGCATATTTTCTTCCCAAAACGCTCTATTCCTTCTTACCCTTACTATATTCACTCCTGTGAATGTGAATATAATTAAATCGCACCATTCTCTGTCACAAATATTCAGCAACCCCTAGATTTGCTAATAATATTCACTATTATATTTAACTTTACAAAACTCATCTAGGCATTTCAATTGGATTTCATTAGGATCCTGATTTCTTATATCAAATGGACATTTTATTTCTATGATCCCATTAGGAGATACCAAACCATCAGGAGAACATGCTAGAAATGGACAATTCATAAAGTGTAGATTTGTTACTTTCATTCCAACAAGTGTTGGATCCTCGGTTGGGCCCTACTTATTCCCGGTTTATGACAATATTATCTGTATATATCCTACTCATCAACAGGTTCTCCCATTATACCATTCCCTAAGCTTCTATACCGTTTTTTAGACAGTCTACCTGACTTTATATGTAATACCAAGTGCTGAATATGAGATGGTGAACAGTTCAATTTTTTGAATCCAGAGAATAAAATTATTCTTTGCGAAACTTTGGCGGAATAAAAATTTTGCGTTTCAATTATTATTTGAAAGAATATTCAGCTGAGAAATTGAAAAAAACTTGTCAACTTTGGCTGCATGCAAATCTGTTCTAAAGATTCATGAAATCGAATTTCTGCTACATTATTTCGAATATTTGAGCAGAAATCTCAATCTAGAAAAGAAACTTGATGGCACGTTTTCAGGAGCTGGCTCATTATAAAAGTTGTGAGTGATGGTAGCGGTCCATGAATCTTGTGAAATTCAGCCCAAAATCGTAACTAAAGCTTATGAAGAAATCTTTCTATGGCTCACGAGAAGAACGGGACCATTTTTTCGAACAACTACAAGAGGTACTCAAAACGCTGCCCACTACTGGCAAGATCTTCATAATGGGCGATTTTAACTCTCGAATCGGTAACCAGATAATACCAGGAGTCATGCAAAGATATAATGAGGAGGTGACGAATGAAAATGGAAATATAAGCCACAACACGAAGATTCGTATATACAGGGTGAGTCTTTGACTTGAACATATATTTTAACCGTAGATTCCTGAGGTCAAAAGAAACACTTTTTTCCCCTACCATTTTTATCGATTCAGCCTAGAAAAAAAGATATAGCCATTTTAAACTTTCATAATGAGCTAAGCCAGTCCTGGATATCATAGATATATGCCTGTTATTCAAAACTTGGAAATAATGAGCAACTGTACAATAAAAACAAGCGTCAACTTACTTTTTCAATCCTATTCGACGAAAGATGAAATATGATTTTGTTAGTTCTGAATAATTACCGAATTTATAAAACGTACCTACAATGAATACTTATATGTTGAATATTCTTCTCTTGATTTCTTTTCCATTATTGATATTGAAGTATTCAGCTTGCTATCACCTATATCTTGAGTAAGTAATCATTTTTTATCGTTTTTTTAATTTCCTGAGGTTCTCCAACAGAATCATAACCTTTTATTTCCAAACATAAACAAATGTCATTGAATTGAACGTTCACCGCTAAGCAGAACGTTGCCAGTTAGACAGAAATTCGTAACCATAGATCATAGACCTATTATAAATTGTAGAGTGTGCATAGACTAAACACATTATAATGATCAAATGTCATTGTGTGTTAGGTAATAGTTCTTTTCAATTATAACGCTGTTGTGAATAATTTGTTATCTGAAATTTGACTTAACATTTCAGAAGATACTCATCATTATGTTTAATATACTTCATAATTTGATGAAAGGGAAAAATTTCAACTTCGACAGAGCAGATTTTTCGCGACTCTTCTATGTTGATCGTTGTTGCACATAGAGTGATCAACAAACAATTTAAATTGGGAATTAATGGTTAATGCTATCGTGATTTTCAATTAAAACGTTATTTCGTTTATTAGACTTCATCAGTGTGAATCTGCAGAATGTATTCTAACCAAGAAATGGTAGATATGCTAAAATGCATTAGTGAAAAATGGAAAAACGTGCACGTTAGATTCTAATGGTGGTGCCAGAGACACCAACATGATTGTCTCTGGGTGGAGCATTCACTCTCGCTTTTAATGAAAGCGGGAACTAGGGCTTCCAACGAAGGATCCCCTTTAAAAAAATGTAACTTGCCTGAAACATTAGGTATTTAGAAAGAAGTGTGTAAATTTGCTCGAATAAATAATGATGTAAATCGAAGAAGTAGAGGTGAGTTCATTAATATACCTAAATTTCCAAAGTTCCTTTTCCATTCACAATAACCTTGTCCTTCCAGAACATAAATTCTCGGATTTAAACGTGATGATTTTTAACGTGACCACGTAGCAAAAATTGATTTCTGTGCATACTTTTGACAGAGTTACATTCAGCCAAAGTACCCAATTTATGGAATTTCTCAGAAAATTTTTTTCTTTCAATATGAAATTACTCGTAAACTGAGGGTTGTACAAGAAAATATCAAGAATACTTTTATATTCCAAAATGAATGAATATTCATCTCATCATATTCAATTTACTGTTTACAATTAGACTCTTTGAATTTCTGGTGGATTTATGGAATGTTATGGTCATAATTGAGAAACTGGCGGATGATAGTGGAATTTTAAGTTGGGGATAAATTAATCACGTTTACGAAAAACTATATTCCAAAAATCACTTCATTCGACAGATTCGTTTGCAAAATATAACTAAAAATTAAATTTTCGACAGCCTGTATCTTTTCAACGAAGACGAATCGGAAAAAATGGAAGATGAACAAAGTGTTTCTTTTGACCAGAGGAATCTACGGTTAAAATATATGTACAAGTCAAAGACTCACCCTGTATAAAGCCTGTGTGGGACCAGTTCTCACATAGGCAGCTGAAACGAGGGCAGAAACATCGACAACTAAGAGAATGGCTAGAACAACTGAAATGAGAATTTTGAGATCTATTAAAGGAGTATCACTAAGAAACCATGTGAGAAGTTCGGATATAAGGGAGGAACTGGAAGTGCAGGATGTCGTCAGATGAATGAGAGCTCGAATGAGGTTTTGGAGAGACCACGTGGAAAGAATGTCAGAGGAAAGACTGGCCAAGTGGGCAGAATCGCAGAAACACAATACCCGTAGGCCCTTGGGACGCCCCCCAAAGCGTTGGAAAGAGACCTGGTGCTTTACTTCTCAGGAGATAGATCAATGACAGGCAAAAAGCAGAAGACACAGGACACTAGTCCTATTGAAAAGAGGAAGAAGAAGAAGAAAGATTTTGAGTAACACTGTGTTGGACTATGTTCTTTTCCTGAAAATCCATGTTTTGGGGCTTCTCCAGATAGTTTAGTATGCTGTAGCTTACATGGACAAGAATGTGTTGAGGTGAAATGTCTTTATATATTAAAAAACCTTTCTTTGCAGGAGTATTCAAACTCGAAATACTCATGTCTAGAAATTGAAGATGAGAATTTACGTGTGAAATGAGATCATACATACTTCCATCAAATCCAACAACAAATGGCGGTTACTAACACTTAATATTGTGATTTTATAATATGAAGTTCTACTGAATTTTAAATAGAAAGGGTGGAATTTAACGAAGACTTTTGGTTATGTGAATCTGCAAAAAGTAGAGAAATCCATAAAAAAGTAATAATGCCCGAAATACTCGCGAAATACTTCAGCAAAAGTAAACATTTATCTTACTGTATATGTAAAACTGGTGATGAATAACTCATTTCGATTGAAATGTAATGTCAGTTTGTTTTAACTCAAGATCGTATAATTTATCATCAGACTTTGGCGCCGTAAATAATTTCACTATGCTGCGCAATAAATAAAATCATTGCGCCGAATTCTGAATTTACCAAGGGCGGATATAGCTTTCCTTCGTGGGGGGGGGGGGGTTTAATAATCATTGAGATCGAATAACTAGAGACTTCCGGTTTTTTGAGCTTGTAAGGTATTTGCTTAACACATATTTAGGAAGTTTTCTCTGCTAATACACTTCGCGAAACAAGAAACAGAAAAATTTTCAAAAATTTTTTTTCGACAGGCTGTATCTCAGTGAAAAATGGTCGTATAGAAAATGAAAAACCAATTTCCGAAGCTTGAAGACTCTATTTTCTGAAATTATTGGTTAACAATTTTTCATAGTACCGGTGGCCATGCAATCATCGGATACAGCACGAAGAAAAAATTTTGAAAATTTTTATTTTTTCGCTCTACGCTCATGGAGAATTTCTTCTAGCTGGACCGATTGAAATGTCCCATAACCAGTTCATTTCGCTCTAATTTGCTCTTCACAACTTTCGAAATATTCAGTTTTGAATGCAAAAGAATCCCTTTTCACTCATGACTCAACTGCCGATATCTCCGAAAATATTGATTGCCTAGCGAGCCGAAAGGCGATTTCTTTTTCTACAGAAATCTGTTTTGCTCAATTTAAAATAATTTTTTTCACCTGTCACATAAACGTGGAAAAGAGCACAAAAATGTCATTTTGCCTTCTTTTTGGTTAATGGACTGTATCATCTTCAATATTGGGGAAAATGCTTAGTTTATAAAAAAATGTTCCCCAAAGGCCCCCCCAAATCGGTAGATCGATCGGTTCAGCGGTTTTCTTGGACCGGTTGATTGAACACATGAAAAAATTAAGAGAACAAGGTTTTTTTCCTTAAACTTTTTTCCTAAACTTAAACTTTTCAAATCGGTTTTTTTAACGAATGAGTCGAAAGGTTTTGAAAAAAAACCGTTTTTTAAAACGTGATGTCAGAAAACGAAAAAATTCTGTCGCTCAGAATTTCGCTTAACGAGTACCGTGGGCAAGTTAGGGTTATCAACTTTATATTCATTCCATGATTTTTTCTGAAGAAAATGTATCCATCAGTTTCCATAGCTCGAGTGGAGGTGAGTCAGAAATGGTCTCTTGTTTTTTTTAATTGATTTTTTTTTATTCTAATTTTACTTTTAGAATAAAATTTAACGAAATTCTTCGAATGTTAATTTTTTTTCCAAATTTCGGAAATTTTTTAAAATAAAAAAAAATTATGATTTATTAAGAAAAAATTTGAGTGAAAAGTGAAGAAATAATGTAATTATTGATTGATTATGAAAATTTGGTCCAGTTTAGGGAACAAAAACCTTGTTCCCTTAATTTGTTCAAAATTTCAATCAATCGGTTCAAGAAAACTGCTGAACTGATCGAACTACCGATTAAGGGGGGACTTCGGGGAACATCAGTTTGTAAAATTTTTTCATAACCTGAGTTTTTCCGCAAATATTGACGAAGATACAGTCCATCAAACAAAAAACGGTAAAATGGAGTTTTTTTGCTCTTTTTCCACGTTAGGCGATCAGTAGTTCCGGAGATATCGGCAGTTGAGTGAAAAAGGTTCATTTTGCATTCGAAACAGGATATCTGGAAGACGAATGGTTATATCTGAAAGTCATGAAAAGCAAATCAGAGCTGAATAAATAGGTTATGTGACATTTGTATCGGTCAAGCTTTTTTCTCCTTGCTTTATCCGATGATTGCATGACTACCGGTACTCCGAAAAATTGTGAACCAATAAATTCAGAAACAAAAGTCTTCAAGCTTCTGAAGTTTTTTTATTTTCGATAAGACCATTTTTTACTGAGATACAGATAAAATAAAATATGAACAAGTATTCGATGAAGATACGAATAATTATTAAATAGATTCATCAGATACAAAAAAAAAATTATTAAAAGGGCACAATGGGAGGACAGATATTTATTGATGCACAGCATACAGTAATTATATTATCAAAAAGTATCTCATCTCCACGAGTTGCGAGTAGTGTAACAGGTAATGGTCCGCATGTTATTCTATATTTTTGTCTGATCTATTATGGCTCTTGTAGATTCTAAGTCTACTGGATGCAATTGATTTTTACCTTTAATGAAGGCTGGGATCTTTACAGAAGCCTGAAATAATTGCACGAACTCTTTAATTAAAAAACCTTCATCTGCATTAACACATCTCCTTTTTGAAAGTTATTTGAAAATGTGGAGTTTTGAGTTAAATATTTATCAGAAACCCTTCTTCCCCAACCATAACCTATGAAACATACAAATCCTTGTGGTGTAATGCCGATAAGATATTTTATTGTCTCTGCTTGCTTATAATTTGACCAGAATTGAGGAGCAACTAATAGATTAGACGGCGTTTCGCATCTGATCTCAGAACAATATTTTATTACAGTTATATTCCCTGAAAATGATTATTTGGAGCATTCAGGCATAGATTTTCTTGAAATGGATCCTTCGAGCCATATTATAAGACTTTTGAATCTATGACTCAGAATCATTATATTTATAACTTTTTTGAAGAAATTTGCTGCTATTGTTGGACATATTCAGAACATAAATGCTAGATCTATAAAATCTAGATCACTCATTCCGACCAAGGCATAGAGTTTGTGAAATAAGGACTTGTGAAGATGAAGAGTGTAGAGTTAGCAGTTTGGCTCTACATGAGATCTGATAACTTTTTGACAATGTTAGAAATACGGCCTCGTCTTGGCATTATTTTACATGAAAATGTTTTTCTTTGGATAAGCTTTTTTCAATTCTACACCCTTTGATTCTTTGCTCAAAACAACAATAAGACTTTCAATTATCTATTAATACTTTTATCATGTTAATGAAATATTCTTAGATTCAAGAGGTAACTGATATAATTCATGAAATGAAACGTTTGAAATAGAATCAACAAGTTGATTCAAGTTGAAATAGGACATATTTCTACATAATTTTTTTTACTCTGGAATTGCATCAGAATGATTGAAATAGTAATCCAACACAATAGCCAAGTGATCAACAAAATGAGCAGAAAAATTATTGGTCTTACAACAATCAAGATCACAGTTTGAAACAATATAATCTACCTTTGTGGAGGTTGATCTATTTGATAGGTTGGTTATTATACTCAAACTTTCATCACTACACCAATGTTATGGCTTCCAATTTTGTTCATGATGAACTGAACATTTAACTGAAGAATCCACAGTCTGGTGAATTCATTATTTATGTCTTGGGATTTCGTTTTCTGTTGATGTGAAAATAATGGACACTCGCTCTGTTCGGCTAATTGGATTGGATCCTAACTTTGTCATATTCATCGCGGGGTATCAATACCTTAAAGAATGAATAGCTGTCAGGATACCGTGACTGTAAGGATTCACACTTTACATCCGAGAAATTAGCCGAAAGAAACTGCAGTTCCTCAGCTATGGTATCCGGCTTCAAATTAGAAACATGAAATGCCTTGAACTTTACGATACCCTCAACTGTTGTAGAGCCAGAATAGTTTCCAACCACTAACGCCTTTTGTTTTCTTTCCTTAGGCTTTCTTTCAGACACTAATTGCCTACCATTTTCATCACCTGATTTCAAAATTTCCCGAGAATTACTTTGTTTAGTGCGAAAGTAGCATCTGCCGCGATCGGTCGTGCCATACGCCGATCCGCATATGGTTGTGTTATTATTAAGCAAGTTTTCATTGAAGTCTTCAATTGGGACTATTTCAAGCGAAAGTGAATATTGCGAAATGGAAATTGAGGACGGCGGTGTTTGGAGAAAAGTCCGCCACAAACGAAAAAAAGGTCGTGACTCAAACTCTCCATCTCGTTTGAACTCCAGGAAGAAATCGAACCAAATTCCAATGATAGTCCACAGTCATCGATAATGTCGCCTCCGATTCGGAACGGTCCACACGTGGGAAATCCAAAAAATTATCAGTCAGTTGAAGGGAATGCCAAAGATAACGAACGAGAAATACCCTCACATACACTACTCAACAGAAACGAGAATAACGGATTCGCAACATCACGTTTGAAAAATAAATATTCAGCTAAAATGAGAGAAATCAACCAGAAACATTACAAACATCCAAGAACAAACAAACCTATTAAGAAAAGAACTCTCCGATAATAATAATAATAATAATAATAATAATTTATTTGCATTTCTACAGTTATAAATAAATTAGAAATGAGGTCAGATACATGTAACAATAATGAACATCATTTGAGGTTACTACAGGCAGCAAAGTATTCCTCTAGAGAATAAGGTTCAACACTAACCAGGTACATGTATATTTTCTTTTTGAAGGCATTAAGTTCTTTAGTTATTCTTAGACTTTCAGGAAGTGAATTATATAATTTCATACACATATATTTACCATTATTCTGTGTTAAGCTGAGAGAATGCTTTGGAAATAAGTATGGTACTTTTCGTCTTGTGTTGTTTTCATTTAAATGTTGTGCAAAGAATTCAGGATATTTTCTTATAAATAATATACATCTATGTATATAGAGACCAACTACAGTTAATATGTTATCTTTCTTAAATACTCCCCTACAAGTTTCGCGGAATTTCAGCCTGTTGATTACTCTTATGGCCAACTTTTGGACCCTGAAAACCCTATACAACTGGTTACTATTTCCCCAAGTCACAATGCTATAAGCAATAACAGACTGAAAGTTGGAAAAATATAAAATCATCAAAACATTCCTGTCTACACATTGCCTAAGTACATTAAAGGTATAAATAACTCTACTTAATTTTTGGCAGAGACTGCTGATGTGGGCATGCCATTTTAAATTAGAGTCCAGCTGTATTCCCAGAAATTTCACTGTTTTCAGGCACGGAACCATAACTCCTTGTAAATTAACCGATTCAGGAGGTTGCACTCCAGAACGATCACTGTGGAACACAGCACATTCAGTCTTGTTCACATTTAAATGAAGCTTATTGCTATAGCACCAGCTTCTTACGCACTCCATTATCTTCTCAGTTTTTCTGAATGTTTCTTCAATATTTCTGTCTAGTGCAATAATATTGGTATCGTCCGCATAGATAGTTGTTTCAGCTACTACATTACGAAGCTGTTGACTTGCCTCAAGATAAGATGGTAGATCGTTGATGTAGACGAGAAAAAGCAGCGGGCCCAGTATATGAGAGGAAGTCGAGGGGTCTTTCACTGGCCATTTTTTGTACACTAAAATTCCAATTTCACATTTAATTCCATTAAATTCACCTCAATTCCATTAAATTCCCCTCAATTCCATTAAATTCACCTCAGTTCCATTCAATTCCATTCAATTCACCTCAATTCCATTCAATTCACCACAATTCCATTTAATTCCTCACGAATACATTCAATCGAGGGGTCTCTCAGTGACCGAAATTTGTCTACTAAATTGCCCCTTCGAGAAAAAATTCCTCTTACATCCCTAAAAACTGACTTAATTACTCTTAATTGCCCCTCATTTTCTCTCATTGACTCTCATTTCCTCTCTCTCATTGTCTTCTCATTCCCCCTCATTTCCTTCCCTTTTCCCTGATTACCCTCCCATTTCCTCTCAATGCCTCTTCATTTTTTTCGCACTTACATTATTTAAACAACTATTTTCAAGATCAAAAGGTAGAATTCTCTCCGCAGTTTCGTGAAAAAATATTTCATGAAGTACTTACATGAAAATATGCGTTATTTAATACGTCTATGAAGAACATGGAAAAAGAATAACAAGGGTATACGAGCATGCATACAACCATTGATTGAAAAGAATATTCATTTGTCATAACAATGACTAAAATAAAGTATAAGCGTCTATCGACATAGAATATTTCATATAAATATCTAGAACAAAAGTTTTTGAATATAAATTGAAAATATTACATTTATGAAAAAGCAAATAAAGACTTCTTCATATTTCAATAAATTTTCTCTGGAATGCTCTATATTTTTCACATGCTGATAAGATCCATTTTCGTCGAATGAGATGGTCCCATCCAGAAAAAAAAACAAAAATAACATGTTTCTACCACTTGAAATGTTTTTTTCAATGATGTGATGGTGAATAGCACTACAATTCTTGTACCTGAGCTTCTTCCTCAGAAGTTGCATTTGAAATTCACTTGAGGTATATTTCTCGGTGAAGATAATTCAATATAACCAATTATACTTATATTTCATATAAGTAAGTAGATATTTATGTATCTGTAACACCTACAGCACTATAGGAGGTTTCCTAACTGAACCACAGAAATAGCTTCAGTGTTTCGAGTAGAAAACCAAAAATGAGAGTGCTGCATACTGGCTTTAATGGAAGCGTAATTTAAAACAATAAATATTCAAATGTAAAAATAATAAAATTTATTAGAAAAAACACTTTGTATAAAAACCAACATTCAAACATAAAATAACAAAATAAATTATTAACTTAGGAACTCTTTCGATCACATTTATATATATAACTGTGATATATAAAAAAATATATAAAAAATATATAAAAAAAATAAACATACCAATCAACGAAAATAATATTAGCTCGATATTAACGAGGCTATAAGGGTTTGTAGGAAAATAAAATTAATGAAATGAAAAGGAACTCTTTTTCCAAATGATATTAAAGAAAACTGAAGATCAATATGCTGAAGTAATAAACTAGACCGAGTTTTTAAAATTAGTGAAAGATCTTTTGATTTCATTGAAGACACACCGTGGTATTTTGAACGGATCCCTTCCTTCAATTTTGATAGGGCCGTAGATGAAAAAAATTCCTTTCACATTCTGGATATCCTCATTTCTAGGCCATACGAAATTTGTTAGATCCTGCTTCAAAAATTTCACCTTGTATGAATTCGAATTGATATTTTTCTCGAGAACTCGACCAATGTACCACCCATCATCATATGCTATCGCATAATATTTTTCTATATCTATAATTATTTTATTCAATTCGGTACGAACGGGTCGAGGATCTTCCAATTCCGTTGTCTCTTCGGATTGATTATCATCAGAAAATTCGTCGTACCACTTTCTTTTAGCCGAGAATTTTCCTTTCTTCAATTTACTTGTCTTCTCTGAAACTTTCTCGTTTGTTATCCTGGAGCATTTTCTTTTGTGATTATATCTCCCTAACCTATCCGTGCTTATCCTTCCTTTACCTTCTTCTAATAACCAACAGAGGGTCGATTTCTTTATCACAATTTTCTTATTATCTCCTAAATCTACTTCTGCGTAAGGACTTGAAACTGAAAGATCTACATTCATTTGTGAGTAATCTCTTAAACGTGTTTCATTTTCCAAGTCATTGCTTGTATTGTCAGTATCGTTGTCGGGTTTCAAGAGGTAATCCCTCTCTAGTAATGTGGCTATACCGAGGGATATACCGTCTGACTGAGATTCGACAATGTTCATGTTAAAATCGTTATCGTTATCATCATATTCTTCGCTTAGTACATCGATTTTCAGATCGAGCTTAAGAGCTGAATTTTTATCCATTTTTATTCCTAATTTCTCGGCATCGTGAAAAGCTTCTTCTAAAGAATCTGCAAGAATTTTTTCCAGATCAATATTATTCAATTCAGACTCTGTTGTAAGTTTGATGTTTTCTTCGAAATTTTTTTTATCTTCTCTAGGAAAAATGAATTTCGCTTTCAAATCAGTGACCACAAAATTCATGAATGTTATTTTTTCAATTCTGTCTAGAAATTCCTTAATGCTAAAATTTATGACTGTGGAATAAGTTGAAGTTATAGATCTTGCTGCTCTAAATAAACTTTCACATGGTTGACTATTGAACAACCACGGACAAAAATTTTTTGAAACAAGTGCCTCGTCATTCTGAAAGATTTTTACCGCTTTGATAAGCATATGCCCATTCAGCTCTATACATGTGTAGGCATTCAATGTTATATAGTTGTTTAGCAGTGTGTATTCTTCATGACTTTCAATCCAAGCTCTCCATAGTCGTAGGAAAAAAATATTATACCATATTTTGTGAACTCTTTCGGACAGTCCGGTTTCCTTTTTTACCAAAGAAATAATTAAATTAGACATTATTTTCAGGTACACTACTGTAGCATCACTTCTCGGTATTTTCTTCCTCAGTAGATTCAAGACAGGTTCTTGACACATTTTATATGCACTTTGATAATTCATTTTGTCTTCGGATGACAGGTCCGATTCAGTTAGGAAATGTATTTCCTTACTAAATTTCTCAATTATTTCATAAAGATGGTTCGAATTTGCTTCAAAGTCCTCCATAGGTAAAGAGATATCTTTTTTTAAAAATCTTGTTTTCAATTTGGTAATTATATGCACAGCGTCTTGCATTAGGCATTCCAAATTTACAAGCTTCTGATCTTAGAATTTCCCAACGCTTCACGACATCCTGCGACTTGAAAGTATTATTGGTAGCAAACACTGAAAGACAGAACGCTGGAACTTTTGGGTTCAAAGGTTGGGCCATGATTGCATAAGCATATTGTGCTCTGGTGCCATTCTCAAAATATGACTTAATGTTAGCGGCAGAAGTGGCTAAATAGGCGTTAGTATTGGGTATCCCACTGACCAAAGGTAGAGTAAATCCGATAACTTTATTGGTTTTAGGGTTGTATTGTATTTTATCAGTAATTCTAGTAGCGTCTTCTGATATCCATACTACTTTTGGAAGATCTCGTAGCTCAAGAAATTGTGTAAGCCCAGCAAAATTGAAAAATCCTTCATCCGTGCATACTGCGTTTTGACATCGATATCGGTAAAGCGTGGATAAAGATGGAAGAACATTTTTTAAATTTGATGAAAGTGTTTCGTGAAGGAGATTCCCGCCTGCGTGAAATAGGTACAAACAAAATTTTTTGAAATCTTCATCATATTTGTTACAATGAGAGGACTTGGAATTAGTATTGGAAATATCTATGAGATTTTGTAAAAACACATTTGCTGATAAATTCTGTGGTTTATGTGAAAGTTGTTTCATCGTTTGAGTGAAAATTTCACTCAGTTCCTGGTTATTGTCAATTGCCTCTTCTAAATCCTTCTTCATGGTATAAAAAGATATAATGAGAGTTTGCTTCGGGTGATGTCTTTCAAAATTTCTTCTTTGTCTTTCAGAACGACAGTATTTCTGAGAAGCCCATTTGGAACTGCTCGAACTTGAACGATTTTCGGGTTGAAGAACTGTATTTGAAAAAGGTTTTTCAACCTGTGGTAAGTTCATAGAAGAAGATTCATCTTCAATGAATATTTCCACTGAATTATTTTCTTTGAAGTCGTTCGAAGCAAGAGGCGGTATAATTATGGAAGATATGATATTTATTGACTTATTAGATATGCTTCGTGATGTTTCTTATTTTTGTGTTTGGTCGTTCAAGTATAAACTACTTGCTTTTTCTTCTTGAATAAAGGGAGTTGTCGACCTTGCAATCTCCTCGAAGTTCAAAAAATTTTGGTCTCGATTTTCGACCATGCTGAATTCATCTGTTTCGGAAATTTCCACATCCTTGTTATTTTGATCCTTATTAGATGAAGAGTCTAATTGAGTTAGGAAATTCATTAAATTAGATTGTTTTGCTGTCGGTTGAACTTCTCCTTTCATCATTGATTTTTTTTTCAATGCATGCTTCTTCTGGAAGTGACTATGATAGTTCGAGTAAATCCATCGAGCTTTTGTTGAAGGCGACCTTGATATTTTATTAATTTTGATTCTTTCTTTACAAAAACATGTAATCTGACACACAAGAGAGTTTGAAGATGATAAATGGGTTGCCATAACTACATTATTCCATTTTTCTTCGATTTTTTCAGACAACCAATAGTTTTCGTATTTGGATTTCAAAGTTTGCTTCAGTTTTCTACTTATAGTTACATTTTATTCGGTGAGATTGTCTGTTGAATAATTTGAGGTTCTTGCATCTTTTTTTTTTGTCTTCACCATCTTTTTTATTACGTATTTTTGAGTCGTTCACATCGAAGTTAACAGTCATCGTCTCGGTCATCGTCCACTGATCCTTGAAAGTTCGGTTTTTCTTCTTAAGCTGCTGGCTTATTTCAAGTAGAAGAACTTTGTGTCCATCCAAAATCTGGAAATTGCTTGGATGCGCGTGAAAAACTGGTCCAAAAAATTTTTTGCGCTGTACTGCAGATACCATCGTCGCTAGTTTCGTTGCAGCAAACGTTTCTATTTTGATGAAATCTTCCTCACTCAGTTTCGTCAAAACCAATCTTGTATCATACTCAGTAGCTTTGAGTAGATTCTTCAAGTAAATTGGAATTCTTATTTGCGTCTGATCTTCTATTTCCGTGATTTCGCATCTTTCTTGCTCCATCTGAAAATAAATCAATGCATCGAATCAAAATTGATATATGAGATGCAGAATTTTGCGAATGTTCGAGATACGAAAGATTTCGTCAGAGTATTTCCAAAACCCTAATCTGAAATAAGAAGGGTTCATTTGCTTGTCTGTATGCATGGCCCCCTTGTTTTCTTTGATGCCGAAGTGACTTAGACAATGTTATTATGGTCGATTCAATAGATCGTTCATCAATTAGAACATTTTTCCATATTAATATTCCACAATGAAATGAAATTAAATTAAATTCCCGTGGGTTTTTTTATTGTTTGAGAAAAAAAAGATTTATCAACAGATTAAGCACCTAGGCGGTAGAGGCTGAAATTATTTTCGACAAAAATTAATCCATCAGGTGGATGTCGACTTGACATTTTCATTGAGAACTCGTACAACGTACAACTATTAAATATGTGTAAAAAAAAAAACAATTTTAAACGTTTTACAAAAGAAATAAGAATTTAGAGTTCGGCGCATAGATTGGATTACCCGGTAAAAAATCTGGGAATACTTTGAATACTCTATATGAAAAAACAAGTTCTTAAGAAGAATCTTCTGCGGATTTGAATCTGTAAATATGGCAGGTTAGAGCTGAGGTCCACCACGCCTTATCTGCCGATTTGGATATGGATGACTTGAATACTTATGTTCTCCAATACTGAAATGTGCGAAGGCCTCATCATGTATAAGCCACATTTTAATTCGGAAACTCAAAGGAATATTTTTGCTCTTGTTTCTAAAATACAGGGTGAAACGAAAAATGTGCACTTTTTGGAGATGATATTATTTCTCAGGCCCTGTACAAGATAGAGAAAAAATTAAAACTGCTTTCAATAGAGCAGTTGGCTCAGTTGAAAATTTTTTTCAGAGCACTGTTTTTGAGATTAGGCACAAACTCTTGAATTTTCAAAAAGAAAACCATGTATGTCATATTTTTGCAATAACATTGATGTATCGCGACCTAACCTTTAATGGATTTCAGTTTCGAAAATCAGTAGAATCCATATGTTAAATTTGTCTTACTATTGAGAAGAAACCCAAACAAAAATTTAAATTTTTCTGATTCCTAAAATTCATCAAATGTTAGGTTGTGATACATCAATGTATTCTGAAAAATAATTGCAAAAATTTGACATTAAAATATGTAGGGTGACCCATTTGAAAATTAAAAAGTTTGTGCTCAATCTCTGAAACAGTGCTCTGAAAAAATATTTTAACTACGCCACTGACTTCCACGTAAAAATATCTATCAAAAGCAGTTTTAATTTTTTTTTCTCATACAGGACCGGAGAAATAAAAACATATCCAAAAAGTGCACTTTTTCGTTTTCGTCCTGTATTTCACAAACAAAAGTAGTTGGAATATATATGTTTGTGGGTATGAAAATTTTACAAAAAAGTGACACGGGGTCCTGAAAACTGCATTTCTTCAATAATAGCTGAGATTCAGTGTAGTCTCACTCAATTTGAGACACAGCGTAGAAAGCTGTAGAGGTCGAAGTGTTGTTTTTTTCCAGTGTAAGGCAAAAAATCTTGAGAGGTTTTGGCCCCAAACAAATAGGTGCATAAGTTTTACACAAGGCATTTCCTTATATAATTTTAAAAAAATTCTGAATTTTTTTCCGATAATGGAAAATAATAATAATAATTCCCGTTGATTGTGATATGAATATAAGAGACGCTTTCAGAGATAAAACTGATTTCAGCGTTTGGTTACCCCGAGGTTGCCTCTATCATTTCGATGAGTATGTGACAAAAATCGCAAAATGAAAATAATGGCAAAAAATAATGAAAGCTGAACCAGAAAAAAATGAAAACTAGTCAGTTCTTGATGTTGTCATAAAAAATGGCATCCGCTTAATGGATAAATTCTAGTTTTCTATGGCTGACTCATGGTTACATGATGATAATGTTTTTCCCAAATACTGTGAACTCAAACAAGAAAATGCCAGACATCTTTTTTATGAATAATGGACCAATCGATACAAAATTAATTTTTTTATTGCCAAATATTGATATGGAAAGAGTTTTTTTGCTAAGCAAGGTTTAGTAATGGCTTTTTCTACCCTTAGCAATCATATTATTCGACAAGGATTACCCAATTTTTTTTCGCTATTATTTATATATTCCTGTACTTATATTCAAAACTTCACGATTTCAAGTGCGTTGACAACAGTCATGATAAAGTAAAAAGAAACATAGGTAATATCCTTGTGAAAACTTCAAAATTATTATCTCGAAAACATAGATAAATTGATAAAAAACTTACCCTGAAACAGTTGCTTGAACCCCGTGGATCACACATAAACAAATATTATTTTATAGGTTATGTCTAAACGATCGTGAAGTAACGCGTAAGTTTTAAAATCATCCTTCTGCGCATGTTCAATTCCGTTCAATTCCATTCAATTCCATTACAATGCCGTTCAATTTCATTGAGTTCTAATGAAATTCCGCTCAATTCCATTCAATGCCATTCAATTCCCGAATAATACCTTTCAATTCCATGTAATTCCGTGTAATTCCGTGCAATTCACTCACAATTCCGAAATTTTGTACACTAAAATTCCACAGTGGAAGACCCCTCGGAGGAAGTACACCCAAACACTGATAATGTGATTCTAACAACAAAAAAAGGATTCTTTCTCAAAAGTAGCCAGGACAAATCTACCATAACAACGACACTTAAGAACCTGATTGGGAAAAACAAAATCAAAAAATACCAAGAAACTATACCATCACAAACTACCTCCAATTCTAATTCATCTGACATTAAGAGAGTCTTCCGGCTTATTGGCCGTGGTCTATTAGGAATTATTTCACCTAACGTTTCGCCCACAACTGCGGTAGGCATCTTCAGAGGATTCTTGGTCTTAGATTGTAACTCGACCGTTGAATTTCCGAAAGTGATGCTGGATTCGATCCGTTGGCCCCACTTATACCCTGATCATTGGCGGGAGAAGGTAGTGAGTTTACGCGCGCGATGTTGATTGGTCCATCGCTTCCACTTCGTATTGGCTTGATTTTAGTCTTTTCCAACACCGGCAACCATGCGCTATGTACTAAAGGAATTTCTTCCCTTCTGTTCATATTGTTCTTATGTTTATATATCTCAATGGCTTCCATGTTCATCCTAGGATAGAAACTTTTGATGTTTGAAATAGCTTCTGCCTTTGAGAAAACAATATTGTGTCCATCTGTCAGAGCATGTTCCGCTAGTGCGGATTTTTCTGTCTGATTGAGTCGACAGCATCGTTCATGCTCCTTGATTCTCGTATTGATACTTCTCTTCGTTGTACCAATGTAGACTTTGCCGCAGTCACAAGGTATTCTGTAAATACCGGGTTGAGAGAGTGGGTCGACTTTGTCTTTGGTAGTTCTGATCATTTGGCCAAGTTTTTGAGTTGGCTTATAGACAGTCTCCATATTGTGGCCCTTTAGTATTCTACCAATTCTATCGGTGACCTTGGGGATATATGGTAAGATAGCTCTTCCATTGGGGGTGACTTGTGAAGTGTTATCATCACGTGTGGAAAGTCTTGGTCTTATTGCCCTCTGAATTTCCTTAGCATTATATCCGTTAGCGACGAATGCATGCTGTAGATGTTTAAGTTCATCCTCCAGAAATTCCGGCTCGCACAATCGTCGGGCTCTATCTACTAGTGTTTTTATAACTCCTCGTTTCTGTTGAGGATGGTGATTGGACTGCTTGTGTAGATATCTGTCAGTGTGGGTTGGTTTTCTATAAACCCTGTGTCCTAGCTTTCCATTAGGCTTTCTAGTAAGCGGCAACTAAGAGACCGTCCACATGGCTACGTTATGTGGATGATACTTTTGTCGTCTGGAGTCATGGACTTGAAGAATTGGATGCTTTCCTATCCCATCTTAACAGTAGGCACCCAAATATTCAATTCACTATGGAAATTGAAAAGGATGGTGCTCTACCCTTTCTAGACGTCTTGGTTACTAGAAAGCCTAATGGAAAGCTAGGACACAGGGTTTATAGAAAACCAACCCACACTGACAGATATCTACACAAGCAGTCCAATCACCATCCTCAACAGAAACGAGGAGTTATAAAAACACTAGTAGATAGAGCCCGACGATTGTGCGAGCCGGAATTTCTGGAGGATGAACTTAAACATCTACAGCATGCATTCGTCGCTAACGGATATAATGCTAAGGAAATTCAGAGGGCAATAAGACCAAGACTTTCCACACGTGATGATAACACTTCACAAGTCACCCCCAATGGAAGAGCTATCTTACCATATATCCCCAAGGTCACCGATAGAATTGGTAGAATACTAAAGGGCCACAATATAGAGACTGTCTATAAGCCAACTCAAAAACTTGGCCAAATGATCAGAACTACCAAAGACAAAGTCGACCCACTCTCTCAACCCGGTATTTACAGAATACCTTGTGACTGCGGCAAAGTCTACATTGGTACAACGAAGAGAAGTATCAATACGAGAATCAAGGAGCATGAACGATGCTGTCGACTCAATCAGACAGAAAAATCCGCACTAGCGGAACATGCTCTGACAGATGGACACAATATTGTTTTCTCAAAGGCAGAAGCTATTTCAAACATCAAAAGTTTCTATCCTAGGATGAACATGGAAGCCATTGAGATATATAAACATAAGAACAATATGAACAGAAGGGAAGAAATTCCTTTAGTACATAGCGCATGGTTGCCGGTGTTGGAAAAGACTAAAATCAAGCCAATACGAAGTGGAAGCGATGGACCAATCAACATCGCGCGCGTAAACTCACTACCTTCTCCCGCCAATGATCAGGGTATAAGTGGGGCCAACGGATCGAATCCAGCATCACTTTCGGAAATTCAACGGTCGAGTTACAATCTAAGACCAAGAATCCTCTGAAGATGCCTACCGCAGTTGTGGGCGAAACGTTAGGTGAAATAATTCCTAATAGACCACGGCCAATAAGCCCGGAAGACTCTCTTAATGTCAATATATCCGGTCGTGAAAGCCTGAAACTATCTAATTCATCTGACCAAAGATCATCATATAGTGTAGTGATCTCAGAAAACGAAGTGAGTGTACACCTTCGAAGCTTACAAATAGAACAAACAAGCCCACTATGAGGACTAGAATCATAAGTTCCTAACTGATTTCGTCGGA
The DNA here is from genome assembly GCA_038502775.1 of Hippodamia convergens. NCBI lineage: Eukaryota > Metazoa > Arthropoda > Insecta > Coleoptera > Coccinellidae > Hippodamia > Hippodamia convergens. The sequence goes on from CM076608.1 coordinate 69,769,574, forward strand.
AAGTTTACTGAATGAAGAAATTTTTCATGAAAACCGGTATTATCTTGTATAACCTAGCAACCCTCCTGCACCGATACCACAACCATGCACCAGATGCCAATCATTCACGCACACTCAAGACATCTGCACAACCATTATAAAATGCACGAAATGTGAGGGTTCCCACCACTTCAGTAAATGCAACAGCCAACTACCGCCAAAGTGTGCATCGTGCGGTTGCGAAGATCATGCTGCTTGGTCTCGTAGACCCACTGAACCAATCGAAGGAATACCTAACAGTCAAATAAAACCGCTCAACAAGAAATCCAGGAAGGTTGATACCGATTTGAAGCGAAACTCAAAAATACATTCTCCTGTGACTATTCACGATATAATCATCGACATACATATATCTACAAATTAAACAAAATCAATAACAATAACAGAGACGAGATTATTGCAAAGCTGAGAAAACGATTTATCGCTCAATATTCGATTGATACAGTGGACCATTTATCCGGAAATAGACTTAACTGCTTATGTTCAACATTGACAGTCCCGCGACGCCCTCTGCCACACAACCCATCCAAGGGAGCAATAACGCGCAAATTCATGTCGACTTTTAAGATAATGTACTCCAACCTTAATAACTACACCTCATTAATTACATCTAATTAACTACAACTAATTAACAACACCATGGAGAGACATAACATAAACTGCGCATTATTTGTCGAAACTAAAACAAACACTAATAGTAATACCCAATATAAAAACTGGAATATAATCAAACGTGACGGAAATATTGTGAACAAATACACACGAGGCCTAATTCAAGTACATCCCAGATTGAAAACAAGAAAGGAGAATCCCCCCAAAACGAAAAATCTTTTGAATGAAACCTTACATTTCTCCATTCCATTCCAGCAAGACAGACTTCACATTTTTCTGATCTACATCCATCCTAATTCGCCAATCGAACCTACAATTTCTAGAAAAGCCTGTTTGTACAAGAACTCCATTATAATTGGTGATCTTAAGGTCAACCGCAAAAAATGCAAGCAGCTCCAAGAATTCCTTGATAACGCACCATTTGAAATTGCCTCAACTCCACCAACATTCAGAATGGCGAACAACCCTGATTCCACTCCAGACCGTGTACTATATTCATCCAATATAAAAAATAATTTAATCTCGATAGAAGCACACCCTGATTTAAGAACGGAACATGACTCAATTCAAATAATTCTCAAAGTGCACAACCTGAACACCGAAATCGAACCACTCAAGAAGAACGTGAGGAAATGCAATATGAATATCGTCAATGAAAAACAAGAGAACTATTTGAGTGAAGTTACCGAAGAGCCAATTACTGAAGAAAAAGTAACCCAGTTCCACTCTACCCTTTCAAAGTTGATAACAGAAAACAGCCCAATACTAAAAAACAAAGTACTACGTCCATGAACTTCCACCATACATCATCAAAATGATAAAAATGAAAAGAAAAATGCACAGAGATTACCTACATAATCCTAGCAGAGAAAAGAAGACAGAGCTGAACCACTACAACAAACATATACAATTACTTATTCGACAATACAAAGAACACGAATGGATAACCACCTGTCACGAAATCAACGAAAGCAAGGGCAGAAATTACTGGCAAAAAATAAGAAAATTAACAAACTATAAGATGTCATCATCTGGGAAACACATAGAAAAGAACAACAACATTTACTCAACGGATCAAGAAAGAGCGGACATTTTTGCGGAGAATATTTTCGAGGAAAACGAGCAATACGCAATATTCACATAGAAGAAGACCTATATTTCGAATTGCTTTATAAAGGAAAGAGCACCGCATCTGGACATGACAATATCCCAAAAAAAACTGCTTCGAAAACTGAATGAAAAAGTTCACAGATACTTAATTAAAATTTTTGAATACTGCATTTACCACCACTATTTCCCTCCAGAATGGAAACATGGCATTATCATCACTATAGCCAAACCTAAGACAGACCAGCACCTAGTAGAAAACTACAGACCAATTTCTCTTCTTTCTACACTAAACATCTAGAACAAAAAATAATGGAGCATTCACTTCAAGAAGAGATTGGCCAGAAAGTTCCCAATTACCAATTTGGGTTCAGAGAAAACAATTCCACCATCCATCCAGTAAAGATTATAGCCTCTAACATTCAAACAAATGAATTGATAGGAAATCACACTGCTGCAATATTTCTCGACATCAAAAATGCTTTCGATAGCATCTGGCACAAAGGGCTACTATTCAAACTAAATGAGTTGTGATATCCTGAACATCTTATTTGGTTAATGAGAAGCTACCTGAAGGGCCGTACTGTACAAATTCGAGTGAACAACTACCTCTCTTCCATTTTCTCCATCGAGCAAGGAGATCCACAAGGATCCCCCTTGTCGACTCTGCTATGATGTTTATAATGAAGATAGTTCTCCCTTCAATAGAAACCTATACGTCTTGCAGTTTGCGGATGATACAGCACTTATTTCACACAATAAGTCGTTGGTGAAAACTATTAACTGTCTACAGCAACTATTGGACAGCACAGTGACGTGGTTCAATACTTGGAGATTACAAATAAATCCAGAGAAATCGCAATTCATAATCTTCAATCACAAGATTACATCAAACTCTCCAAAATTGAAGATAAGAAGAAACAATATCGTCCCACAAAACTGCATCAGATACTAAGGTGTACATCTAGACCACGAATTGAGATTCAGAACAAATGTTTCCTACAAGCAAAAATGCATTACCCGAAGCAAACATTTTCGCAGTATGACTTACAAAAATTCTGTAATAACATAATAACATATTCATAAGTCTTCATGTCGGCCTTTTTTAGAATACTGTCACCCAATATTTCTATCGTCAAATACAAACAGCAGAAACCACCTCTATCAGAGCAATCACTAAAATGCGACATCCAATGAACGAACTCTTCAACCCGTCCAACAAGCTCCTGTACGAAAAAACCATGATTGACCAATCGAATAACGCCTCAAAGATCTGTCGACTAAATTTTCGCAGAAAGAAGAAAATTTACAAATCTTGAGAGAATTTTGCACTAACAGGACCGAGAATACAAGTCCACACGGAAAATATCCTCTGAACACCATATGGGAGATTATTCAAACTCTACAAAATTAGATTCGGAATTGTTGTTTTTTTTTTCTTTTTCCTGTAACATATTGTTTTTCACTTATTCACCAAAAAATTTGTTAAAAGATCAACAAATTCTCTTTTGTAACCAGGATGAAGGACCTTGTTCGATGGCCTTTTGGATGTTTTTCATATAAAGAACGTTTATTATTATTATTATTCACTTTGTTTATCATCCTCAGTATTATGCATATTGGATTGTTTATTTACGATACAATCGCTCTGAATGAAAACGTCAAGTGATTATCTTTCAGCATAATTTGTCACCTCCAAGGTAGGAACATCAAATGCCATAGCGTTCTTGCGCCAACTGCGATTCTTAGCTTCGACTTTTTTTCAGCTCCGTAATGATGGAATCCTTCAAAGATAATTCCCTTTCTAGCATAATAATTTTTTCTTTTAGTAATTGTGCGTTATCAGAAAGCACCTTATTACCCTCAATTTCAGAAATAATTTTCATCAGGAGATCTTGAATAGATGATTCATTACTCACTTTTATTTCATCCATTGTACACTCACGTCCATGTAATGGAAATGACATGTTTTCTTCATTTGTCGCTGCACAGGAAGGCGAAATCAAAAAACCACAACATTTACCAACTCGTCCAGCACAGCCAGGATGGTATACCTTGATACATTTGATGCATTGAATACTATTTTTAACAATATTCTGCTTGCATAGTGCAAATTTACCGATATTCGCAGATGGAACGTCCGGCATGACTTTTTTATTCGCAGAAGGTTCACATAGAATTATAAAATATACTACACACATGATGCCAAGTTCATCATCGATTCAGATTGAACGTATACTTTCGTCGGAAAGAGTAGTTAAAAATATTCTCGAAAAGTGTCTTAATCGAGCTATACATTCGATTTCATACGTTCACTAACGTACACGTTCATCGAACAAGTGATCTCGAGAATTGACAGCAGGCTTGCTCAAGGTTTGTGCAGGTTCGTCCAGACTCGTTCCTTCTCGAACCGATCACAGTACAGACATAGTGTGTATTTTGTGAACCGATCCATGCAAAACAAAACCGGATTTTATGCTAGTTGTTTTTCCTATAATTCAGGAAAAAATCATGTCTTGGAATATTGAAAAAATGTAGAGTTCGTTGAAGCTCTTCAATTAGGAGAACCTATATATGGAACCCTAAAAATCCATAACACAAAGATAGGAATAATGTATACGACTCGTGGATCAGACTTAATAAAAAATTTATTACCCCAATCAAGGAGTTAAGAAAGAAAAAAGACGTGCTTTTTGCTACATAAAGAAATTATGCACGAAAAGTAACAGACACTACTAAAACAGGATCGGCTGCAGATACAGTTTATGTACCAACTTGGTATTTATACGAGCCTGTGCAAAATCAGGGTTCTTCTGATTTTGGAAAATACTGTTTAGGACTGTATCCAGATAAGTGAGTCAGAGATGGTATTGTAAAAACATTTATTGACATCATTCACAATCATAAAACGAAAAAGTCACCCGCATGTTAATACTGTAAAGAATACAATATTAAAGTCATCTATGAACTCAGAGTGATTATTCAATTAAAAACAGAGGTAATCTAGAGATGTTCAAAATGAGAGGTCAGATGAAGTCAGACTTAGACTTTGAGAGAGTTCCATTTTTAAACACAGCGTTTACAGTGATGATGCAAATGAAATTTATTGCGAGAGCCTCTTTATTTCATCAGAAAAACAAAAGATTGAATTGTTAGAGTAGACTGAGTTGTAATAAAGTGAGATCAGGCCTTAGAGGAGATACGTGTATCGAAAGCTTAGAAGTCTAAGTCTGGTCTTCATTGAGATCATTACAATGTGAGAATATCATGATTGAGAAATCAATAATTATGATCTATAACGTTGTTTTGTAAAGAGAAGGCTAAATTAATCAATTGAGACAACATCTAGAGTGACAAACTACTTTTAGTAAGCAGGGTTAGTGTTCGTCAGAAAAATAAAAGCTACAATTATTGAGAATTATGACAATTACAATATGAGAGTACGTTGTATGAGTGGTAGAATCACTAACCCAATTGATTCGTTTGAAGCTGAAGGCTTGAGATCATACTTGCTAAGTGCTTCCGATGAATGAACTTGAGAATTTCTTATTTATAATCAGTACAGGGGCGTAACAAGATCATACCAGTTCAACCGTTTGATTAATATGTAAGGAGACCGCTCAAGGTGAAGCAGGGACTGAGACTGTCAATCAAGTTCAATATTTGAGTTACTTGATCTTTCAAATACTTATGAGAAGTGAATAATTGAGAAATGAGATGAATAATAATAATCAGGATTTATTACCACAAATAATGTTCATTTTTGGAGCAACCAATTACTTCCATGTGAGGAGTCTAGAGATATCTGAAAAATCTATGAGAACTGTAAAAATATATCAAAAAATATATCTGAAAGGAGTCAAATACATTAGTTTAATGCAATAGAGATTTTTTGAGAATAAAGTGAGAGAGGATTACCAATATTTTTATAGATTTTCATGATCTGAAACATGGACACATTTTCAAACTTTAAAAAAAGCAGGAAAATAACATGGAATATGCAATAATGAAGGATTTTGAGAAGTACCCACCTATTGGTTACTTCAAAAATGAACGAGATGATCAATTATTTTGCGAGGTGACTTTGAGAAAATTCTAATTTTACAAGAGGAGCACAAGAGATGGTCTGTTAACAAGCGAAACTGGATACAGAAAGAGGTAGATTGATTGATACAATTAATGAGCATGAGTTAATCTGGCAGCAGGTTAGTTCATAGAGATAGGTTAATTCGACGCGAGCAGTCATAGAGCTGCACTTGCAGGAGTGGGTGTGGCGCTGCGAGACGTAACCATAGGCGTAGCAGAGGATGAGGTCTGAGGGGGCAATGCTCAATTTTCAACATTCCGCCCGTCATAAGCAATGGAATTGATTATTGAGATGTAGAGGGTTGAAGATCTTACGGAGTTGCTTTATTTGTAGAGATGACTGGTAGGATGGCTAGCTTTGAGACAGGTTTCTTCACTTGTAGAGATGACTGGTAGAATGGCTAGCTTTGAGATAGGTCTTGTCAACGTTGACGTGGAGGTCTTGAGGGTAACGATTCGAACAAGTCCATCTAACCCTGGGTGCACTGCCATTACTCGCCCTAATGGCCACTTGCAAGGAGGTAGTCGCTCATTGGTGAGGAGAACTAGAGATCCAACCTTTATGTTGTGGGATGGATGATGCCACTTGGATATGGAGAGGTGACGTTGTAGATACTGAGTAGACCATTTTGACCAAAACTGTTGAGTTTGCTGCTGGATGAAGTGCCATCTTGACAGCCGAGATGTTAGGAGTTCTTCGAGAGATGGCTCAGGTAGAGTAGTCAGAGCAGTACCTGTTGAAAAATGACCAGGAGTTAGTACAGAGCAGTCTTCGGGATCATCGCTGAGTGGTTCTAGAGGTCTTGATTTGAGAATGGCTTCGATTTGGGCGAGAAGTGTCATCAGTTCTTCCATGGTGAAGGGCTGATCTTTCGAGAGAGGTGGTACTCGAAGGACTTGACTGCAGCTTCCTATTTTACTCCCATGTGAGGAGCAGCTGGAGGGTTGAAACACCAGCTTGTACCTTCATTCATGAGGAGTCTGGCGATGACCTGCTTTTCTGAGGAGGCGTTCGAGAACATATTCTTGAGGGTGGCATCTGCCCCAATAAGTTCGTTTCGCAGTCTGAGTACAATGAGTGACAGATGCCTCGTCGAGCTGTAAATCTTCGAAACGCAGCAATAAAAGATTCGGAGGAATAGTCACTAACAGCTTTCAGGTGTATTGCTGAGGTGGCGAAGCAGACAAAAACACAAACCCAATATTTGTGTGTCTTTGCTCCTCTTCCCTTCCAAGTTTTGATCGTGAGTGGGCCTGCGTAGTCTACACCAGTATGTGAGAAGGGACGGGATGGTCTTACTCGTGGTTCTGGTAGTTGCCCCATGAGTTGTTGAGCTCAAATACCTCTTTGCCGTGCACAGGTGACACACTTCAAGATGTGAGATTTCACTGGGGCTCTTCCTCCAATGATCCAGTACTGTTGTCGGATGGTAGAAAGTGTGAGTTGCGAGCCTCCATGCATCGTTCGTCTGTGAGCTGAATCAATTATTAGAGAAGTCAATTGAGAAAATCGATGAATTATTGCAGGATGTTTGCTTTCTGGGCCTGAGAGAGAGTGGTGGATTCGTCCGCCTACACGAATTACACCTTCTTGGTCGAGGAATGCTGTGAGTTTACTGAACACATGAGAAGAGGATAGAGTTGTACCAGTTTGAAGAGCCTTGAGTTCTTGAGGAAAATATACTTCTTGAGTTGCCTTGATCCAATAGATCCTTGATTTTTCCAAGTCAGCTGAGGCAAGCGGAGATGCCATGTTCGGACTTGAGGAGCATCTGAGTCGAGCGAGGACTCTTGAACAAAGAGAGGTGATTCTTAAGAGTTTATATAGAGAAGAATACCTGTATATAAGATCCCACGAGTAGTCTTGTTTTGCAGCTGCGGGGATGGTCTTTGTGGGTCTTGCTTCAGATTCGGGGTCAATAGTCGGTGCCGGCTGACGATTTGGCCAGGAATCTGGTAACTTGGAAATCCATGGTGGTCTCGTCCACCATAGAGAGCTGTTCAGTAGTTGAGATGAGGAGAGTCCACGAGAAGCACAATCAGCTGGATTGTCTTTGCCGGAACGTATCTCCATTGCGCAGTTGGAGTCAGGTCTTGAATGAGCTCTACTCGGTTTCGAACAAAGTCTTTCCAGCGTGATGGATGAGATTTGATCCACGATAGAGAAACAGTTGAGTCCGTCCACAAAGTCGTTGAATGTACCTTGGTATCTAGAATACGAAAAGCGTACCGAGTTAATTTGGCCAAAATTAGAGATGCTGAGAGTTCAAGTCTCGGGATTGAGAGGCGTTTCAAAGGCGTTACTTTAGTTTTGGAGGAGAACAGGGTGACTTTGGATCCTGTGGACGGAGAACGGACAACGAGGTAGAGTACTGCAGCCATGGCAAGTTGAGAAGCATCAGAGAAGCCGTGAAGTTCTAAAGAGGTGTCTTGTTGGGTGCCTACCCAACGGGGGACTCATACATTAGCTAATGATTTGAGATCTTCTCTGATGTTGCACCATCTATTGATAATTGGAGGTGACAGTGGTTCGTCCCATGACAGTTTCTGGAGCCAGAGTTCCTGCAACAACATTTTGGCCCTGATCGTGACAGGGGATACTAAACCAAGTGGATCAAAGAGTTGAGCAATATGAGATAACATAGTTTAGTTACCACAGAACATAGTTTAGTTACCACAGACCCAGATGAGGAAGACTGTATCTTGAATGAGAAGTAATCATCTTGAGGATACCAGAGGAGGCCGAGTAATTTCGTCGAAGTAGGACAGTCGTCAAATGAGATCGGAGAGGGGACCATTTCTTCCTCGCTTACCATCTTGAGAATACTTGGAGTGTTCGATTGCCACTTTGCTAGAGGGAGGCCGACCACCATGCAGAGGTTTTTCAATTCTTGAGCGATGTCTGAGAGTTCTTCTTTCGTGTCGGCTCCACCATAAATGTCATCAACATAACGACCTTTGGTGAGAGGAGGAATGGCGAGTTGGAGGAGGACTCTAATTGCCAAAAACGGAGCTGCCTTGGTTTCATAGGTGACGGTGGTGAGGTGGTACGTCGATATTTCATCATTTGAATCAAACCAGAGAATACTTTGGAGATCCAAATCGTCTGGATGCACCAAGATCTGTCTGTACATCTTCATGATGTCTGTGGAGAAAACAAATTTAAAACGACGTACCCTAATTGTAGTTTTGCTCCTGTATGCATTATGTCGTTCAGAGAAGGACCGGTTGAGGTGGGACTGGAACCATTGAACACGACCCGCAGTTTGGTGGATGCGCTGTCTGGTTAGAGGACACCATGATGCGGCAAAAAGTACCTGGGAGGCGAGATGACATTTTTAGCTTTCATCATATGCCTGAGCTGTTCATACTCGGACAGGAATTCTTTGTAGAGGCGGCAATATTCTTGGCTTCCCTCGAACTTGCAGAGGAGTCCTTGGAGGCATCGATAGGCACGTTGTCTAGAAGATCCCAAAAGATTAGGAGATGACTTTAATGGGAGTTTTACTATGTATTTGCCAGAAGAAAGTCGAGAATGAGTTGCCTTGAAGTGGTCTTCACATTCCTGTTCATCAGGAGTGAGGTGAGCGATGGAGGTGGACTTGACTCATTCGGCCCTGTTCGGAGTTGAGGAAAAAATGATGGCACCATAAACATCAGCACCCAGTAGTATGTCGATTGGCCGTGAAGTTAGGAAGTCTGGATCAGCGAGCTTCAAATTGTAGAGATGAGGCAGAGAAGGACTGGTAGAGCAGTTAAAAGAAGGTAAATTAGTAAAAGGAGGTGACAAAATATGAGCAGTTATATTCACGGTCTTTTGAGAGTTAAGAGGTTTCAACGTGATTGAAACTGATCCTCTTGATCTTGAGGTGACTCCACCAATTCCAAAGATGGTGAGTTTGGACTGGCTTCAAGGTAGGCTGAGTGGACGAACGAGGTCTTCAGAGATGAACGAGAGTTCTGATCCAGAGTAGATGAGAAGTCTTACTGTGTGAGATGTCACTGGAGTGATGATGGTGGCGTTGGCGAGAAGAGTGAACTGTCTTCTGAGGCTGGAACACTTGGAGGGGCCTCGAAGACTGCCTGAAGGCTTCAGGCCTTCTTGGAGGCGGCTGCTTGGCGTCACTGACTTCTTGAGGAGTCTTCGAAGAGGTGGCTGAACTTGTTGAGGTGGCGCTAGTGAGGTTGTCATGTGGGGGTGGTCATGGAGAGGCTTGGATGAGGAAACTTCAGTTGATCTTGACGCCATTTTGGTCAGAGAATGAAGAGGACGACATTTGAGGAATTATTAGAGATCAGAAGAGACTTTATTAACAGAGGAGAAGCGAGAGTACCTGATCATAGCTGAACTTTTCAGAGGAGAGCCGATTTGAGCTGTTCTCTGAGGTGTTCTTTCTTTGATATATATTATTATATTAGCGAGTATCCTACAGCTTCTGCCGCATCTCGCATTTCGATCTCCATCATCCTCATGAATTGCTCTATCCCTCATAATTTCAATAACATTCTTCAACCAAGTTGTAGCAGGTCTTCCTCGTTTTTGTTTTCTGTTTATATTGTACTGGAATGCTCGTTTCGGCCAACTATTATCCTCCATTCGTTACACGTGACCATACCTTATCAACTGTCGGGTTTCTATTCTTTCGGATGTTCTTAGTATTCTTTTTGTCCTTCGTCTTATTTCATCATTCGTTATATGTTCAATTCTGGATATTCGACATGACCTCCTCAAATAATCCATTTCAACGGTATCTATGTTTTCTTTTATTTTGCCAACACTCCGAACCATAAGTTAGAATAGGTTCTACTATGGATTTGTACAAGGTTAATTTGTTCTTTAAAGAGATTTGATAAGACCGAAGAAGTGAATTTAGTATCTTAACAATTTTCTGACCTTGTTGAATTTTGTGTTTAATATCCCTCTTTGTTGTTCCTTCGTTTGAAATTATACTGCCAAGGTATTTATATTGTTCACATTTATTTAACATTCTTATTTCCAAATCCGGGTCTTCATCCTCCTCACCAATCTTCATGTATTGAGTTTTCGTCATATTCATCTTCATTGCCCACTTTTTATACTCATCCTTAAGTTTTCTGATCATGTAATCTGCATCTTCTTCGCAACTTGCAACTATTACTTGTACGTCTGCAAAAAATAGGGTGGCCAAATAATGATCATTGATTTCGATTCCCATTCCTGAGCATTTTTCACGCCAATTATGAAGAGCCTCCTGGATATATATCTTGAATAGAGTAGGTGAAAGACAGCATCCTTGTTTCAAACCCTTCATAACCTTGAATATATTTGAGAAAGTATTTCCTGTCTTCACCATACTTTGGGGATCTTTATAAATGTTATAGAGCGCTCTTGTGAGGTGTTTTTTCATTTCAATTTTTTTTTAAATATCAAATAAAAGTTTTAAGGGTATTGTATCATAGGCCTTCTCGAGATCAATGAACACTAAATGAGTTGCTAAATTTCTGGCTGTTCTTTTTTCTATTATCTGTTGGATAATAGATGCTATTACTTGAGAACTATGAGATATTCAATAGGTATGAGAAATTTGAGGAGTATAACAAATTTGAAAGAAACGAGAAACCTGAGAGGTATGAGAAATTTGAGAGTCATGAGAAATTTCAGAGGTATGTGAATACTGAGAGTTATGAGGAGTTTGAGAGGTATGAGAAATTTGAGGAAAATAAGAAATTTGAGATGTATGAGAAATTTGAGAGGTATGAGAAATTCCAGACGTATGAGAAACTTGAGAGGTATGAGGAGTTTGAGAGATACGAGAAATCTGAGGAGTATAAGAAATATGAGAGGTATGAGAAATTTGCGAAATATGAAATATTTGAGAAGTATGAGAACTATGATCAGGTACTGAGAAATATTATTGTGAATAGTACTGAAATTCCAACTGAACTATCCGGCTCGAAGGACCAAATGTTCAAAATCGGGGTTGTTCTGATTTTGGAAAATACTGTTTAGGACTGTATCCAGATAATTGAGTCAGAGATGGTATTGTAAAAACATTTATTGACATCATTCACAATCATAAAATGAATAAGTCACCCGCATGATGTTAATACAGTGAAAAATACAATATTAAAGTCATCTATAAACTCAGAGTGATTATTCGATTAAAAACAGAGGTAATCTAGAGATGTTCAAAATGAGAGGTCAGATGAAGTCAGACTTAGACTTTGAGAGAGTTCCATTAATTCATATTTAAACACAGCGTTCACAGTGATGATGAAAATGAAATTTATTGCGAGAGCCTCTTTATTTCATCAGAAAAACAAAAGGTTGAATAATGAATTGTTAGAGTAGACTGAGTTGTAATAAAGTGTGATCAGGCCTAAGAGGAGATACGTGTATCGAAAGCTTAGTAGTCTAAGTCTGGTCTTCATTGAGATCATTACAATGTGAGAATATCATTATTGAGAAATCAATAATTATGATCTATAACGTTGTTCTGTAAAGAGAAGGCTAATTAATCAATTGAGACAACATTTACAGTGACAAACTACTTTTAGTAAGCAGGGTTAGTGTTCGTCAGAAAAATAAAAGCTACAATTGAGAATTATGACAATTACAATATGAGAGTACGTTGTATGAGTGGTAGAATCACTAACCCAATTGATTCGTTTGAAGCTGAAGGCTTGAGATCATACTTGCTAAGTGCTTCCGATGAATGAACTTGAGAATTTCTTATTTATAATGAGATCATACCAGTTCAACCGTTTGATTAATATGTGAGGAGACCGCTAAAAGTGAAGCAGGGACTGAGACTGTCAATCAGGTTCAATATTTGAGTTACTTGATCGTTCAAATACTTCAGAAAAGTTCACTTGCTTTTATTGAGAGAGAAGACTGATTCCATGATTCACCTTTGCGTTTGAGAATTTTCATTCATCTGAAACTCGAGAACAAAAGTGTTATGAGAAGTGAATAATTGAGAAATGAGATGAATACATTAAGATAATGAGGTGCACATGAGAATATAATAAATCAGGATTTATTACCACAAATAATGTTCATTTTTGGAGCAACCAATTACTTCCATGTGAGGAGTCTAGAGATATCTGAAAAATCTATGAGAACTGCAAAAATATATCGTAATATATATCTTAAAGGAGTCAAATACATTAAGTTAATGCAATAGAGATTTTATGAGAATAAAGTGAGAGAGGATTACCAATATTTTTATAGATTTTCATGATCCGAAACGTGGACACATTTTCAAACTTTATAAAAAGCAGGAAAATAACATGGAATATGCAATAATGAAGAATTTTCAGAAGTACTCACCTATTGGTTACTTCAAAAATGAACGAGATGATCAATTTAAGAAAATTCTAATTTTACAAGAGGAGCACAAGAGATGGTCTGTTCACAGGCGAAACTGGATACAGAAAGGGGTAGATTGATTGATACAATTAATGAGCATGAGTTAATCTGTCAGCAGGTTAGTTCATAGAGATAGGTTAATTCGACGCGAGCAGTCATAGAGCTGCACTTGCAGGAGTGGGCGTGGCGCTGCGAGACGTAACCATAGGCGTAGCTGAGGATAAGGTCTGAGGGGGCAATGCTCAATTTTCAACAGAGCCTATGAACAGATTTTTATGGAATATTTATAAGCCAGAAAAAACAATAAATTCAATTCAATTCAATTTTATTTACAATTCAAACAAACTCGTCAGAAAAAAATTACAAGGCTCGCATAATTCAGGTTTCTTCCGGAAGGCTGAAACTAGCCACCCCTGTTCAGAATTAAAATAATAATAGGTTCCTGCCGAAAGTGGACCTCTGTTTTCAGGGAGTCGAATTTTCATCATGAAATATAATAAATGTTGGGGGTTAATGCTCATGTATCTTTGGATCAAACTCATGAACTATTTTATTTAAATCTTCGTTTCTGATTCAAGGAGGAAGTCAAATTTTCATTGTGAGATCCTTTATATAAAACTGAAATAGACTGAGTTAAAACAAAAATTTTTCCTAAATAACTTATATATCATCTTGCCAGGGCAGTTTTCCGTGGTCGGACTTAAAATATTCAGAGAATTTATCTCTAACGGCAGAAGCAGCGAGACTTGATTTTCGAGGTGTTTTTTGCAAAGGTATAATAATTTCTCCATTTTCTTCAGAATCGAAGATACCTGGTGAGGTGTATGAGGAATGAGGCAGTTTACTCTTTCTCAAGAAATTATGTTCTGAATACCGACGCCAATATTCCGAAAACATTTTCCACCATCCACCTTGCCCCTGATAATCTACAATTGAATACTCGTTCAGCACTTTCCTTTGAGTGTCACCCAGGGTATGGCTTCATGACATTAAGGCCAAGAGCAAATGCGTCATCGGCGACAATAACGTATGGTACACTTTCTGTTTGTATTGGTAGAGCTTCTTTTTGTCGAAGAGATAGTTCATTTCTATCTAGTTTTTTTAATAGTGTTTCGAAAAACTCCACCATCACTTATACATCCATGACATCCTATATCCACGTATGTGAATAAAAAATTTGCATCTACTAATCCAAACATATTAATACTGAATCTGCCCTTGAGTTAAAATATTCTGAGCTACTTTTCTTGGGACTCAATATATGTTTTCCGTCCATGGCTCCGATGCAATGAGGAAAATTTCAGTTTTCTTCAAAATCTGCTCTTATCTGCAACCACTTTTCCTCAGTTGTAGGAGATAGAAAATGAAGGTTTTGTCAAAAACATCAAGCTCAAACTAACAAATTTCATATTTAATGTATTTAATATTTTAGGACATTCGAAATATCTCGGATGAAGATCAAACCCAAGATTTTGAGATAAGAAACGAGAATGACACAATTGCATTGAATGTGAATGTTAGTTCTGTAAACGTTAGATCTAATAATCTGAATGTCACACCCATTATACAGCCTGCAGTTGCACCAAATATAAAGAAAATGAAATGAACTCAACATAAGAAATACAAAATCAAATGGATGAAACATTGAAAATTTGGGAAGCAGCTGTTGCGTCAGAAAATACGGATGCCGAAAAAAACTCGAAAAGACCATTTGGAACTATTTACGGATTTACTGCTTGCCAAAATAAGGGCTTTCGATGAACAAACTCAAGATATAGCTATGCATGAAATTGATATCTTAATGTACAGACCGAGGCAGTGATCACAAGTGGAAATTGTTGTACACTTGTTTGGAAATGTGTAGAATGCTTAGGAAGCGTATGGAAATGTTCGGAAATGTATGGAAATGTTTGAATGTCCTGGAAATGTGTAGAAATGTTTTGAGTTGCGAATGCGCCTCGGCATGCGCAATGGGACAATAAAGCGTATTAATAATAATAATAATAATAATAATAATAACATTTATTTTCAGAATTATCATCATATAGATAACAAAGTGAAAACATGTCAGAAAAAACAAAAAGATCATTTAACCCTTAAACATGTACTCTACAAGCCTCTTTGAATTCAGTAAGAGAGTATGGTTCACAGTTCAATATAAACAAATATATTGCCTTACGATATGGATCATACATTAGAATATTTCTGATGGACTTAGGAAGTAAATTGTACAACTTGATTCCCATGTATAGTGCACCACGTTCTGTATTAGAATACTTATGAATTGGATAAAAATATTCATTTATTCTTCTTGTTAAATTCTCATTTTTGTAATCTTCAAAATAATGGGGATATTTACGAAAAAACAATAATACTCTATAAATATACAAACCCGGCACTGTTAAGATGTTATTTGTTCTAAAAAAGCCTCTACATGATGATCGGTATTTAATATTAAACATTGTTCTCATTGCAAATTTTTGAGTTATAAAAATATGTTCAGCCTGTGAACTAGAGCCCCAAAAAATAATACCATAGGCTAAGATTGATTGGAAGTTAGCATAATAAATGGTCTTCAATACATAAATATCTACACAGTTTCTGATAGCTTTAAGAGAATATATCACTGAGTTGAGTTTTGGTACCACTGTTTCACAGTGTAATCCCCAATTTAAATGTCTGTCAACTGATATTCCGAGAAGTCTTGTATATGAGTTTGTACTTATAGAATCATCATCTACTCCGATACTTTCGGGGCACATGATACTGGACCTAGCACTGGAGAAAAAATACTACATTTGTTTTTCCGGAGTTTAAAGTGAGTGTATTGTGACAACACCAATGCTTTATTGCCGAGACAGCAGTTCTTAGGCCAACTGTCAACTGTTCAACATTTTGGGATGAAACAAGAACATTAGTGTCATCAGCATACAAGAAGGTTTCCATTTCTAGTGTATCTAAGTGTATCGAGGTCTTATTTCGAACTAGAGTAAGTTGGCGTCGGGAGATAATAACACGGAACAGAGTTCCCATAAAAATTTTGAAAATAGCGAGTTTAAATGTGCCCATTGCGGTAAAAGTGTGACAGGTGATGTAAAGTGTGCCAAGTGTCTGGATAACTTTCATCCATCCTGCATGCGACAGTCAGCAAACGCGAAAAATGCAAAATGCAAGCATGAAAGACTAGAACAGTACACAACTGAGTCTGTGAAACCGAGTGACGATTTGGTGACACAAAATAAAATACTAAACATTGAAATTGCTTATTTAAAGCAACTTTTGAAAGAAACACGGGAGAAAAATAGTGTATTAACTGAATGTAACAGTCTATTACGTATTAAAATTGAATCCATGCAAGATAAGTGCTCTGAAGCAAAAAACCATACGCAGGCGATAACAGGAAAAAATGTAAACATCGCAGGTGACAGCAATCAAGTGGAAACACCGAGTGCAAACAAACTACAAAACATAGAAGATAATCAAATTACCGCCGATGTAATTAACCTAAACATGAAACATAAACATGAACAAAATAAAAGTTTTCCTGCTATGACTAATTTAGGAGGAGAAACAAATAACAAACCCGAATCAGAAAATCTGAACGAATTTAAGACAGTTAGATATAGAAACAGACGCAAAAAAGTAAGAAACGTTGGTACACACACAGCCGAAGATGAAAATTCATTCAAATCAACCAAACCAATCAAGAAGGATAAAAGACTTTGGCTTTTCATCTCAAAGGCACAAGAAAGTGTTGAAGAGAAACATATTCAAGAATATATTGCAAATAAAAGTAAATACAAAAAAGAAGATATATCAGTGTCAGCTCTAAACACAAAACCAATGGAAGATAACTCGAAGTGTTTCATGGTGGGTGTTCCACTGGATATGAAAGAGACTGTATACAGTAATGAGTTTTGGCCAGTAGGGATCAGATTTGAGAGGTTCAGTTTTTACCGTGGCAAACATTTTTTAGAACAAAATGCAGGGGAAAAGGAACCTCTCACCCAGTAGTGAATACAACAATCACAAACACTATACCCGAGCCAATAGAAACAATTAAAAGTAAAGTAGCACCTTATGCGTACCAAAAATACCTAGAAAATGCAGGTTCATTATCAAAAGGCGGGTGCAGTTCAAGTCTTGGACTATTTCACTGGAATGTCCAGGGGTTGGGTACTGCATCTAACGAACTGGAATGTGAACTGAAAAATCATCCAGAGTGTACTATGGTATGCATAACTGAACACTGGAAGACTGAAGAAGAGTTAAAAGTCATGGCAATCGAAAATTTCAAACTAATTTCTAGTTTTTGTAGGGACAAAGGTAAACATGGAGGATCAGCAGTCTACATAAAAGAAGACATAAAATGTAAACCATTAAAAAAACTAACAAACTTGAGTATCAGTGGTATCTTTGAGTGCGCTGCTGTCGAGTGTAATATTGATGGTACTGTCTGCATAGTGGCTTCAGTATATCGTCCAAGTGGCTCAGATGTCAATATGTTTTTTGATAGGCTGGAATTGTTCTTAACAGCCACAAGAGAATATAAATTCGATTGCATTCTGTTAGCAGGAGACTTCAATATACATATCGAATATACAAATAAGGACAGAACCGACTTCATCAACCAGTTAGCATCGTTTGGATTACATCATACTGTGAATGAAATGACCAGAATAACACCAGAGTCAGAAAGTTGTTTGGATAACATTTGTACGAACATAATGAAATTTAAAAGTAGTGTTGTGAGAATGCATCTTTCAGATCACACAGCGCAAAAGTTAACTTTTGCAGTGCAAACAACAAAAGAAAACGTAAGAGAGTATACCAGATTTTTTAACGAAGAGGCGAAGCAGACTTTCATATCAAGACTAAGAGAACAAGATTGGAAGACAGTGTATGGTGTAGATGAAGGTGAAGTGAATGAACAATGGAATAATTTCAGCTCTGAATTTTTCAGACTGTTTGATGAATGTTTTCCGTTAAAATTGAAAATTAGAAAAAAACAGACTGCAACAAAACTAAAGCAAGACCCTCAGGTGGTAGAATGTAAGAATAGGCTAGATATTTTGTTGGTTTTAAGCAATCAGGATAGTAGATACAAACAATTATATAAAGAAACAAAAAAAGAATATGATGAGCTATTATGCAGGTTGAAAGCAAAACATTTTCAGGAGGAAATTAAAAAATCTGACAACAAAAACAAAACTATGTGGAAAATATGTAACCAAATCAATGGTAAACATAAAATAAAAAACAAATTGTGAAATTGAAGGCAATGCACTTGATGTTGCTGAGAAATTTAATTGGCATTTTGAAGACAGTGTGTCTAAGATACTGCATAGCTTTGATTGTTCTTCAGTAGATCATTGCAGTAATGTGACTGGGAGTGGTAGGTCAATTTTTTTGAAGCCTACTACTCCGGATGAAATTGTCGAGCTGTCGAGATCTTTGAAAAACAAAAATAGTAGTGGGGAAGATGAAATTCCTATATTTATTGCAAAATTCTGCATAGAGGAAGTCAAATATGCTTTATCCTATATAATTAATAAGTCACTCAAATATGGGATATATCCAGAAGGTTTAAAGACTGCATTAATCAAACCTTTACTAAAAACAGGTGATCCAACAGATATAAATAATTATCGTCCAATTAGTTTATTACCGAGTTTTTCAAAGATTTTTGAACGTGTGATTGTAGTCAGGGTACTTGCTTTCTTTAATGATAGTGGTATTTTTACTGAAACACAGCATGGCTATCTGGCTGGAAGATCAACTCAAACTGCTATTTTTCAGTTCACAAAGAATATAGTCAACTTAATTGAAGATAATAACATTGCTTTGGGACTATTTTTAGATTTATCCAAAGCCTATGATACATTAGATCGAAATAAATTGTTAGAAAAACTTTACATGTACGGTATTAGAGGAAATGCTATGGCATGGTTCAAATCCTATCTTTCAGCTAGATGCCAAAGAGTTGAAATAAGAAAGGACGGTGTTAGAGCGAGATCAGAGAAGATAGAAAACACTGTGGGTGTACCACAAGGCAGTATTCTGGGTCCAATATTATTTATAATCTTTATAAACGATTTGTGTAAAATCGCACTTAACTCAGATTCAACTATTTCAAGTTTTGCTGATGACACGAATTTGTTAGTAGGAGCAAAAACAATGGCAGAATTGATTTATAAAAGTGAAATTTTCTTTAACAGAGCACAATCATGGTTTAAACAAAATAAATTGATGTTAAATGAGAAAAAAACGAACGTTGTAATTTTTAGTACTAACCGATGTAGATTAGAAAAACCAGAACAAATAACCATAAATGATAATGAATTTTCTCTCTCGGAATACACAAAATTCTTAGGTGTATACATCGATAGGTTTTTGAAATTTGAGTACCATACAAACATTGTGTCAAAAAAACTCAGTGGAATTTGTTATGCTATGCGAATAACCTCTAGGTATGTTGGAGTAGAATCACTTAAAATACTGTATCATGCTAATTTTGAGTCTAAATTAAGATACGGCATAATTTTTTGGGGACGTAGAGAAAACTTAGAAACAATGTTCATAATTCAAAAGAGAATAATAAGGATTATGTATAAAATGAAATACAGAGAAAGTTGTAGGGGAGTATTCAAACAAAAAGGTCTTTTAACTGTAAGTGGCCTATATTTAAATGATTGTTTAATATTCTTATTTAAAAATAAAAATAATTTCAATATAACTCAAAAATACTCGTCTAGATCATTGGATATAAATTATCCTATACATAGACTAACATTGACAGAGAACAACCCATCATATATGTGTATAAGAATATTCAATAAACTGCCTAATAGAATAAAATGTATAAGTGATCTCAAAAAATTCAGAAAAGAAGTGAATTCTTTGCTGACAAACTTGGAGCCATATAACTTGGCAGAATATTTTGGTGCACAGTTGGTCTGATGTACATATTTGTTACTGTGCTGTGACGTCATTTCATTTATTGTTGGTGTGTATATGCATTGAATTATGTAGCGATCAACATTATCTGGAATAAAGTTGTTGTTGTTGTTGTTGTTGTTGAGTATCCGGAAGGTCATCACTATACACGACAAACAGTATCGGGCCGAGAATTGTACCCTGCGGTATTCCTGCAGATAATGTTACCTCAGATGAAAAGAGCACTTCATCCTTCACATCCAACATAACCATCTGTTTTCTCTCTGTCAAGTAACTTGAAATTAGCTTCAATGGACTACCCCTGATTCCCTTTTCTTCCAATTTCTGAAGTAGTATTGTGTGATTAACACAATCAAACGCCTTCGAAAGGTCTACGAATAGTCCAGCCGGAATATTATACTGTTCAAGGGAAGAGAAAATCTTCTGAGTAAATTCAAACACCGCTGTTTCTGTACTTTTGCCACTGGTGAATCCGTGCTGTCTATCAGACAAAAGATTAAACTTAAAAAACTTCAGCATTCGGACCACTAGAATTTTTTCAAAGATTTTAGCAAAGGATGTAATTAAGCTTATCGGCCTGTAATTGGAAAGATTATCTTGGTCGCCTTTCTTGAAACAGGGCTTTACTAGAGATTTCTTTAATGCTTCTGGAAAAATTCCGGCTTTAAAAGATGCATTGATAATGAAGCTAAGTGGGGTTACTATATCTGTGATATGGTGTTTAACTACGGTGAAAGGAATACCATCATATCCAGAGGAACATTTATTCTTCATTCGACTTACCGTAGACAATATCTCGTTTTCATCGACTTCAAACAAGTAGAAAGATTTTGCATGTTTTTTGTTACTTACAAATTCAGGTGTAGACGTAGAACTCATTTTCGATGAGACTTCAGAAAAGTGAGCGTTGAAATCATTTGCAAGTTGTAAGAACTCAGATTTATCAGTATAGTCTGAAGGGAGTTTAGAAGTAGGCTTTTATTATGTATAAGTGAGGTTAAAATATTCAACTGGTGGATGTTGGTGAAGTTATCGAGTTATAGTTCAACGGATCTAACAACTGATCATCTGAAGTATAACGTGCAGAATTAGACTAGATATATGTAAGTATTGAATATATTACTAGAAATTCATATTTTAATTCAACATATTATGCTCCATCCAGGCTCCAGATATTTCAAAACGAACGAGCAAACACAATATCCAGTTGCCTTGTTATTTGCAAAACATTTTAAAATACTCTGGATATGATAATATCAGCTCGTTATTGAAATTCGATGAAAATGACAACTAATGTCTATTGCACTGAGCAATAGAAAAATTCACCCAGGGGGAATTGTGTGAATTTATTCCCGAAGGCGAAGATTATTATAAAGACGGCATACATTCATGTCCAACTAAAGTTGAAGCAATTAAAAATGCTCCAACGCCAACGAACGTAGTTCAATTAAAGTCATTTTTAGGACTTGTAAATTATTACTGCAGATTCGTTGAGAATCTTTCCGTTATACTTCGACCTTTATATTCATTATTAAAGAAAAACACTAGTTGGAAATGGACTGAAAACTGTCAAAATGCCTTCCAACAAGTTAAGAATTTACTTAGTTCGGACAAAATTCTTGTTCAACTGCCTTTAAAGTTAAGAGTTGATGCATCACATTATGGTATTGGCGCTATTTTAAGTCACATTTTTCCAGATAAAAGTGAAAAGCCTTTAGCTTATTCATCTCGATTGTTAACAGATGCAGAAAAGAGATATTCTCAGTTCGAAAAAGAAGGTTTGAGTATAATATTTGGTTTAAAAAAATTCAACCAGTATTTAAATGGCAATAGATTTATTTTAGTAACTGATCACAAACCATTAGTACATATTTTTGGTCAGAATAAAGGATTACTTGTGGTAATAAAGGATTACCACAATATGCCGCCAATAGAGTTAGAAGATGGGCATCTATTTTATCAAATTATGATTATTCCATAGAATACGTAAAATCTAAAGATAACTTAGCTGATTGTCTCTCACGTATACTACAAAACAAAAATTTCGGTTCACATATCGAAGTTGATTTTGATTATGTCAATTTTTTCGACAATTATGCAGAATTTCAGACTAAATTCGCAGATATCAGAAATACCATGAAATATGACAATGTTTTGAATCAAGTAATTTCATTTGTCAAAAAAAACCTTTCAACCTATATTTGAAGAAGAGATTTGATTTTTCTATAGAATCTGAATGTCTACTCTGGAACAATCGAATTGTTATACCAGAACAAATGCGAGAAGTTTTTTTAAAACAACTGCATTCTACTCATCTGGGTATTGCTCAATCAAAAAGAATTGCTAAAACCTATTTCTGGTGGCTAAACATTGACTCTGATATTGAAAAAAAATTGAAGTCGTGTAAGATTGTAAACTTTAGAGTCGTAGTCCAAATTATCAAAATTACATTCATGGCCATATCCAGAAAAGGCATGGGAAAGACTACATTTAGATTTTTTAGGTCCTTTCAAAAACAAGTATTTTTTGATTTCGGTTGATGCACATTCGAAATGGACTGAAGTATTTCCGATGACAAGTATAGTCGCAGATAATGTTAATAAATTTTCAAGATTTACCTTTGCTCGATATGGAATTCCGAAATTGATCGTAACCGATCAAGGACGTCAATTTAAATCAGAAAAATTTCAGAAATTTTTGTCCAACAACAATATAAAATTCATTGATGCACCTGCATATCATCAAAAATCAAATGGTCAAGCTGAATCATCAGTGAAAATCATAAAATTATTGTACTTCAAATGATGTTGAAACGCTTGGATCACGCTTTAGTTACAAGATTTGAAATTGAACACGGTTCTTATGATATTCCCCCATACCAAACACTTGTTGATTTTTTAAATAAATACTGTATAGCCATTGAGACATTGAAATCATCTCCCCCATGTGAAAGAAACAAAAATATTGCTACTCATAAAACATCCACGCAATCAAAAAAGTTTCGCCGATTTGAAAGACAAAGCAAAAATTAACAACTGTGCATTATGTGAAGACTCACATATGCTTTTTGCTGTCCATCTTTTATTAAGAAATCTCCGAAAGAACGACACGTTTTTTGTAAGACTTCTCGCCTTTGCTCTAATTGTTTAAGCTCAATTCATAGCTGACGCGATTGTAAATCTCCCAACACATGTAGGGAATGTAAGGTGTGGCATCACACACTTTTACATTTAGTACCAGATTCTCCATCTTCTTCGAATCGTTCTAACCTTGAATCTGAAAGTATTCTTTCTGCCACTGGTGTCATTAAGAAAGCAACTGGCATTTTTTTGGCAACTGCATTAATAGATGTTTGCAATAATCGTGGACAGTATTATACCATGCGAGCGCTAATAGATAGTGGATCCATGATGTCTTTTATTTCTAAGAGGGCATCAAGTATACTGGGTGTTCCTAAATGTAAGATGGATGTTAGAATCCAAGGTTTGAATACGATGGAGACGGGTACACATTATGGGTGTATTACCTTGTTAATGAGGCCTCTAAATTGCATTTATATCAGATGAAATTTGTGATAAACTGCCTCAAAATAAAGTTTAACCTGATTCATTTCAACATTTAAACAATTTGAAACTTACTGATTCGCATTTTTATGAACCAGGAAAAGTTGATATTTTGTTGGGAGCAGATCTATTCCTTAAAATTATTTAGGGAGGGATTATTTCTGGTGGTAATGATGGCATTGATGCTATTAATACCATATTTGGTTATGTGATTATGGGTAAAGTAACTTCGAAAGAAAATATAACCTCAACCTTTTTCGCATCTATGCCAGAACCGAGGTTGAATAAGAGCTTGCAAAGATTGTGGGAACTTGAAAGTGTTCCTTCAGAGTTTTTTATGACACATGTCGTGACGAAGACATATGCGAGAGCATATATACCAATCCACCCAACGCCGCAACACAGATGGACGATACATCGTGCCGCTGCCATTTTGTAGAGATTAAGGCCCTTCGTCCACGGAGCGACTGGTTTCTGATGAAACTGTTTCAATACTGTAGCAACAAACTAGTTGGATACTCATTTCCCGTACACGTAGCGACGCTAAAGATATTAGAAATATATCAGTATCTGATAATTTGATATAAGGCGAAGTCCTTCTTTGTGGCTGTGTGTTCTGATAAAATATGGATGATTTGGATGAGCTTTGTACTATTACAATCGGAGATATAGCCGCAGAAGAACGCGATTTTGGGTCCATCCCTACATAGAAAGACATTTGAACTGCAGATTATTTGTAGCCGCCTTAAACCATTAAAAAAAAATAACCTTCCGCGCCTTGAACTATGCGCCGCCGTTTTATTTGCAAAGTTGCTTAAAAATTGGAGAAGCAAATTTTTTTCTCTAAAATATACGCTTGGTCTGATTCACAAATTACGTTGTGTTGGATCAAAGGCCAACCTCACAAATGGCCTGTATTTGTGGCCAATAGGGTCGCAACAATTCAAAACATGGTTCCTTTAGCGAACTGGTGTTATATTGAAACTAAACAGAATCCCGCTGACGCAGGTTCTAGAGCAGTGAACTAATAACACATGGAAGGAGCGTAGAGAGAGACTGACGGGTACGTTTGTGAGATAGAAAATCAGCTAATTAGGGGCAAAACTTTGGAATTGTTCTATTGAGTCTATACGTGAATCGGTGAATTTTCTTGTTTCATTTGAGTTTTTCTTGATTTTTGTGTGTGTTTCTTCCGTTATTGTGGTGAAATCAATATTTACCTTTGATACTCAACTATGGTAAAGTCGTGTTCGGCATATAATTGTACACAAAGGTACACAAAAGGCAATTTAATTTTTTTCGTGAGTTTCTCTACTGAATAATTATAATTCTTGAATTATCATAGTATTATTGAAAAATTTTGTAGGTTTCCCAGTGACTCACAACTGAGATCTTTATGGGTCTTGGCAATGAGGAGGGAAAATTTTTGTTTAATCACTTCTTCTAGCAAATATTTTATTGAAAGTGATTGGATAAGGCAATTTGGACAAATCAAACTGAGAGAAGGCTCGATTCCCTCAATTTTTGAAGAAAAAGAAGAAGAAAAAAACCAAACCAAGGAAAATCAAAAAAAGATCAGCTGAGGAGATTCAAGCAGAATCTACTTCTGAGGAGAAGAAGCTTAAGTTGGATCTTCCATCAGCTAGGTTGTTACCTGTTTTCAATTCATTTTTTTTATATATTCAGGTTTCAAAAATTTTCAGTTCTGAAAACTACTTGGAGACTTTGGAGAGTGGAAATACCGATACCCCAGATTTTCCCGAAAAACATTTGATACGCAAGAAAAGAAGGTATTCTTCTCTATCCTATCCTATTCCGATTTATTCAGTCTATTAAATAAATAATTCTGCAGGAGGAGGCATTATTTTGGGGATATAAAGTGTTCTGCTTTGAAAACTGCAGAAGCCAAAATGTTATGGCATATTGCCAATAGAAGTGTGCAGAAAATGAGAGCAGAAAATAATAAGCTTCGAACAAGAAAATCTAAATTAGAGAGCAAGGTTACGAAGCAGAAGGAACTCATAACACATCTAAAAACTTCTGAAAATGTCTCTCAAAATTGTTACGACATAATGTAGGTAAAATGCAAAGTATGAACTTGGGACCTATAAACAATTATTGACAAATACATATTACTGCATGTTGAAGTAGTGCATGTGTTTATAATATTGTGTGGTAGTAGCGTTTTCAGAATTTTATTTTATTTTTGCTTAGTTCTCAAAAGGATGGTGCTTTCTTCTTCCAGAAACCAATTCAAAGGTATAGATCACATATTCACTTCTACATATCTGAGGTAAGAAGGTAGATAAGTAATCATTGAATCTTCAATCTTATTATGCCAAATATCAAAATACATTTTTTGTTTTCAGATTTCTGGGTTGAAATTTTTTTAATTAATTTGTGAGTCACAAAAAATATTTTATGTCACAGGAATGTATTCCTAAGGCTGAACAAGAGTTAGTGTTGAGACAACTCAGACATTATTAAAGTGGTATAAAACTGTTGATGGATCACCAGGCTACACAATAGAGTCCTTAAGAGCCATTGAATTAAAGTCCAGGGAAATGAAGAAAGAGGGAAAGTCTCTCATATGCAACTTGGTAATGGACGAAATGACCATTCGTAAACATATCCAATGGAATGGCAGGAAACAAGTGGAATACATCAATTATAGTTATTCCATGGAAAGTGAATCTTTACCAGAGGCGAACGAAGCATTGGTGTTTTTGATCGTAGCTCTTAATAGCAGATGGAAATGACCGATGGCGTATTTTCTAATTAACGGATTAGGTGCTGATGAAAAAGCAAATATGGTGAGGGGTTGTTTGTCAATGCTTGATCAAGTTGGTGTTAAAATTTCGTCGAATACTTTTGATGGAGCAGCTACTAATTTGTCAATGGCTAGTATTTTGGGATCAAAACTATATGACATTGATAATGATAATATTCCAAGTTACTTTGCACATCCCATTACAAAAAAACCTGTATATATTATTTTACATTCATGTCATATGGTTAAGTTACTACGCAATCTGTTGGGTGATTGGGGTAAATTCTACGATAAGCAACTGGAATTTCATAAAAAATTTAGTGACATTACAGGAAAAATATGGACTACATGCTACAACTAATATAAAAACGAGACATATTAACTATTCTCAAGAGAAAATGAAGGTGAAGTTGGCAGTGCAAACGTTGAGTGACAGTGTTGCAGATGCTCTATTTCACTGATGATTAAAAATTGAAACAATTTCAAGGTGCACATGCTACTGCAGTTTTCTGTCGCATAATAAATAATATTTTTGATTCTATGAATACAAGGAACTACGAAAAGGTTCATTCAAAAGGCCTTTAGCTATGTCTAATAAAGATTTCTTCTTTGATTATTTCGATTATGCTAAAGATTATTTTATCAATTTGAAAGATGATAAAGGTGAACAAGTTGTAACGTCACGTAGGAAAATAGGACTGTTAGGATAACTTATAAATATGTCCAGTATTCAAGGAATTGTCAAAGACCAAATATTAGAAAATCAAAATCTCCAATATTTGTTGACTTACAAACTGAGTCAAGATCATCTGGAGATGTTTTTCTCCAATATTCGGTCTCGAGGTGGATTTAATAACAATCCGACAGCAATTCAATTTGAGGCGGCATATAAAAAACTTTTAATCCGTGTGGAGCTTAGAACTTCAGAAGCAGCCAACTGCCTTGCACAGGACACAACTAGCATCTTGAGAGTTTCTAGTAGTGGTGTGAGGGAAAATAATGAGGGAGATGAATCTGTAGATGATGATTTAGTTCTCGATCAATATTCTAGTGATGTTGTGGCTTACATAGCTGGGTTTGTCTGCAAAAAAATTACAAAAACATTCAGTTGTAGCATATGCTCTTCATCACTGACTAATAAAAATTCTTTATCGCTATTACTAGATAAAAAAAAACAAGGGTGGTTTGATGATGCCATCTGCAGATGTGATTTCAATTTTGATACTATTTTTTATAATTTGAATGAGCACATTATTGATCAGGATCCTTTAAATATCCACCTTCTTCAAATAATTTACAGTATTTTAGAAGTTTATTTCCATATTCTGGTATTGATTTTATATCTGTCAAAATGGTGAAATTAATTTCTGATCATATAACGGTTCCCTTTGCCCATCTTATAAATGATTCAGTCTGTTCTGGAATCTTTCCAGCTGTACTCAAGAATGCCACTGTTTTACTCATCTTCAAGAAAAATGATCCTGAGAGTATTTCCAATTATCGACCTATTTCTTTGTTGAGTGTCTCCTCTAAAATCTTTGAGAGAATAATATTAAATCGAATGATGAAGTTTTTGGACAAATTCAACATAATTACAGAGAGCCAGCACGGTTTTAGAACCGGACGATCGACCGAGACTGCTGTTCTGGACTTTGTACATTCTGTTCAGTCTTCGTTGGATAAGGGATTGATGGTGGCAGGCTTGTTCTTCGATCTTTCGCGGGCCTTCGATACCATTTCACCTGAATTCTTGATGGACAAGCTATACAACCTTGGATTTCGTGGAGCATTCCTCGATTTTATTAAGGATTATGTATCAGACAGAAGATTGCATGTGAGAATTGATGATGTTTTTTCAGATGAGTATAACATTGAACTTGGTGTACCCCAGGGGTCAGTTCTAGGTCCACTTTTATTTATACTCTTTATAAATGACCTTCCTCACCATATAAGAACAAAAATTATTATATTTGTAGACGATACATCGTTTCTGGTAACAGCTGAAAATTTGGAGGAACTCATAGAATTATGTCAATCACTGTTAAAGGCTTTTGCTGATTGGTGTATGTGTTAATGCACTTGTTCTCAATCTAGATAAAACACAAGTCATCAAATTTGGATTGAAGAAGGACAACTCTTTAGTTTTGAAACTTGGTCATTATACCTTGATTTCTGAAAAGTCTACAAAGTTCTTAGGAGTTTATATTGATGAATGTTTGAGATGGTCCGATCAGGTGTCATATGTCAGCAGGAAGCTCAGTTCTTCATTTTATGCAATTCGTCGAATAAGGGATAGTCTCCCACTCGCTGCTGTTTTCAATGTTTATTATAGCTTGGTGTATAGTCACCTTGCGTATAATATTTTGATCTGGGGCTGCTCTGTGGATTTCATAAGAGTTTTTATAGCTCAGAAGCGCATCCTTCGTATGATACTTGGTCTTAGTCCGCGAACATCCTGTAGACCATCATTTGTGAGACATAATATACTTACGGCTCCTTGTATATATATATATATACAAATGTCTTGTGTTCATTAAGAAAAATGAGGAACGTACTCCTACACTTTCCAGTTTTCATCAATATAGTACAAGAAATAATAAAACCTTTTCTGTACCTAAGCATAGAACTACTAAATTTGAAACATCACCTAGATATAAGAGCATTATTCTGTATAATCATCTACCTCCCACAATAATATCACTTAATATGAATAGCTTCTGCAAGAAGATAAAATCCATACTTTTAAGTAAATGTTATTATAGTATGAATGAATATCTCAATGATAATCATATTCAATAATTTCAATTTGTTTTGTTTTCTCCTCCTTGTAGATGTATGAATTATATTGACTTGTCCTATACACTGTATTGTGTCTAAATGGATCAATAAACACTATCTATCTATCATATTAGAATACATCACAAAAATGAAACAACAATTGAAACAAAACAGAATATTCGACAAATGTTTACCAAACTAATTCATTTTGAAGGACAATAATCTAAATTTTTTATTTTTATTTATGTTATTCAATTTAAATTATTCCTTCAGAAACCACAAAGATATACAAATTCTCTCTTCAACTGGAAAATAAATTCATTTTAATAAATTTACATTTTTTTATCAACCTCCCATTTTTCCATCTGATTTTACTGTTATCGAGAAGACATCAGCAAACACTCCGGCCGCCCCGAGGTAATCCTCACAGACACGTCTCGCCTGATTGCGAACGGTAGAAAACCAACTTCCTCGCTCATTGAGGACTTGAGATATTTAAAAAAATTTCTTCTTGTTCTAACTAGAAGCCAGTCCCTTCTCGTACTGCATCTCAACTTGGTTAATAGTGGTGGAAACGCAGTAGGAATAAGTACGGGGCGGGTCGTTCGTTCTCCTACTGACATGACAAAATATTCAAAATTGCAAGCATTATTAAAATCTTGGTCTAGATATCGTATTCGGAAACAAACTTGAAGAATATCATAAATTGAGTAAGACCTGCACATACAATCCATAACAGATCTTTTTTAAAATATGAATCGGGAATATGTACAGTGTACCCAATTGGTATTTTGGTATAAATGAAATAGGCTTGAGAGAATTGCAAAATTTTTAGGTCTACCTAATTAGGAATTATATTCAGGCCGCTGCCCTAGCAGATCATCTGCTACTCACCTGGCGAATGAAGAATGGCGAATGAGAACTTGCGAACTTGGCTCACCAGATTCTGCATCTATATAGCAGTCAGAATTCGAACGTTTTGTAACGTTTTTTATTTTCCACTTTTTTATTTATTATTTAAATCTGAATATACTGTTAGAATGAGGCTTCGATGGATTTGTCAGGCACGGTCTTTGATTTTCGTTCGGTCTGGATGTTACTTCGTCTTTTATTTCATTTTTAAATATATCGTTTTCCCGCTCCTTAAGTATAGGCAAACAATAAAGCACCTTTCTCGTCCGCCTACAATACAAAGAGAAAAAAGTGGTCCCAGATGGGATCTGCGTAAATCTGATGACCTGCAGTTCATTTTTCGTCACATTTTCATATTTCTCGAGTATAAAAGATATCAACTGTTTCCGAAAAGGATTTTCTTTCTTCGACTGATTCGTTGGATAATTTGGAAAATTGTTGATGATAGTTGATTTTGCTGATTATTTTGCTGATTTTGGATTATTGGAATCAAGTAAAATCTCCGTCTTATGCGGGATAAATTTCCATACTCTGGTAGAAAATTCTAGAGAAAGCCGTCCTCCATCTTAGGTAATATTAACATGATGGTTTCATTTTCGTTTCCTTCATGAATTTCCATTGCAGGCTTCTTTTCTTGAGTGTTGAATTCGGAATTGGCGTGTTGATTTATGCAAACTATTTTCCGAGACTTATACTGGTTATTGGAACAAACTGTTCTAGTGGGAGCGAAACAGGAGTCATTCCAACCCTTGCTGAACTTCTTATTTTGGATGAGTACAACCTTATCATTTACTTATATGAATTTACATTTATTATAATTGAATAAGTTTGAGATAATCATATTGGATCGTATATTAATCCTGAGATCTGAATAGAATTTCACACCTTGTGATTTTCTTGTCAAATAAATTTGTGATACCGTTCAGAAAAGTCGAACACAATTTGACATTATTTTTTTATTGTAAAATTCTCTGTAAATGAAAGCCGGCATTCATCTTTCCACACATTGATTATAAGAACTTTAGTGCACTCAATTGAAAATCTATCAGTATATTTTTTTAACTCTAGATCATACACTTTCCTATTAGAACAATTAAATAAATTTGATAGTTTTGGAGATACTGAATTTTGGAAAGTAGGAATTGATACATTTATCTGTGTAAATTTGATATCATTAAAACTATCTAGCGCCCTCCCTATTTCTTTTCAGTTTAATTAATTTTGGAATACAACCAAAGAAATCCACCCTTTCTCCACTAGAGCTGAGCCGCGAGCTTCCTACCCTTAATTTATGTTACATCTTGGGAATTTTGAAAATACTTCATTTGTGAAGAAAATAAACGTAACATAAATAATTGGCGACCGAACGTGGGGCCTCCTTTTTTTTTACTGAATATACGGTCCATAGTTTTTTCATATTTTTTTCCATTTCATAGAATTTTATTTCTTCAAACTAGATCACTTTTGTAGCTTATTGATTATTGAATAATTTCACACAGTGCATGAAATCAAATTTGTTCATATTGTCTTTATCATCTCTCTGCAATTATTAACAGTTGGTTGGATTCCTTATCGCTTCAGTTTTAAACAAGTTTTTACGTACTATAATATATTAGTTGAATTCTTGGTTTGCATACACTACACGCCAATAGTTTCGGTTCGGAAATTTTTCAGAATACTTTAACTATTTTTTGTGAGTCCTGATTTTCGCAGTTTGCAATATTGGTTGGTCTGGATAATTTCGATTGTAGGTTCAACTTGATAGACTTGTCTGGGATAATTTTTTTTTTGTTTCGTTTCAATCCCTCATTTTGTTTTCATTAGCATTAGATAGAAATGGATTCAAATTTCGATTGTAATAGGCTATCGAAAGATGAATTGGAGTATGAGTTAAAAATAAGAGGTTTTGAAGACATAGGTAACGTCGAAAAAATGCGGACTTGTCTTAGGAATGTTTTGAAGTTAGAACGGTCTGGTCAGTCATTGACATACCCTGCATATGATTTAAATTGTGACGAAGAATTTGCAATTGTTGACGGTAAAATTAAGGAGATAGTTTCCGCAATTGAAAATTTCATAGGTGACGATAAGAGCAGTACATATAGGAAAATTTCCACAAAAATAGCTCACGTTGTGAGAAGAATAGATAGGACCAATCCTACCGAGTCAGATAAGGCAAAACTCAGAAGTAAGCTCCTTTCACAAGCGTTAATATTGATGCCGAAATTGAAATGTCGTATCAAAGATCTAAAACTCCAAGATGCAAGTATCATTGATCCAAGTATTTTTAAGATAAATTTGGAAGATGAAGTATCTTCTGAAGAAGAAATTGAAGGTGTTAATGTTCATTTTTCAACTCCTAAAGATAAAACGTCACGCCAAACAGATTTGAATGTGTCTCATCCTAAATCAGTTCCGGTTATTAAATGGAATCTTCAGTTTTCCGGAGATAGTAAAGATATGTCAGTATTAGCTTTTCTTGAGCGCGTCGAAGAGTTATCCGTTTCTAGGCATGTAGGAGAACAAGAACTTTTTGAATCGGCCTCTGATCTTTTTCGTAGCTCAGCATTGGCGTGGTTCAGAGCAAATAAAAAGAAATTTAATAGTTGGAACGACGTTAGTATTGCCTTAAAGAAACAGTTTCTTCCCCATGACTATGACGATCGGTTGTTTGAGGAGATTAAAAAGCGCACTCAGGGAGAAAATGAAAATATCGGCATTTATGTGGCCTGTATGACCACTCTATTTTCACGTTTATCGTATACCGTTCCCGAATCTGTAAAGCTTCGGTTGATATTGAGAAATATACTTCCCTTCTTTCAACTTCATCTTGGATTAACTGAGGTAGATTCTTTAGATCACCCCATTGAGCTCTGCTCAAGGTTAGAGATGAAAAAGCATTCTGTCGAAAATTTTTCGAAACCTTCGCGTAGAAAAACTGATCTTGAGCCAGATTTGGCATATGTTGAAGCATCATCGTCGTCTAGTCAGGCTAGGTTACAAGTTTCATCTGTGACATGTTGGAACTGCAAGAAACTGGGTCATACTTCGCGTGCTTGTAAAGCTCCCAAAACAAAACACTGTTATAAATGCGGTTTATCTGGGGTTACTATTCGCGATTGTAAAAATTGTTCACGTACTTCAAAGATTTCGGAAAACAATTAAGGGGCTCTCTCGAGGGTAGACGGCAGAACCCCGCTGGTAATAATCCATCTACCGAAGAACAAAATTCATGTGTAGGTTCAGAACGTAAAGTGTTGCTAGATTTTATAATGTCGCATTCCGGTAATGATGAAAGACCTTATCTCAAAGTCAAAATTTTCGGTAAAGAATTTCTTGGTTTATTGGATTCAGGCGCTACACGCACTATTATGGGCAAAGATAGTTGGGATCAGTTGAAATCACTTGGGATATCTTTGAATGTACAAGACGCACCCAATTGTAGTGTGGCTAACGGAAATGTTTGTGAAAGTCTTGGGTCGGTTTGTGTTCCTATGGAACTAATGGGCAGGATTAGGCTTGTGAATGTTTTGATTGTCCCCTCACTCAAACATGCATTAATATTGGGTTTAGAGTTTTGGAAAACGATGGAAATTGTTCCAAACCTGAATCGGGATTGTTGGGAGTTTTCTTGCGATGAAATAAATGAGCAAAAGAAATCACAAAGTCATATAATCGATAGTCATGATTTAACCGAAGAACAACGTGATATTTTGAACAAGTTCATTAAAGAAAAATTTGAATTACAAGGTGATCGTTTGGGATGTACGCATCTTACAGAATTTGAGATACAAACAGATTCTCCACCTATAAAACAAAGATATTATCCGGTATCGCATGTAGTTCAACAACATATTGATTCTGAACTCCAGAAAATGTTGGACTTGGGTGTTGGTGAGGAGTCTCGTAGTCCTTGGTCTTCGCCAATACTGTTAGTCCGCAAAAAGGAAGGGGGATATCGGTTTCGCGTGGATTATCGGAAATTGAATAAAGTTACTAAACCAGATGCCTACCCGTTGCACTATGTTTCTGTGATTTTGGATAATCTCAAGGGAGCTAAGTATCTTTCATCTATAGATATAAAGTCCGCTTACTGGCAGATTCCTATGAAGGAATCCTCTAAAGAATATACAGCTTTCACGATTCCCAACAGAGGATTGTATCACTTCAAACGCCTTCCTTTTGGGTTGAAGAATGCGCCTGCCGCCTGGCAGAGGTTTATTGACAAGGTAATTGGTCCCGATTTGGAACCATTCGCTTTTGTATATCTTGATGATATAATCATTATCTCCGAAAATTTCGAAAAGCATCTAGAAATTCTAGAGAAAATATTTTCACGGCTATTCGATGCTGGACTCACGGTAAATAAAGAAAAATGTAGGTTTTGTAGATCGGAACTTCGCTATTTGGGGTATATTGTTGATAAGTTCGGTCTCAGAGTTGACCCTGAGAAGGTTGAAGCTATTTTAAAGATTCCACGACCTTCTTGTGTTAAGGAAGTTAGATCATTTATAGGCATGGCTTCTTGGTATAGAAGGTTCATCCCGGATTTTTCTGCTGGTATAAATCCTCTCTGTAAACTTTTACGCAAAAATTGTAGATGGAATTGGACTCCAGAATGTGAAGCTTCTTTTAATTTGGTGAAGGAACATCTCATAAGCGCTCCGTTATTGCAGTGTCCTGATTTTAGTTTGCCTTTTATTGTGCAAACTGATGCAAGCAACTATGGATTAGGTGCTGTTCTTTCCCAGGAATCGGATCAAGGGGAAAGAGTAATATGTTACCTCAGTAGGTCACTGACTAAACAGTGTAATATTGTTTAGATTCCTACAATTGGCACCACTTCTGGTGACATGCGTGGTGAACCGTTTTGTACATACACGGACGAAGAAATAAAGTGAGTTGAAAACGAGACATCATATGTGTACGTTATTTCCTCTACCCAGTAAAACTATCACATGGCGCAGTCGGTGTAGTGAACCTAAATAAAAGTGATTAATTATAAAAATCATATTGACAATAAGGAGAAAAGTCACTAACAATGACTTCTCCCGCATCAAGTGCTTCATCATGCGAATTCCAAGCAGTACCACCGAACGAGCTATCTTTCGAAGGCAATATGGCTGAAAATTGGAATTTTTTCAAACAGAAGTTCGAGATATATTTGCACGCAAGTAGATTATCCGATGAATCCGAAGAAAACAAGGGATATATTCTACTTAATCGTATAGGAGACAAAGCCCTTAAAATTTATAATAATTTCCAATGGTCAGCGACTGAACGTCAGAATGAATATCCACATATCAAGAAAAAATTTGAAGATTACTTTATTCCAACAAAAAATGTGACCTATGAGCGTTATCTGTTTTTTACGAGGAACAAGAAAGAGACAGAATCTTACGACACATATGTTACCAATCTTCGGCAGTTGTCCTCAACGTGCGAGTTTTCAACGCTTGTGGATAGTTTAATTAAAGATCGCCTAATATTGGGAATAAGTGACCTCAGTATAAAAGATAGGTTGCTGAGAGAATCGGACCTGAATTTGAACAAAGCATTGGAGATATGCCGAACAGCAGAGGTGGCATCGGAGAGGTTGAAGATAATTGATGGAAGTATGGAAGCAGACATTTCGATGGTGAAAGGAAATTCAAGCCAACGAAACACAGCAGGACGCAGAAATCACAGAATGGCGCAGGCTCAGTGGAACAAGCCGACATCAGATTTCTCGTTAAATTCCGGAATGGCGGGAAAATCAGCGCAGCAAATGCAGTCAAGCAGATTTGTCAATCAAGATGGTCGTCATAAACAACATAACCTAACACAAAAGTTAAGTAAATCTAATTTCATAAATAAATGCACGAAATGTAGTTTCAATCACAAATTGAATAAATGCCCGGCTTTTGGTAAGATTTGTGCGAAGTGTGGAAAATATAATCATTTTGCTAATGTATGCAGACAATCAGATAAAATTCGACAAATCGAAATTGAAAATTTTGAAAGCGAAGATCATGAGTATGAAATATCGATCAATAATATTTTTCAAAAGAAAACACAGAGTAGATGGGTGGAAGAATTCGTTATAAATGACATAAAAATTCCATTTAGATTAGATACAGGTGCAGATTGCTCAATCATACCACTAAACAAATTTTTAAAGTTAGGCATTCCTATGGAATATTTAAAAAAAACGAATGTTAAATTAACAGGTTATTCTGGCAAGAATATTGAAAGTTTGGGTACCATTTCCCTAAAAATTAAAAAATTCAATTCGGAACAAAATTGTGAACAAATTCTTTTCCATGTTGTCGACACAAAAAGTATTGCTATTCTAGGTTTAGATGCTTGTATATCTATGAATTTAATAAGTAGAAATGCTATTAATGAAGTATCTAGAATCATAAGTGAAAATGAAAGTTGTGAAAAATTACTTAAAAAATATAACCATGTGTTTCAAGGTTTGGGCTGTCTACCAGGAACACATCATATACAGGTCGATCCATCTGTATCTCCCAGAGTTCTTCCCACAAGACGAGTTCCTTTAGCATTACATTCGAAACTTAAGAAGAAGCTTCAAGAACTTGAACAGTCATCAGTCATCGAAAAAGTTGATCAACCAACTGCTTGGGTTAACAACCTTGTTCTAGTCACCAAACAAAATGGAGACTTGAGGATTTGTCTAGATCCTGTCTACTTGAATCAGGCAATAAAAAGGGAACATTTCTATATTCCAAGTTTTGATGAAATTGTAAGTAAAATACATGGAGCTAAATATTTCTCAGTATTAGATGCTAGTAATGGATTTTGGCAGATAAAACTAGATCAGGAATCTAGTAAACTTTGCACATTCAGTACTCCATTTGGCCGATATAAATTTAAAAGAATGCCATATGGTATTTGTTCAGCGAGTGAAGTTTTCATGAAAAAAATAAAAGAATTATTTGATCGAATAGAAGGTATGGATGTATTTATAGATGATATAATAATTTGGGGAAGAACTCTGGAAGAACACAATGCTAGATTAGAAAGAGTCTTGAATTTATGTGAACTAAATAATTTGAAATTGAATATTAATAAATGTAAAATTTGTCATTCTTCTGTTAAGTTTATGGGATATGAAATATCAGAAAAAGGATTAGAAATTGATAATTCAAAGGTATTAGCAATAGAGAATATTCAAAAACCAAAATGTGTCAAAGATGTGGAAAGATTTTTAGGTATGGTAAATTATGTCAGTAGGTTTATTCCAAATTTTTCTTCAATAACAGAACCTTTAAGGCAGTTAGTTAGGAAAGACAATTTATTTCACTGGGATAAAGAACAAGAGACTTCATTTCAATCTTTAAAATCCTGTCTATTGAGAGCTCCAGTATTACAGTTGTTCTCCACTAAAAAACATATTACTATTTCCTGTGATTCATCAAAAGATGGTTGCGGATCTGTGTTATTACAAGATAATAAACCGGTCGCATATGCATCAAAAGCTTTCACTCAGACGCAAAAAAACTATGCACAGATAGAGAAAGAGCTATTAGCTATTTTGTATGCTTGCACTAAATTTCATTATTTTATATTCGGACGATCCATGAATGATGTAACAATCGAAACAGATCACAAACCTCTCATAAGTATTTTTAAAAAACCTTTAATAGAAGCACCAGCCAGATTACAAAGAATGCTTATCATGCTGCAGCCATATTCTTTTCGTTTAATTTACAAAAAAGGCAAAGAATTGTATTTTGCGGATACTTTGAGTAGAGCTTACCAAAATAATATTGATGTTCAATTCGAAAATAAATGCAACGAAATTGAGTTTCATCTTTGCAGTATAGTAGAAAACATTCCTATGACAAAAGATAAATTTGAACTTTTTAAAACGGAAACATTAAAAGATGATCATTTAATGGGATTGAAAAATCTGATTAAAAGAGGTTTTCCTTCATCGAAAACACTTGTGCCTGAAGAATTCAAAAAATACTGGTCATACCGAGATCAACTAGCCTATGGCCAAGATCTTTTGTTCAAAAATAATAGAATATTTGTTCCATTGTCATTGAGAAAGGAAATGTTAAAGAGAATACATTTAGCACATTTGGGAAGAGATAAAACTAAATTACATGCAAGGCAATTTTTATTTTGGCCTTCTATGAATCAAGATATAGACAACCTCATAGAATCATGCGATATTTGTTTGTCCAATAGCAGGGAAAATTCAAAAGAACCACTTGAACCACACGAAATTTTAGTTGGTCCTTGGAAGAAAATTGGCTGTGACTTATTCATGTTTAAAAATAAAAAATTTTTAATTTTAGTTGACTACTTTTCCAAATTCGTAGAAATAAAAGAAATAGAGAACGAAACTAGTAACCAAATCATAAATTCTATGTACAAAATATTTTCTTCCTATGGTATTCCTGAGATTGTAGTCTCAGATGGTGGTCCATGTTTTTCAGCTGAAAATTTCGAAAAATTCAGTAGAGACTGGCAATTCAGACATATATTTTCGAGTCCCCATAACCCTCAATCAAATGGGCAAGTCGAGAGATTCGTGCAAACAACAAAAAATATTATAAAAAAGTCAATTCTTTCCGGTAGCAACTTGTACTTATGTCTTTTAGATTTAAGAAACACGCCTATTTCGAATAACCTACCTAGTCCTTCACAGTTAATGTTTGGAAGAATTCTGAGAAGTAATATTCCTGTTTATGGGAAGGTTTTGAAACCCAAAATACAAAATTATAAAAGTGTTGCAACAGAATTGAGAAACAGACAGCTGAAGCAAAAATTTTATTATGATAGAGGTAGTAGAAATCTGAGCGAATTGAATAGAGGAGATATAGTAAAGGTTAAAAATTTTGGAACAGGAATGAAATGGAATGAAGGAAAAGTAATTGGAAAAATAGGATTCAGAAGATATAAGGTTAAACTAAATACAGGAAATATTTTAATCAGAAATAGAAAATTTTTAATAAAGGTTAAATCAAATTCTTTCCCGAATACCTTAGAAAAATATAGTAGATTTAGATATGATGATGTAAACTTAGAAATTAAGGATTATGAAGAAACTGATGAAA
This sequence comes from Hippodamia convergens, assembly GCA_038502775.1. Classification (NCBI taxonomy): domain Eukaryota; kingdom Metazoa; phylum Arthropoda; class Insecta; order Coleoptera; family Coccinellidae; genus Hippodamia; species Hippodamia convergens. The sequence continues at coordinate 69,808,823 of CM076608.1, forward strand.
ATTATAATACTGATGAATGTGATCAGGATGATGATTGTATAATTGTCCAACAGAGAACTAGAGCAGGTCGTATTGTTAAACCACCTGAAAGATTTCAAATCTCTTAAGTGAATGATTTAGACTTAGTATTAATTAGATATCATGTTAAAAGTTATAAATTGTCGATATAGAACTCAATTCTTGTGGAAAAACTTGTAATGAGATTTAGATAATATGAGTTGTTATTTATTTCTATTTTTCAAAAGAAAGGAGATGTAATATTGTTTAGATTCCTACAATTGGCACCACTTCTGGTGACATGCGTGGTGAACCGTTTTGTACATACACGGACGAAGAAATAAAGTGAGTTGAAAACGAGACATCATATGTGTACGTTATTTCCTCTACCCAGTAAAACTATCACAAACAGGAACGTGCTTATTCCACAACGGAGAAAGAACTTTTATGTGTTGTGTGGGCATTGGAGAAGCTCAGACCTTATTTGGAGGGTACGTCATTTACGGTTGTAACCGACCATCACTCTCTGATTTGGTTACACAACTTAAAAGAACCGAATGGAAGACTTTGTAGATGGGCTGTTCGCTTGCAGCAATTTGATTTTAACATAGTACACCGTAAGGGTAAAGATCATGTTGTTCCCGATCTTCTTTCTCGTTCCGTTCCAGTAGTCGATAGTATTGCGACTGATGAAAAAAGTTGTGATTTTGATGTTGAGTCGGTTAAGGATAAATGGTATTTATCAATGCGGGCCAAAGTTCTCGATAGTCCTTTAAAATTTCCACAATGGAGAGTAGAGGGAAATAAATTACTCAAGTATGTTAAGAGCGACTTTTCTTCGTTATCTGGTGATGAGTACAATTGGAAACTTGTTGTTCCCAAGGAAAATCGTTCGTCACTCATTCATGCCATTCATACAATTCCGACAAGTGGTCATCCCGGTGTTTTCAAAACATATAAGAAAATTTGTGAAAGATATTTCTGGCCTAAGATGCGTTCTGACGTGAGTAGGTACGTGAAGAAGTGTTCAGTGTGCATAGGACATAAATCAGTTCAAAAAGGTCCGGCAGGTTTATTGGGTAGTCGACCAGTTGTAACGAAACCTTTCCAGCTACTTAGTGTCGATCTGATGGGACCTCTTCCGCGGTCTACAAAGGGGTATAGTTTTATATTTGTCATCTCAGATTATTTTTCTAAGTTTGTCCTAACCTTTCCTTTAAGATCAGCAAACGCATTGAAGATATGTGAACATTTAGAAAATGATGTGTTTCTCTTATTCGGGGTACCAAAGTATATTATCGCGGACAATGGTACTCAATTCAAGGGAAAGCATTTCACCGAACTGTGTAATAGGTATAAGGTAAAAATGTTGTTCAACGCTCTTTATCATCCCAACATAATCCTGTAGAAAGAGTTAATAGGGTTGTTAAAACTACCTTATCTTGTTATGTGCAGGAAAACCATAGAAAATGGGACGTATACCTTCCATCTGCAAGTTGTGCGATTCGCACATTAGTTCACGAAGTCACTGGATTTACTCCATATTTCATTAATTTTGGTCGTGAACATGTCATTAGTGGAGATCTTCATGATTTAACTCTAGCGGATAAAAATATAGATGTGGTTCGCGGTAAAGTCGATATTGAGAGATCCGGTACCTTTTTGCACTTATATAATAAGGTTAAGGGGAAATTAGAAAGGGCGTATAAAGCTTCAGAGGGAAGATATAATCTTCGAAGACGTCCGGTAGAATACAAAGTTGGTGATATTGTCTGGCACAAAAATCATGCTTTATCGAATAAGTCAAAGTTTTTCTCGGCCAAATTGAGCCCCCGTTATGTAGGTCCGTTCAGAATAAAATCTAAACTTGGTCGTTGGTCGTATGAGTTGCAAGATGACTCAGAGAAATCTTGTGGGATATGGCACGTGAATGATTTGAAAGAGGGATGTGTTGAAGAGTTTGCTTAACTCTTCATTTTACCAGGGGGGGAGTTGTAACGTTTTTTATTTTCCACTTTTTTATTTATTATTTAAATCTGAATATACTGTTAGAATGAGGCTTCGATGGATTTGTCAGGCACGGTCTTTGATTTTCGTTCGGTCTGGATGTTACTTCGTCTTTTATTTCATTTTTAAATATATCGTTTTCCCGCTCCTTAAGTATAGGCAAACAATAAAGCACCTTTCTCGTCCGCCTACAATACAAAGAGAAAAAAGTGGTCCCAGATGGGATCTGCGTAAATCTGATGACCTGCAGTTCATTTTTCGTCACATTTTCATATTTCTCGAGTATAGAAGATATCAACTGTTTCCGAAAAGGATTTTCTTTCTTCGACTGATTCGTTGGATAATTTGGAAAATTGTTGATGATAGTTGATTTTGCTGATTATTTTGCTGATTTTGGATTATTGGAATCAAGTAATTTTACTACGGAGATTTCTCCGTCTTATACGGGATAAATTTCCATACTCTGGTAGAAAATTCTAGAGAAAGCCGTCCTCCATCTTAGGTAATATTAACATGATGGTTTCATTTTCGTTTCCTTCATGAATTTCCATTGCAGGCTTCTTTTCTTGAGTGTTGAATTCGGAATTGGCGTGTTGATTTATGCAAACTATTTTCCGAGACTTATACTGGTTATTGGAACAAACTGTTCTAGTGGGAGCGAAACAGGAGTCATTCCAACCCTTGCTGAACTTCTTATTTTGGATGAGTACAACCTTATCATTTACTTATATGAATTTACATTTATTATAATTGAATAAGTTTGAGATAATCATATTGGATCGTATATTAATCCTGAGATCTGAATAGAATTTCACACCTTGTGATTTTCTTGTCAAATAAATTTGTGATACCGTTCAGAAAAGTCGAACACAATTTGATATTATTTTTTTATTGTAAAATTCTCTGTAAATGAAAGCCGGCATTCATCTTTCCACACATTGATTATAAGAACTTTAGTGCACTCAATTGAAAATCTATCAGTATATTTTTTTAACTCTAGATCATACACTTTCCTATTAGAACAATTAAATAAATTTGATAGTTTTGGAGATACTGAATTTTGGAAAGTAGGAATTGATACATTTATCTGTGTAAATTTGATATCATTAAAACTATCTGGCGCCCTCCCTATTTCTTTTGAGTTTAATTAATTTTGGAATACAACCTTAAAGAAATCCACCCCTTCTCCACTAGAGCTAAGCCGCGAGCTTCCTACCCTTAATTTATGTTACATCTTGGGAATTTTGAAAATACTTCATTTGTGAAGAAAATAAACGTAACAGTTTACAGTACGAGTACCATTCAATCTGTTTTATCAATGATTCCCATTTCTTGTTATTTTTTAACCCTCTTACCTGCAGCAACGTCCATTAAATTTTATGCTCCCTTAAGTCTTCCTTAAACGGAGTACTAATAGACGGTAGCAATGGATACTCCGTTTAAAGAAGGATTAAGGAAGCTTTAAAATTAATGAACGTGGCTGCAACTCAATGTTAATTATTCGAAGCAGTATTGAATCTATGAAAACGTAACTGCACATATCAGTATTTTTGATTTTTGTACCCCTCACAGTTCGAGAATCCTTCTGATTTCATAGTCGGCAAAATAAATATAACCAAGAATTTTTTTACATTCTCATTGAGTATAAATATATTAATACTCAATGATATTATGTAGGTACTAAATCCTCCTAGCCAAACGAGATGTGATGATTTAACTTGATTCCACCTCACCTCACATTTCATGAAATATATTTTGATATCATAGGTCCTACCAGATATATTCCTATATCATCAAGTCATTTCGATATAAATAGGTGGAGAGTAGGTAACTATTGTTATCTCGTTATTTATTTTTGTCCATGACTTGACTTCTTATGCTGGACTTTCGAGCCGGGCGACAGTGATGCGGCGTCTATGGCCGCCTCGTCACTGTCGCTGTAGTGAGATTAGATTCGCGATATTTGAACGGTAGGGTTAAGACGCGCCAAATTTAACTCTCTGTTCTATCAACTAATTTCCTTGTGATTAGTGTTTATATATCCCTTTCTTAAGTGGTGAGTTTATTTCTGTTGGTTACAGGTTCGAATTTATAATTAATTTCTTCAATTCGCTTAAAATTGGTGAACTTTTTGTTGAGAATAATAACTTTAATTTCAACATCAACAAAATTTCAAGAAATGGTAGGAAGAGAATTTGGGTAAAATTTAATTCGGCTAGTGAGGCGAATAGTTTTGTTGATAGTCAAATTCTTCCAGAATAAAAAGTATATATGCCAGCGGCGTATGTCACAGTAAGGGGGGTAATAACTGATATTGATATGACTTTGTCAGAGGACGAAATAAAAGAATTTGCAAAATCAGATTGTGATATTGTAGGAGTAAAAAGGCTCAAAAAAGAGTAATGAAAGACGGAAAAAGAGAATATATCAATTTTAAATTTTGTGTCATTACTTTTGAAAGTAACACTCTACCGTCTTATATTACTCTTTAACATAATTATTCAGAAGTGGAACAGTACATTGTTCCGGTAATACAATGTTACAATATTTAACGATTTGGCTACACTGCCCAAATGTTCACACCAAAAAAAATATGCCGAAATTGTGGAGCTGGACACATGGAAGAACAATGCGAGAACCCATAGAACTATTAAATCCTGAAAATTTCTTTTACCTTTCTACATTTTTTTCAGACGTAAAGGTCAGGGTACTACAAAATATGAAAATTATATCTTATGTTATAGTGGAAAGCCAAATCACGAACGAGCCCACTCAGGAGTTGGTATTCTTCTACATGAAAAATATGTTGACCTAATAGAAACCATCGACTACGTAAGTGACAGAATATTAAGAGTAACACTTGTCATTCCCAGGGGACATCTACACCTTGTGAGTATCTACGCCCCAGATATGTCAAAGCCAAGAGAAGAATCAGATAGTTTCTATACAGAGCTACAAAACACCATCGACAAAATTGACTATAGCGAAAGAATAATACTTTTTGGTGACTTCAATGCGAGGATAGGATCAGAGGAAATTGCTGGAGTGAAACAACGATTTAATGAATCCGTGTTGAATGAAAATGGAGACCGACTGAATGATTTCTGTGCAAGAAATGAGATGAGAATAAACAACACGTATTTTCCACACAGAGAACAACATCAGTACACTTTCTGCAACACGAGAGGACACAAGTCTATAATTGACTATATAATAACTAATAGATGTTTCACACCGGAAGAGATACATGATGTAAGGGTTCTAACCTCTGCCAACACCGGAACAGATCACAACCTACTGCTCGGAAAATTCGTACTGGAATACCACCGCAAAATAAAGAAGATACCAATAATAGTCGAAAAATATAACATGGAATCATTTGACAACGACTCCACCAGAAACCTGTATGAATGCAGGCTGAATCAGAAACTTAAGGCAGAAACCACAACAGGAGAGAGTGTGGAGAGTATCTGGAATATAACTAGAAGATGCATACACGAAGCGGCTGAGGAAGCAGTGGGGAAAAGGAAGATTAATCTGAATTCGAGAAATAACACCAAGCCCTGGTTTAGTCATCAAGTAAAAGTATTAGCAGAAGAAAAGAAGAAAAGTTATTTGCGATATAAAAGTGATTCAATCGAAGAGAATTACATCATATATAAAGAAACAAGGAATAGGGTCAATTTGGAGATCAGGAAAATAAAAAGAGAACATTGGGAAAGATTCACCGCCGATATGGAACGTGATATTTACGGAGCACAAAGAAAAGTCTGGAAGATGCTCAAGAACAGAAAGAAGCCTGTAAACGAGTACATCCAAAGCAAAAATGTTCCTTTACATGAGTGGGAAACATATTTTAGAACACTATACGGCAACGATGATCGAAAAGCTCAGGAGGATGCACCGGGGGTAGAGACGATGAATGAAGTGACGATATCTCAGGAGAACGTTGAGCTGAAGATGAAAAATCTGAAAAACCGAAAGTCACCAGGAGTGGATGAGGTACCGAACGAACTTTTGAAATATGGCGGACAAGAACTAGCGAAAAAGCTAACCGAACTATTTAACAAAATAATAGCTACATCTATCATACCAACAGAATGGAAGAAAAGCGTAACGATACCGATCTTCAAAAAGGGACAAAAAACCAACCCGGAGAACTACAGAGGAATTAGCCTACTCTGCACCTGCATGAAACTGTTCACCAGCATAATCAGGGATATCCTTCAGGATGCCATAGAAAATAGAGATGAGCAACAAGGATTTATGAAAAACAGATCGACAACTGACGCACTATTCATTTTGAGACAAGTGAAGGAAAAGGCCATCGAATACAGCTATCCAACATATGTGTGTTTCATTGTCTTGACAAAGGCCTTTGACAGAATAAAAGTTCAGGATGTTATCAGAATACTGAAGCAGAAACGAATACCAGACGCAATAATAAACGTCATCAGGAATCTGAACATAGACAATACAACTAGAATAAGAGTTGATAACCAAACAACTGAAGATGTACCAACACCAGCGGGTATTAGGCAAGGAGATAGCCTCAGTCCATTCCTTTCCAATCTTGTCATGGATGAAATCATACAAGAAGTAATATCTATGTCAACAAAGTCTCGGTAATATCTGGCTGTCTGAGAGATGTTGTTTGGACAAACAAGCATATGCATGTCGATGGAAAAGTGCGGATATACAAATCCTGTGTTAGACCTGTCCTAACCTATGGTATCGAGACCCGAGCTCACACAAATAAAACGAAGAACATCTTGAGAACAGCAGAGATGAAAACTCTCAGAACCATCGCAGGAAAAACATTAAGAGACAGAGTTAGAAACAACGATATAAGATCCATCTGTAAAGTCGAAGATACAGCGAGATGGGGAAGAAAGAGGAGAAGATATTGGCGAGACCACGTAGAGAGAATGGACCATAATAGACTAGCATACATCGCTAATAACGGGAAACCAGCAAGCAGAAGGCCTTTAGGAAGACCACCCAAACGATGGAAGGATAGCTGGAGTTCAATCTCTCAGGAAGTCGCAACCCTCTGAGGAGACCTTCACAATGAACAGACCTTAAGGTCTAAAAAAGGAAGAAGAAGATTTTTTTCAGAAAATGGGTAATACAAAGCGATGCTTTTTATGCAATAAAACAAATAAAGATGATATGATTCTTCATCGGCGAGTTCACAATTAGAATTCCTTTATGAAAATAATTCAACAATATTTCAGTTTTTCTAAGGATTCTGCGACTTATGGAGCGTGGAAGAAGTTTTGCTTAGATGTAGTGGATATTGTTAGAAAAGAAGATGATATGTCGAAATTGTGGATTTGCAGTAATCATTTTCTGAAATTAGATTACAACAATCCAAAATATCTGAAATCCAAGGCTGTACCATCTATAATAAACTCCAGGCAAGGTGAGTTGAATTTTTAATTGAGTAAATTGATTAACATCTTTTCTATCGAGTTGTTAGTTCTATAGATTACCTATTGTTTGATGAGTAGCTTGAATAGTGGTTAAATCCGAGGAATGCAATATTTATTATCCAATTCCATATCTTAAATTTTTTTCAGATATGAATGATGAAGCAACATATCATATAACTAATGATGATACACCTATAGCCACAGAAACGATAAGTAAGTTTGAATAACCAATGATATCCTACTAATATTAAAAATGCGAAAGTTTGTGAGGATGTGAAGATGTTTGTTACTCTTTCACGTTAGAACTACCGAACGGATTCAGATGAAGCTTCACATAAATATAGTTTATCTATCCGAATAACATAATTTATAACAATTTTGTGGTATTTCAGCATAAAAAAATGAGAAATAATCAAGCGAGTCGAAAAAATGCCTGCTTCTCAGAGCTATAAGGGCCATTCGTCAAAGTACATACGTCGCGTAGTCGCGAATCACCCATGTTATTCTTACGGTGATATGCAAAAATGACCCTTAGCTTCGATCGATTCTATTCAACTAGGTGAAACTGAAATATCGAAGTACGTCAACCAAGCAATACAATTATCAGCTGTTATAGAACTGATGTGTACGAATAATATCTTGCGTAACGTACCCCCGTAGAAACCGCGTCACGGGAGGGCCCATACGTTGAGACAATTGACTGATTATTTGATTAAAGGATTGTTGTTTCTGTTATTTAGGTATAGGTTAGACTTATTTAAACGAAAAGTTAGGGAAAAACAATTGGATCTGGTAGGCGGTGTGGCAATTAGAATCAAGGCTTCTTCAAGACTTTTTGTGCTTGAGGATGATATTGGAATAATAATTAATAATAATAACAATAATTTCAATAGCCGATTTGGACAGACGAAGTTGCGCGGGCCAGCTAGTAGAACATATTTTATTATTTCAACTGCCGCTGTAGAAATTAAATTTCTTTTCGTTATGATTTGAATCAAATAGCTAGTACTAACTACTGACAAATTGAAATATAATATATACCTTTTTTATTTTTTTCTAAATGGCAAATTTCTTAGACTCACCATTTCTTCACTGATAGGAGATTTAAACCATCAGTTGATATAAGCAGATGTGTTTATAAAATGCTCTGAAATAGCTTGAACTTCAAGAAATGTCGAGGAACAACTCAAACTCTGCTTATACGAAAAAATGCTACAATTCGGTTGCAACAACGTTGTAAAAGATTAAAAATAAAGTAAAGAGCTGAAAGGATCTTATCTGAAAAAGAAAAACCTCATATCAGAAGAAGTTGAGAAAATTATTTTGGTGTGTATATCAAAGAGAAATATTCACTATAGTTTGAAACTCAATGGAAAGTTTCTGAGTTTTTCAAGGAAAAAAATTATGATTATGATTTATATTCATATCCTAAATCCACAAAATTTCCAGTTAAATAGAATTTATAACAAAAGCTTGATGAGAAATGTATTTTCATGCATTCTATAAAGAATTCAATAAGCAGTTTCGAAACAATTTTCAGTTTTTCTACCACTACTTACCATTTTCCTAAAACCTTGTCCTTTAGTCCGATTTAATAGAACATAGAGGAAAGGGTATAACTTTTACTAGACCTGCATTAACTCTTATCTTTTCAATTTAGGAGAGTGTACCTAGGCTTTTTCAAGACATATTGAAGAGAAGAATAAAGAATAAGATATTGAGAAACAAAAACCATACTCAGAAGAAATGAGAAAATATGCTCTGACTCTTCAGTTCTATTCATCGAGAACATATGATTCTGTTCGAAGAACTTGGAAAAATCTACTACCACATCCATCTACCATACGCAATTGGTATAGTGTGGTAGATGGAAAGCCAGGTTTTATGAGAGAATTGTTCAGTGCTCTGAAGAATATTTCTTCAAAAAAAAAACACTATTTGTAATATCGTCATAGACGAGATGGGATGAGAGGAGCTTGTTTATTCTGGCAATAGGTTTTATGGTGTAGTAGACATGGGAACGGAGTTAATTTCTCAATATGAGGGATCTACAAAAGCTTCATATGCCTTGGTGTTTATGGCGGTGGCGATTAATGACCATTGGAAAATACCCATAGGGTATTTTTTAAATGAAAGTTTGACTGGCCAAGAAAGATATAATTTGTTGGTTAAATGTTTGGAGCTGATTCATGAGTCAGGAGTAATTGTTCATTCTATTACATTCGATGGGGCAGCATCAAACCTCTCAATGTGACAACATTTGAGTTCAAATTTCAATATTTTCTCTCCAAATTTTAAACCTTGGTTCACAAACCGATCATTTGGTGAGAAAATATTGATATTTCTTGATGCCTGCCATATGATGAAACTGGTGAGACTGGGGTGTTTTGAAAAGAGGTGATGAGTTCATTCAGTTGCCAATTTAGTAGGCATCCAGAAAAAAGAGGGTTTGCATGCTGGAAATGAATTATCAAGCAAGAATCTGAAATATGATGATAATAGAATGAACGTACCTAAAATTGGCAGTACAAACACTTAGCTCCAGCACTGCCAAAGCTTTAACTTGAAAATTTTGTGAGTTCCTCAATAATGCGTTTGATATGTTGAATGTACAGAATAAATTTTCAAAAAAATAAATACATAATGTTCCAATAAAATCACAAAATTCAAGGGACATGGCTGAAAAAGCAAATGCTATTATTCCATACATCAGAAGTTTAAATGATAAGGAAGGCAAAAGAATATTGCAGTGATCAAGGAAAACTGGATTTTTAGGATTCATCGTCCGTTCATGACCGAAATATTCACCATATTGTCACGAAAAGTATTGGAATATTTATTAACTTTCGAACTCTCTCACGATCTGTTTGAGACCTTCTTCGGTGCGGTCAGCAGAAGTAAGTGGGGTTTCAACAACAATCCTAATGCCAAGCAATTCGAATCAGCATACAAACGTCTTCTGGTGAAGCACGAAATAAGTACATCCAATTCAAATTGCTTGGCATATGGTATTGAAATTTTGAAAGCCTCGTCCCACAGAAGTTCGCCAGTTTCAATTGGAGATGAAGAGGAACTGACATACTTCGACCATGACTACATGAGGACTACATGGAGTATTTCACCTTTTGTCGACGTTGTGGTGAATTATATTGGAAGCTTTATAGTTTGGAAATTGATTAAAAGGAGGATTATCACATGCAATATCATTAACGCTCAGAGTCCTATGTCGGGCTCACGCATCAAAAATTTCAATGGGGGCACCTTCCTTGAAGATTCGGACATTTCATTGCTCAATGACGGATGTCGCTCTAGAATTACTCCGCCCAATGTTAACAAAAGCGCTCCTGACTTGACGTTAGTATTCCATGACCTTTTCAAGAGTTTTACATGGCGGGTCACCTTTGATTCTGGCCTTAGTGACCACTTTTCTATCGAAATTCAAAAATTCATACTGGCCAAGTACCTGAAAGTGCTGGGATCACAATACATTCAACTAGAAAATACACCTCAAGAGCTGAATGCGCTGATAAATGCATCCCGCACATTAGAAGAAACTCTAGGAAAAAATCTGTTGCATGGTGAGATGAGGAGTAAACAAAGTTAAATTACGCATTTGAGGTTAGTTACATTTTATTTATGTTGTGTTTTATTTCGGAATCAACTTTCGCAAAAAGAGGTAATGCAGAAGAATATCAATAAATGTTGTAACTCAGGCATACCCCAGGGTAGCCATTTGGTTCCTCTTCTTGTTGTTCTCTACATAAATGATACAGAGAAATGTTTCAAACTTTCAAATATTTTACTTTACGCCGACGATTTGAAGATATTTCGAACAGTGGAGAGCACGGGAGACAGTCGTGGTATTCAGGCCGACCTGGATCGGTTCGCGGTATACTGTGCAAATAACGATCTCTTTGTTAATCCAGCCAAATGCTGCTCGATTAACTTCACAAAAAATAAGTACAGAATTTCTAACGACTACGTGATCAAAAATTGAACATAATAAGATAAGTAAGAGACTTGGGAATGTTGGTGGACGAAAAACTGAATTTTGGCAAACACACACCGTTGCACTGGAGTGCTCCAGGTTGCTGGGTTTCATGATGAGAAACACTAGGGACTTAATCAAGACTCAATCTTTAACATCTCTGTACAATGCATTCATATACAGTAAGCTGTCCTACACTTCCGTTGTTTGGAGTCCGAAGTGTGCAATAAACAGATTCCGAAATAGATATTCGAGGTATCTTGGGTGTAGGACGGGAAGCCCTGTCCTCAACAGTGACTATTCGGTTCTTCAGAGACAATTAAGGCTTCGAAGGTTGACTGATCGTAGGAGTGCCAGAGATACGCTATTTGTTTTCAAGATTCTGAATGGTCACATTGATACACCACAGCTGTTATCCCTCATTAATTTTAATATGTGCTCCCGGCAAACCAGACGAAGGGAATTGTTTAGCATAGAGTAGAGAAGGACAAACTTGGGCTTGAACCGAGGCTTGAACTCACCTCCCATAAGAGCTCAGAAAGACTGTAACCTCTTTAGCAGTAAAATCAGTTTTTTCGACATTGTTTCAAATGAAAAATTAAAAATGTATTGACCCCTTGAAGGAAAAAATGTTTTTGTTTTCCAATTTCTAGTTTTATCGTTAGTATTTGATTTTTTTGTATTTCTCTGAAAGTTTTTAATTAAGAGTACATTACTGTTTGAAACGTGGACACTGTATTGCACATGTGTCTTTTGCAATAAATAAAATAAAAAAAAAATGAATTAGGTGATAATCAACAAATTATTGCTAATGCAGTTAATAGGGAACATATCAGAAATTCAATCATAACAGGTCATTTCGCTATATTGAGCTTGACATGTTTTTTTGTGCAATACATATGATAAATAAAAGGAATTAGGTGATAATTAACAAATTATTGCTAATGCAGTTAATGGAAAACATATTAGAAATGCAATTATTACAGGTCATTTTGCTATATTGAGCTGAAATAATTGGTGAAAATAAATGCTTATTCAAAGATTATATTTATTCAATTGGACAAAATGAGAGAAAAAAACAAACTTTCCAGTTCATAGCCTCATCAACATTACATGCAAAAAAATAACATCACACTTAGGCTAAGTTCAGATGATCGCGCGTAATCGCGCGATTCCCAAACGCGCGACTAGAGATACTGAGTACTCACATAGAAATGTTCATATGGTCGCGCGTAAATTGTCGATCACGCGCGATCGACTTTGCTCTGTCGCCAGTATCTTGCTTCGCTCGACGTCGCGCGACTTCGCGCGTATTGAAGTACAACTGTCAGGTACAAAGCTGAAATATTGACAGAGGTTTCAATGACTTTTTCTGTGCTCGGAATCTAAAAATCGCCTCAGCACATTGTGAACGATAGAAGAAAAAGAAGATTATGACAGTAGTCGCGGGCTGTCGCGCTATCAACGCGCGACCATCTGAATACATCAACGCGCGTTAACGAGCTACAAACGTGCGTTGTCGCGCGATCATGTGAACTTAGCCTTAATTGAAAAAAAAAACTGACGATATTGAACATCAATATTCAATCAATAAAAAATAAGGTCGAGAGATTGAACATGAGATTGAATGCATAGAAACCAAGTGTGATGTGTCTCACCGAACACTAGATTACCAGCAAGGAAAAAGAACTTCTGACAAAACTGAGATTGGATAACTACATTTTGGCTCACAGCTTTTGTCGTTCCAAGCAGAAACATCATTAATATCAGTTAATCGACATAAAAACTTCCAGGAAATCGCCTCACTTGAACAGTTACGAGAAAGAAAGGCCAGGAAATGGTTATATGTATATAGGGTGAGACTATATCGTCATTATAAAAAAACAACATTTTCTACATTAAAATGGTTTCAGTTATAGCATTATTCTGATAAATGCTCAATAATCCCGCATTAACCTCCAAACACATTCGATTTCGTCTGCGAAGGGCTCTCGTTGCTTTTCTGATTGATTCTTGTCTTCCTTTAATAGGCAAAGCGGCATTTCTAATGCGTCGAATAAGGGCATCCCGAGTGTTAACTTTTACTTTGTATACCTCGTTCTTGAACCAGCCCCACAAACAATACTCCAGTGGTGTGAGGTCTGGAGATCTTGGAGGCCAATTAATAGGACCACCGCGACCAATCAATTGTTCAGGAAACTTCTGATCTAAATATTGTTTCACCTGACGAGAGAAATGCGCGGGAGCTTATCGTGCTGGTAATACATTTGCATTCGGAAGTGTTCTGCAAGCAGAAATATTAGCAATAGAAAGATGTCTATATATTAATCTAGAGAGAAAGTATCTGAATTGCGACATAGCTATTCACACAGATAGTCAAGCTGTTATTACAGCACTGAACTCCTATGTTATCGACTCAAAGTTGACATGGGAATGCCGGAACAAACTCAATGAGGTAGGCAAGAAAAATAAGGTCTCTTTGATCTGGGTTCCTGGTCATTCGAGCATCACAGGTAAAGAAAAGGCCAATAAACTTGTCGGAGAGGTTGCTCGGAAACCACTCACTGGCCCAGAACCTTTCTGTGGTATGAGAAAATGTACATATAAGAAGGAGTTTCTGGAGGAGAAATCTGAAAGAGAAACACTTCAGAATCTTCCAGGGTTGGATCACTCCAAAAAGTTCCTTCGGAATTTTGAAACTGCAATATCCAAAAAATATTTGGATCATAGTAAGAACCAACTACACCTCCTCACTGGCTTTCTTACAGGGCATTGTCGCCTCAGAAAGCACTTGCTTCATCGGACATTGATGAGTGTAAATTCTGTGGGGAGGAGGAAGAACCTCCTTTTCACCTAATCACAGAATGCTTTGGCATTGTAAGCCAAAGGAAACAATGCTCTTGTCAAGAGATCTGTAGGAGTGAGGAATTAGCCTTCCGAGATATTGGATTTCATAAGATCTCTGGGACTGGAAGGCGGGCTGTGAAGCTTTGTCAGGGGGCACAATAGACCATCAGGTCGCAGTGGACTGTAACCTCTTTTAAACTATTATTAAACTATTACTTACTATGGGCAAATAATAGAATTTCCATCTGTAACAAAAAAAATGTTCACGATAATCAGAATATTAAATACAGACCCATAACTAGTGAGGCCATCCATAAAATGAAATCCGAACTCAGCCTCATAAACTGGAGTGGTATGTTGGCTACCAAATCAAGCAGCCAGTCGTTCACATTATTTTTTGACAAATTCCTTTGTCTCTTCAACTTTCTTTTTTCTGAAAAAGAAAAAAAATAATACACTCGAAGGTGAGGAGTGAACTCAAAAACAGCAGACCAATAAATGAACTGAAGAACACACTGGACATACTTAGAGCGTCACACATAATACGGAAATCTTCAATTGCTATAAAAAATACAAAGAAAAACTCGGAAAAATTATTGAAATCAAAAAATAAAACGAAACAAGTGTGGTCAATAAACAATAAAGAGATTAAAAATACAAAACAAATGTCCAAATCTATAACAAGTGCTGACACCTTCAATGCTTATTTTTCAAGTGTTGGACAGGCCATTTACGGTGACTATTCCATCGAATTATGGGAAACAAAGTCATGCAATTTCTGCAGCAGAATCTACCCCAAACAAGATCAAACCTTGCATTCAGTCCAACCTCAGAATTTTTTTCTGCAACTCTCGGGAAAGGCTGAGCGTTTTAACGCGTCCCGAGATGAATTCAGTTAAAATTGGCTAGTGCGCGTCTTGAACTGCTGCAAGTTGTAACCAGAAGGGAATACATCTTGTGGTAGGGTATTCCATACCCTTGCAGTTCGGTAAAGAACAGCCCTCTGATAAACTGTTGTCCTAGCTGCAGGAAGATGCACGGCAAACCGGTGACAATTATCGGCTAGCCTTGTTCGTTAACCAAATTGAGCTGTTGGTGGAATTATGGAGGCAACGGCAGCAGAACTTCTTCCTTTGGAATAATGAATATAATATCGAACATGAAGAGCAAGAATACAAGAGATATTTATGGAATATCAACAAAATTCCTCAAATCAATTCAAAAGGCTATCATTGCCCCGGTAGTTATAGTCATGGATAAATGTTTACTGGGGGGGAGTTTTCCCTAGTCAGCAAGCGTCATACCCATTTATAAAAAAAGAGACTCGACTGATCGATACTTCCTACATTATCGAAGTTTTTCACACCGGCAGCACTTTTTGTGTTGATGAATCACTCGTGCCCTATAAGGGACGTCTCATTTTCAAACAATATATATACCTCTCAAGACGCACAAATATGGAATAAAAATATTCAAACTCTGTAGTGGGGGAGGATATACCTGGAATATGAGAATTTATTGTGGAAAGGAGCAAGATGCGGGAGCCTCCGTTCCAACGAACGTAATACTTTCCCTTGCGGAAAATCTACTAGACGAAGGAAGGACAGTTATAACTGATAATTACTATATGAGCTTGGATCTAGCCAGTAAGTAATTAGGAAGAAAAATCCATCTTTTAGGAACAAATAGGCGAAGAAATCCAAAAGATGTAACGCAAAAAAATTTAAACGGGGAGAGATGATTGCAAGAGGAAATTCCGAAGAAATATGTATTATGAAATGGCGAGATGAACGCGACGTCCTCCTCTTGTCAACAAAACACATAGATTCAATGATTGAAGTAAATATCCGCGGGGAAAAAAAATAATAAACCAAAGGCTATGATCGACTACAATGAATGAAAGAGCTCCATAGACCTTTCGGATCAAATGGCATCTTATAAATCTGCCAGAGAAAAACTATGAAGTGGTATCGCAAAAGGGCTGTGGAAGGAATATTTGGTACTTCAATGGTCAATGCACACAATATGTTTCGTCCTGAGCCTCGTATGAGGGAGTTACTTCATGCGAAGCCCCCGGTAGATATTGTTTGTGTTATTTTTCGCTCATCTCTGCACGGGTCATATGCAACATATGGGGCTGGACAGAAGAAGACAATCTCGATTAAAAACTCGAAGTGTGAGGATACAGAAATCGCCGCTAAAAACTTCTTACACAAATTCTCGCCGGAAATATTAAAGACTAATTCGCGTATATAAACTAGAAAACTGTGATTTTCGCTCTCAAGACGTTGGTTGCGCCGCAAATAGGACGTTTGAGGTGGTCGGGAGTGTCGGCCGTTTTTTTTTTTATTCCAGGCGAGCAGAAGACTGGTGACTTCAGACCCCAAAAGAAGATTTAAAATATAATAAAAAACAGTCCACTGAATCTATCGAACATTTATGGTCCTTCGGGCCGGATTATTTTCACCATCGAAGTCTGGACTACATTTTCTTGTTCGTTTATTCGTCTGAAGTGCTTCCTTCACTTGCGGCCATTTTCAATTTTCATATTTTTCAATTTTTCATCATTGCGCTAGTCATAACACCGCTCTCTTTCTCTCTTTGAAATTATCTACCCCCATCGGGTACAATTTTGCTCGCACATTTCTTACTCGCTCTCGCTTAAACATATCTCACTCTCGCTTTGATACATCTCACTCTTGCTTTTATATATCTCTCTCATACGCATTAATATTCACCAGTTTTGAGATATAAAATATTTCATTCTTTTTCCTGATATAAACAATAAGAAAAATACGCTATAATAATTAGTTATTGATATCTGGTAGTTTCTATAATTTCTCGAAATGTCATCTGATAGGAAACTTGAGGGTTTATTAGCTCAACGCGATAGCACAATTGCAAAAATCAAAGATTTAAAGAAAGAGGCTGATCAGGCATTGACTGACCCTAATTATTCCACTGAAATTAGACTTTTGCTTCGGACCAATTCATACAAAAGCAAATGAAGGCTTTTCGGGTAGGTCTCGGTGTCCCAAATGATATCCCAAAAGTCCCCTAGGCGGGAGTGACCGCATAACATTTGGCAACGCTGTAAAGGGCTAAAATCCTGCCCAAATGTGAATTTTCGTGAATATCTCGGTCCCTATCAAACTTACGACAAAAATACATCAGAGTAAAAAAAAAGCTGATAAAATTTCCTAGAAAAAAGGTCTCGGGTCGTTTTTTGATATAACCAACGGTTTCGTCACAATCTTGCCTTCAATTTGACATATGTGATACTCTGGATAATGGAGGTACTCTATTCCACACCACCTTTGAGGATGACTACAGGGCGCGTTTTGGTCAAATTGGTATCCCCTAATACGTCTAATCCACGACTTTTTTGTTTTTTGGAAACGTGTTCGAACGCTAATTTTCTTTTCCTTCGTCTTCTTCTTCTATGAATGCATGTATATTTTCTTCGATGACATCTGTGGAGTCGATCTCAGAGTTTTGGATTCCTGCATCGGTCACATTTAATTTTTCTGAGGAATCTTCAAATGGTTTGGCATTCAGATAGGATTCTCCATGACAATTGCCACAAACCGGTGAGCAACGAAGTCCCAAACTTCGACGTCCTCACATTGGTCCACAACCTTTCGTACAGTTGCAAAATATCATTTTTGGAAGACAATCAGGCGCAGGAAGTTGGGATGTCGCTTTTGGTTACAATATATTGTCATTTAACATGCATCCCCACTCCTCAGGATTCAAATTGTTACCAAGCCATTGTTGTACTTGATAGTACACCCGAAACAGATGTTCACAGATTTTGTTGTGCTGCGTCAAGAGTTGGAGGTAAAAGATTCAATCTCACTGGCTGCTTCTGCTCACAGCTCTAATCAAGTAAGAATACCGGTATTTATTGATGCGGCAACGAGGCTGACGAGGAGAAAGAGCAAATAGCAAAAAAGGACAAGCGTAAAATAATTTGTCTTGTTTCAACCTTCATTTTCAAAGAAAAATATTATAGCACTTGCCGGAGATGATTGGGCATAATCTGTTAAAAACCGTGTAACGTTTGACACAGATATGGTTGCATCTGAAGCTGAATATCATCAAATTTGTGTCAACAAAATTAACCTGCTAGTCTGCGAGAAAATGAAGGTTGGTCATCCTGCGTATGAAAATGTTCTCGATGCAATGGATATTTTTTCTTTCATTGGAAATCATGAAGACTCTCAGTTTAAATTAACTTATTGAAAGCAGTACTGACAGAATACATACCTGATGACAAGACAATTAAGAGAAAACTCGAAGAGGAGTATGGAGACCGTATTGTTATCACCTCAAAGGAAAACAGAATATCTTGAATCAAGCTTGGTACAATAGGAAAAATTCTGAGGCAGAATTATCGGTACTTCTGCAGAAATTTTGCGCCAGGACATACGAACTAGTTTCGATCCATCAAGCGACACAACATCTGCTCTTTTCAATGAAGGAAAGACCGCAGCTTTGAAAATGGTTAAGAAATGGCAGGACTTGAAAAAGGAGCTGGAATCTTCA
The DNA here is from genome assembly GCA_038502775.1 of Hippodamia convergens. Classification (NCBI taxonomy): domain Eukaryota; kingdom Metazoa; phylum Arthropoda; class Insecta; order Coleoptera; family Coccinellidae; genus Hippodamia; species Hippodamia convergens. Next base: position 69,827,645 of record CM076608.1, read on the forward strand.
ACAAAAATAATACTGCACAACCTTTGAGCGGAATAAAGTTTTTCCACTCAATCTATGTTGCCCCCATTAAAGAACTCTCCATCAATAACTACCAGTATTCTTGCTTGATTAAAGTTTTTAGCAGAAGCAGACCAGTGAGTCTGAATCTTTTACCTCCAACTCTTGACACAGCACAATAACATCTGTGAACATCTGTTCACAGTGTACTATCAAGTACAACAATGGCTTGGTAACAGTTTGAATCCTGAGGAGTGGGGATGGATGTTGAAAGACAATATATTGTAACAAAAAATGACATCCCAACTTCCTGCGCCTGATTGTCTTTCAAAAATGATATTTTGCAACTGTACGAAAAGTTGTGGACCAATGTGTGGCCATCGAAGTTTGGGAATTCGTTGCTCACCGGTTTGTGGCAATTGCCATGGAAAATCCTGCCCTCGATCCTGCCTGAATGCCGAACCATTTGAATATTCCTCAGAAAAATAAAATGTGACCGATGCAGGAATCCAAAACTCTGAGATTGACTCCACGGATGTCATCGCGGAAAATATACATGCATTCATAGAAGGGGTAGACGAAGAAGAAGAAAATTAGCGTTCGAACACCTTTCTAAAAAACAAAGAAGTCGTGGATTAGGCCTAGTAGGGGATACCACTTTGAGAAAAACGAGCCTTGTAGTCATCCTCAAAGGCGGTGTGGAATAGAGTACCTCAATTATCCAGAATATCACAACGGTTCAAATTGACGGCAAGATTGGGACGAAACCGTTGGTTATATCAAAAAACGACCCGAGACCTTTTTTCTAGGAAATTTTATCAGCTTTTTTTTTGCACTGATGTATTTTTATCGTAGGATCGATAGGGACCAAGATATTCACGAAAATTCACATTGGGGCAGGATTTTAACCCTTTACAGCGTTGCCAAATGTTATGCGGTCACTCCCGCCTAGGGGACTTTTGGGATATCATTTGGGACACCGAGACCTACCCGAAAAATCTTCATTTGCTTTTGTATGAATTGGTCCGAAGTTTGGGCCTATTTCGATCTAAATGCAGTGGACTAAATGTTCATACGAACTTTAAGTGTCGGTACAAACGTATTGACTCGATATTCATAATGAAATTATTTTTATATTCGCTGTAGTAGAAGGAGTTGATCTCGAACCACATCATGAAATTTCATCTGCATTTAACCATGATTATTACTATATTCAGTCCTTATATGAGCAACTTATTGTTGATTCTTCCTTCACATAAAATAAAGAAAGTCATTGTAAAGTTAGATTGCCGAAGGCAATGTAATGCTTGGGATAATGTTGCTTTATGTAATTCAAACACTAGAAAATCGGATATTCCGAAAAATAAACCTGTTTATAAGAATATTGCAGGGAAGGGTGGAATGAGTTCAATCTTATTGTCTACCGCCTTGGTTAATATACTCGACAATTCTGGCGAATATCGCACGTTGCGCGCACTGCTAGACAGTGCAAGTCAGTCATCATTTATGACGAGAAGATGTTGCGATTTCTTGCGACTGCCCACCACAGCACTTTCTGTTAATATTAAAGGGGTGGGTCAGACAGCTACTAAAGCTAATCGAGGTGTTTCTTGCATATTAAAACCACATAATTCAGATGAGCCAGAGTTAAATGTTGACTTCGTGATCATCCCTCAGATTTGCTCCAATATGCCCCAAACCACTCTTGCGGACCCTGACTTTAATAAGTCAGCACCAGTAGACCTAGTACTGGGTGCGAATATTTTCGCACATGTGTTGAAGGGCACAAGTATTCGAAGTTCTGCCGATGAACCGGTAGCGCTTGATACAGTTTTCGGGCATGTGATTATAGGAAATATTGATTTAGCTCCAACTAAGATCATCAATTCGTTTTTAGAATATTATGATAACCCTCTAGGAGGCTTTGTGAAAAGATTTTGGGAACTCGAACAGGTTGAGGCTCGTGAGGTGCCTTCACCTGAAGAATCATTGGCGGAGAAGAAATAATTTGTTGAGACTTTAGCTCGAAGCGAATCTGGTCGCTTTATCGTTTCACTTTCATTTATTGATTCGGTTCCTGTTTTCGGTGATACTCGTCAGAAAACATTGAAACGTTTCTTATCTCTAGAAAAGCTATTGATTTCGCATCCACTCCTATACCAACAATATCGCGAATTCATGCAGGACTATTTAGATCAAGGACACATGCAATTGATTACCGAAAATTTTGAAAATCCTTCGGTTTATTATATACCTCATCATTGCGTCTTAAAACCAGAGAGCTTGACCACGAAATTAAGGGTTGTATTCGACGCCTCGCATAAAGACCCTATCGGATTTTCTCTCAATGACACCCTTCTTCGTGGACCTAAACTACACCAAGATATTTCGTCAGTTCTCTTGCGGTTTAGACTTCACGCCATTTGTTTCACCTCGGACATACGACAGATGTTCAGACAAATACTGGTCAGAACGGATCACCTAGATTTTCAACGCATATTATGGCGCTTTAATCAGTCAGAGCCGATTCGAGAGTATCGGTTAACAACTTTAGTTTTTGGTATCAAAAGTAGTCCCTTTATAGCCATGCGTTGTATAAAGCAAGTAGCTAATGAAAATAAATTTGCATATCCTATCGCGTGCTCTATTTTGGAGGAAGATACTTTTGTAGATGACATTGTGTCTGTTGCTGACTCGCTTGCGGAAGCTCTTCAGATACAATCAGATCTCACTCATATTTTAAAGAAATCAGGCTTCGAACTCAGAAAATGGGCGAGCAATGATCCGCAATTTCTTGCTCATTTTTTTGATTCCGTGGAACAAACGCAATCAATAACTCTTGATTTGGAACCTGATTCGACATTAAAGATATTAGGATTGCAATGGAATCCCTCAACGGATTCATTTTCTTATAGCGTGAAACCTCTCGGTGAGACTTGCTCGAAACGCAGTGTACTATCGGAATTAGCTCGTATATACGACCCACTCGGGTTTTTAACGCCATTCGTCTTGAATTTAAAACATCTAATACAGCAACTCTGGAGTTTAGGATTGGATTGGATAGTTCTCCTCCTGATCATATCATTCAAATTTGGTCTTACATCCAGAAGGAAATGTGTCAACTCTTTAATATTACCATTCCGCGTTTTCTAGCATCGAAAGGCATGCGATCATGTCAACACCACGGTTTTTGTGATGCGAGTAATGTCGGTTATGCCGCTGTGGTTTATGTGCGATTGCTCTATTGTTAGCTGAACAACTACATAAAGTACAAAAGGATTTCGAAAGAAAACTGAAATTCGACAGAATATTCGCATATTCAGACTCTACTGTTGCTCTTTCGTGGATAAAAAGCAGTCCACATAAATGGACCTGTTTCGTTGCTAATCGCGTAATGACCATTCAAGGGTTCACACCCCCATCCCTTTGGTATCATGTAGGTTCAAGCGAAAACCCAGCTGACCCTGCCTCTAGAGGAGTTATTCCAGTAACTCTGGTTGGACTTTCCTTATGGTGGGCGGGGCCATCTTGGTTGAAGCTGGCAGAAGAAAAGTGGCCTTCGAATATAGTATTGAAGGATAAAGAGCTACTACCGGAAACAGATTGCGAGAAACTCTCATCAGTTTTAACTGTCACTGTTGAGCAAAGTTCGGATTTTATTCAGGATTTATTGAACAAATTTTCCTCTCTGGATAAATTGCAAAGAATTGTAGCTTATGTCAAACGCTTCATTTTCAACTGTCGCAATCCTAAAAGTGCGATCAAGGGTATGATTACCCTATTTCATTCAGAAGCAGCTCTCAATGAAATGGTACGGAGCACTCAAAATTCTGTATTCGCAAGAGAAATGACTCTTTTATCTCAAAAGAAAGCTCTTCCTGAACCGCTTCGCAAACCAAGTCCGTTCTTAGACAAACTGGGAATCCTGAGGGTGGGCGGCAGTTTGGTCCATTCAGGACTTAAGTTCGAACAAATCCACCCGGCTCTCCTTCCTGGTGACCACAGATTGACTCATTTGTTAATTGAAAGTCTTCATAGGAAATATTTGCATCCAGGAATACTATCTCTCCATAATTTATTGGTAAAAAAATATTGGATATTTTCCGCTAAACGAAATATTCGTAAGGTTCTTTCTAAGTGTAACCGGTGTTTTCGGGTGAAACCTCTGCACGTTCAGCCCATTATGGGCGATATTCCAGCAGTACGCATAACTCAAATTAAGCCTTTTTCTAGCGCCGGAGTAGATTACGGCGGTCCTTTTACGATTGTAATGAGTCGAACAAGAGGATGTAAGGTTCTGAAGGCATATATATGCCTATTCGTTTGTATGGCAATGAAGGCCATCCATCTAGAGCTCGTTTCAGATCTCTCATCAGAGACTTTTTTGGCAGTCTTACGGCGTTTCATCGGGCAACGCGGTCAGTGCTATCACATATATAGCGATCAAGGTACAACATTTCGCGGAGCTGCTCGTACTCTCGTAAAGATTATGAAAGAATCTGCAGAATCTGAAGGTATAATTTTTCATACCATTCCGCCCTATTCTCCAAATTTTGGAGGATTGTGGGAGGCTGGCATAAAGCCAAAAGCTTCTCACTTACGAGGAGTTTTCTACGGTTTTGGTTCAAATAGAATCCATTTTGAATTCACGACCTTTAACCCCTCTCAGCTCTGATCCAAATGATATGAATCCTCTAACGCCAGGCCATTTCTTAACCTTGGCTCCTCTCATTTCTTTGCCTGAGCAAATTTTTTTAGATTCGAAAATAAATAGATTAAGTAGATGGCAGCTCGTGCAAAGATTGAGTCAGGAGTTTTGGTCACGATGGCATAAAGAATATTTGCAGACGCTACTACAGAGATCCAAATGGTGTAATTCATCTGTTCCTATTCAGTTGAATACATTGGTATTATTAAATGATGAATTGTCTCCTCCGCTAAAATGGCATTTGGGGAGAGTTATTGAGTTGCACACTGGGTCAGATGCAGTTACAAGAGTAGTTACAGTGCGGACCAATAAAGGAATATTTAAGCGTCCTGTTAGCAAGGTGTGCCCTCTCCATAGTCAGTAGTTAATTTCGTGGAGAGAGATATAGGGTTTATGTGTGTGTGTATGTGTTTTTTTCCTCTTTCTCTTTATGAAATTAATTTCCTTATTTTAGATGGGCGGTATGTTTCGTCCTGAGCTCTCATATGAGGGAGTTACTTCATACAAAGCCCCCGGTAGATATTGTTTGTGTTATTTTTCACGCATCTCTGCACGGGTCATATGCAACATATGGGGCTGGACAGGAGACGACAATCTCGATTAAAAACTCGAAGTGTGAGGATATAGAAATCGCCACTAAAAACTTCTTACACAAATTCTCGCCGGAAATATTAAAGACTAATTCGCGTATATAAACTAGAAAACTGTGATTTTCGCTCTTAAGACGTTGGTGCGCCGCAAATAGGACGTTTGAGGTGGTCGGGAGTGTCGGCCGTTTTTTTTATTCCAGGCGAGCAGAAGATTGGCGAGTTCAGACCCCGAAAGAAGATTTAAAATATAATAAAAAACAGTCCACTGAATCTATCGAACACAAGGGCGGCAAAGAGAAAGTCGGGACACATTATGAAGAAAAGAGAAGGACTGTCGCATAAAACGAGAAAATACTGCAAAGGTTGCTATTCGAAAAAAAAAAAGAAAAGTCGTCAAAAATACAGTAAACACATTTTGTGAAGATAGCGAAGATCAGCCTCACTATTGTTCGCCATGCTTCAATTCGAGCCACAAATGAAGATTGAATGCTTTTTATCCGTTTGAAAATTTTATTTTATGAGAATGAGAATTTATTTTGTACAATTTTTTGAATAAAAATCTATATAGAATCATTCTTTTCAAATATTCCGGAGTTCAAGGTGTTTGCTCAGGATAAAACCTAAAATCAACACCAAAATTGAAACCATTATACAGGGTGGCCATTTGAAAACGAAACAGACGAGATTACAGACGAAATAAATTTTTTCGATAGAAATGCTCGGACAGGTCGATTTCTGTTTCGAGGGGGACAACTTAAGATGTAGGTTACGGACGCTTAGCGCTTCAACCCTTGCTACTACAACCCTCACCCCCAATTTTTGAATAGGAAGATGGGGTGAGTGATACCTCATTTGAAAGGTATTTTATACTAATTTCAGTACAGTAATTGTGTTTTCACTTTATGCATTAGTTCTCGAAATACAGGGTGGCCATTTTAAAATGAAACAGACGAGATTACAGACGAAATAAATTTTTTTGATAGAAATGCTCGGACAGGTCGATTTCTATTTCGAGGGGGACAACTTAAGATGTAGGTTACGGACGCATAGCGCTTCAACCCTTGCTACTACAACCCTCACCCCCAATTCTTGAATAGAGAAGATGGGGTGAGTGATACCTCATTTGAAAGTTTTTCACAAAAAACACTACAAGTGCCATGAAAACACAACTTCATTTTCAAATGCTTAGTAAGGAATATTTCGAGAACTAATGCATAAAATGAAAAAACAATAACTGTGCTGAAATCAGTATAAAAATACCTTTCAAATGAGGTATCACTCACCCCTATTCAAAAATTGGGGGTGAGGGTTGTAGTAGCAAGGGTTGAAGCGCGTTCGTAACCTACATCTTAAGTTGTCCCCCTCGAAACAGAAATCGATCTGTCCGAGCATTTCTATCGAAAAAATTTATTTCGTCTGTAATCTCGTCTGTTTCGTTTTCAAATGGCCACCCTGTATTTCGAGAACTAATGCATAAAATGAAAAAACAATTACTGTGCTGATATCAGTATAAAAATACCTTTGAAATGAGGTATCACTCACCCCATCTTCCCTATTCAAAAATTGGGGGTGAGGGTTGTAGTAGCAAGGGTTGAAGCGCTATGCGTTATTTCGTCTGTAAGCTCGTCTGTTTCGTTTTCAAATGGCCACCCTGTATATGTCACACTCTGGGGGACCAAGCTGTCCTACCAAAGTTAAATATCAGAAGAACGAGTGGTCCACTGGCCACACTCGATGCGAGAAAGTATTTATATAGAGTGATCCCTGAGGAAAACTGCGGCATTCAACGTGTTAAAAAAGGAGATAGAAATGTAATTACGGAGTCCAATAACTGGTTCCGTGAACGAAGAAAAAACCCAGAAAGTTACATTTGGTGGCGAGGAGGCAAATAGTCTGAAATTCTTGGGGGTGCATATCGATGGGAAATTGAACAGGAAAGTCCATATCAGCACCTCAGAGGTAAGGTGCGTAAAGTCACATTTTCTTCAGAAACGAGTTATCTACACTATTGAATATAAATCATTAACCTTCGGTCAGGCGCAACCATAATCCTAACAGTTTCGGGCGCAACTCATCTGTGAGATGAAGTCGGAAAATTTATCTTTTAATGATAAAAATTGAAACATAGTTTTATTCTTCAAATACACATAATATACAGGGTCTTTCACGAGGAACCTCACCCATATTCATACGAGAAACTACTGAACGTATTTTCATGAAATTCGGCACTTATAAGTATTTCACGATGCTGATGAAATCTAAAATATTTTCAAGGCAAGAGCACCTCCGGTTTTTCCGGAAATGACGTAAACTTCCGTTTTTCAAATCAGAACACCATTCTTTTATTGCAGAAATAGATTCCTCAGAAAATTTCAAGTTATTTTGATGTAACATTTTTCAGTTTTGGTTGGAAAATTCTCTCTGAGCGGGAAAATTCGAAAAAAAATCGAAAATAGAGCTCCGCTGAAACAAGAATACCTTCGAGGTTTTTGGATGGAAAATTTTCATTCTTGGGATTTTTCAAGATTTAAGATTGATGTATCCACTTTGAAAATCGAAATCGCGATTCATGATACAGGGGGTGAAAAAATCGCTTTCAAAGTTAGGGATGACAAAATCGTGAAAAATCAATTTTTTCAAATTAGAACCCCATTTTTTTATGGCAGATATTGAATCTACGTTAAAAAATAATGTTAGTGTATGCATCACACCCTTGCACTAAAGTGGATATTTTCTGAGTTATTCACAAAAAACTGTTTTTCGTCTTGAATTTTCAGCTATTTCTTTTCCCTTCACGCCAAAAAGATGAAATTTTCAGGCACTGGTACTCAAACCAAGTTTTAGATTTTACTACCCTCATATGCAAGAGAAAAAAGTTACAGGTTGTTCCTAAATAGATGGTGAATTTTGATTCGAATTTGTATCGGAAACCTCTTTATTTCAACTAATCGGCCATCGGTTTTCTCTCCAGTGATAAATAAATAATTCCTTATGAACCATATGCAAAAACTGACCATGTTTTAGATTCTTTTTTTTTAATGATAGATATCATTAATTACATCTGCCAAATTCCTCTTTATTCAGTAGCATTTTGTGTTTACTCTTAATTAGGTGATAATTCGTATTAAGTTATAAAATCGATCACCTAATTTTACCAATGAAGATTATTTAAATCTCATTCTACTTCATGGAGAATGTAATAAAGTTGTAGATAGAACGATTCGACTATTCATTGAGAGGTTTCCTGACCGACCCAGACCAACGAGAGATACCATTAACAGAACCATGACAAACTTGAGAAATGTCGGATCTTTCGTTAAGAAAACTATACACAGAGAAAAAAGTGTAGTAGAAGATGAGAACAACGAAATTACAGTTCTTGCATATTTTCGTGTGAATCCTCAAAATTGTCTCAAAGATGCCGAGATTGATCTGGGATTATCTCAATCGAGTGTTTGGAGAATATTGAAAAAACATAAAATGCACCCAAATGAATTCAATAGGGTACAGCATTTGGAGGAAACTGATTTCGTCAGGAGAACAGAGTTTTGCGAAGCTATGATGATTCGATGTCAAGAGAATGAAAACTTTTTGGACTGTATAATTTGGACAAATGAATCGTAATTCACAAAGAATGGTTCTTTCAATAGGCATAACAGTCATTATTGGGATGAAGAGAACAACCACTACTTCAGACAATGGAACTTTCAAGAGACCTGGAGTTTCAATGTTTTTTGCGCCATCAAAAATAATGCAATTCTCGATGTTCACATTTATGATGGGACTTTAACTGGTAAGATAGAACACTACACATGTTTGCATTATTTAAAGAATGTTCTCCCTTAGGAGATAGATATTCTGACATATTGACTCAAATAATTGAGCCGCTAGTACAGAACCATAATGACTTATGGTATCAACAAGATGGCGCGCCTCCACACAATTCACTCAATGTGTCAAATATCCTCTACAGGCTATTTGAAGATCGATGGTTGGCGAACAATGGTCCACATCTTTGGTCACCACGTTCTCCCGATTTAACTTCTTTAGACTATTATGTTTGGGCAAGGATAAAGAGGACTGCATAGAACGAGTCAGAAATGCGTTCAGGTTTGTTTAGATTTTTAGATTCATAGTTTTGAAACTCAATTTGGTTTTTAAACACTTTTGCAGACCTCCTCCTCCCGATGGAATAAGAAGAGCAACGTACAAAGCATTCCTGAGACGTATAAATAAATGTCTAGAAATTAACGGTCAACACTTTGAGCATCTTCTCTAGTTATAACTGCGAGAGTTTGCCATGGTTCTCCTTATAGTAACTTGAAGTCGGTTTCAAGAAGGGGTGAAAAATCTACAGCATGGTTCAAATAACAGTTCCTGAAAATTTCATCTTTTTGGCGTGAAGGGAAAAGAAATAGCTGAAAATTCAAGACGAAAAGCAGTTTTTTGTGAATAACTCAGAAAATATCCATTTTAGGGCAAGGGTGTGATGCATACACTCACATTATTTTCTAACGTAAATTCAATATCTGCCATAAAAAAATTGGGTTCTAATTTGAAAAAATTGATTTTTCACGATTTTGTCATCCCTAACTTTGAAAGCGATTTTTTCACCCCCTGTATCATGAATCGCGATTTCGATTTTCAAAGTGGATACATCAATCTTACATCTTGAAAAATCCCAAGAATGAAAATTTTCCATCCAAAAACCTCGAAGTTATTCTTGTTTCAGCGGAGCTCTATTTTTTCCAATTTTCCCGCACAGAGAGAATTTTCCAACCAAAACTGAAATATGTTACATCAAAATAACTTGAAATTTTCTGAGGAATCTATTTCTGCAATAAAAAAATGGTGTTCTAATTTAAAAAACGGAAGTTGACGTAATTTCCGGAAAAACCGGAGGTGCTCTTGCCTTGAAAATATTTTAGATTTCATCAGCATCGTGAAATACTTATAAGTTCTGAATTTCATGAAAATACGTTCAGTAGTTTCCCCTATAAATATGGGTGAGGTTCCTCGTGAAAGACCCTGTATAGGAAAAATTCCGAAACATAAATAAAAATTGACAGTAGAAACTGAAGGGAGATAAATTCTGCGGATTTCAAGGATATTTGTATAAAAACAACATGTGATTGTGACTATATATGAAAAAAAAAACAAGTGTCTATTAGTCCTGAGAACCCCTGCCAGGTAAACTAGAACAACAATGAGACTTTTATATTATACGCCATCAGTCGAATATTCGTATATTTTTCTCTAATTTCTAGAAAACTGACCGAAAATATGCATTTGAAACATACGGTGATATTGCTTTACTTGCATCTCCTTGAGTTTGAAGCCATTATACCCTGAAAAAAAAATACTTGAAGACTGCTCATTTCAACTCACAGATTATATCGAGAATTGCAATATATATAAGATATATCTTTACTAGTTCGTTTGTTTGGGGGTTGGGAGCGCGAGCACACGATTTTTCATCTAGAAATACTGAAAAAAATCTAATTCATTGGTACTTACGTTATCGAGCGAAATTGATCCAGGAGAATATTGCCCTCTTTTGAACTAACCTCAAGGCTCTGAGGAGGTTGATATTAGTAGATATGCAACAAGAGTCCGAGCGCAATTTCGACCATTCTTACATGTTAATTCCCATAAGGAATTCTAAGGTCCAAAGTAACAAAAAACGTATGTTTTCAAAATTTTTTCTGAGTCCCGTTCAAGGTCATACGGTAGAAGAGGTTGGACAGTTGATTAGAGGAAGAATGTAGCTTAATAAGAGATTGATTTCAGCACTGGCGTCGATACGAGGGAGGGTAATGGGGGTATTTACCCCCCTCCCCCACTACCACGAAAATACTGACTTTTGAACAAAAGTCACCTCATATTATCATGACAATATACTATATTCTTAATTTTTAGCCGTCCATTTTTATTTACGGGAAATGAATCAACTTTAACCCCAACTGGATCTTTCAGTTTAATCTCAGTTCAGTCTTATACATCAGAAATTGTTATGGGCCACAAACCTGGGTCATTTCGAAGATTCAAATTTTTCATTTCAGCAGTTATGGATAAAGACATAGACTCGAGCTCAGATTCTTGTTCTTGACTGGATTGCGTTGACAATGGCACCGGTGAAAATATTTACTTTCGAAAAATAAACTGTACATAGGAATATATCATGACAATTTCCTTGTCCTCAAACCACAAGTCTTAGACTTTGGATCTACAGAGGGGCCAGACGGGTATCACCATCCCACAGATGGTGTTAATAAATCATGAAAGTACTATTAGGTATTTTGAAAAAGGCGCCATCTTGTATGCATATTTCTATTGAAAACAGATATTTTTATTGAAAATTTCTCTGCAAAATCCACCATATATGACTTTTCATGGGATTGTCCGAGCGATAGAGGAGCCACTAATTATGAGTTAGATTGAGGGCGTGAAGTCCCAGTTGTATCAAGTCCTAAAGCTCAGAGCAGTTGGTGGTAGTGTTGTGCAACTTGGATACTTTTGAGTATCCGATATACTGATCATCATCATCATCATCATCATCAATGGCTCTACAACGCAAGGTGAGTCTTGGCCGCATTTACTATTCTTCTCCACTCTAGTCGCCTTTGTACTGCTAGCTCTCATTGTGTGACTCCCAGTCTCTGCAAATCACAGGTGACTGCGTCTTTCCACTGTTTTCTTGGACGACCAACCGTTCTTCTACCCTCAGGCCTATCCCAGAATGCTGTATTGAATGAAGTATCATGTATTGAATAATTTCATTGGATAGTTGGTATCCAAATTTACATTTACAAGAGCCACACTGAAAAGAACGGCTTGAGAAACTGACGAATTCAATTAATTACTCAATTCAATGACAAGAAAAATTTCAGTTTATTCGGAAAATGTGAATATCACCTCTAAATGTAAATGAAAACCGAAAACAATGGAATTTTTCCATCAGAAAAAATAGAATATAACAAAACTGAACCCAATATTCTTATCCCTAATCACTAGGTTTGAAAAAAAAAGATTTCGCTCTCCTCCTTCCGTAATTCTCTACAATGGAATGAATTCATTCATAGGACGATAATTCAACGAATATTTCGAAGGAACCGCCAAAGAACGGTCAACAGGGCTATATATATTTTCACCCTAATTGTGTTGTGCACATTCTTTTCTTCCTACTGATCTGGTGAATCGGACATCTGGTGCCTCAATTACCCATTCGGACGTTCCAACAAAGCGCAATATTCAAGAACTACAAAATGGTTTCTTCAATTTTGTCCTGAATGAATATATTCGTTAACAAATTTTTTTCGAATTTACCCTTATGTTCAAACCTTTATAAATAATGAGGGATCTAAATCAATATCAAAATTTGCTCAGGTTGTTGCGCGCGAGGCCCCGGGCGATTGCCCCGTTCACCACCCCCTAAAGCCTCCACCGCTTCGGATGTAATGTAGCCATAAGTTTCGCATTTTGTTGAGGAGAATAACAGGGTGTTCGAGTTTTAGAATTATAATGTTCAGAACAGAATGGTAGATCTTTATATTTGTCCTGTAATTCGTTAGGATATTCAAGGTCACCTTCCAAAATATATCCTTGTGGAGCATCATCAGGAATTTGAGTTACATCCATATTAGTATCAGCCCATTTAAAACCGTATGGTAAATATTGTGATATTGACCATCCGTATTGGTTATTAATATCGAAGTACATCAAGTAATTTTCAGGTTTCGTTTTATTATAATTAGGAAGATAACTGTTATTTGCATGAGCTCGTCGTTTACTACAAACTTGACTCAACCCTCCTCGTATTCCTCGTTTAATAAACAAAAACATATCAATATCCGTGAGAAGATCCAAGTCCTGTTAAGTATATTTTAACATAGCATCCCACGTATATCCTGGTAAAGTGAAATAATGAGCCGGATCTAATCCATAAGTTTTATGACAACTTCTCGAAATTCTTCAAAGACATCAGCCAACAATAAAATATCAGTTTTCATGTAAAGATCTGAATATTCCCCCAGATTTTGACACTGAAATGTTCTCCATACAAGTTGTGCTCTCTCGTATCTTCTTCGCGGGCATTTTTTATCCTCTAATTCAAGGTTGTCCAACACGAGGCCCGCGACCTCTTTTTTTGTGGCCCGCAGAGGGGCGCTGGAAATTGCCAAATCGAAAGAACCTCTCACTGATGGATTGTGCCATCAAAATGGCATAACAGTATAATGAAACAAAAATGCAGAAAAATTCGAAGCAAGTTTCTGTGTCGCATCAAACGATTGCAATATGGGTATATCTAAAAAATTATATAACTCTTTGGAAAAGTGTGTAATTTTTCGATATCCTAAAAGGGCGGGTTTCACAAAGCTTTAGTTGTACGATTAAAAAACCTTTCCTAAATTCGAACCAATCGAATCACTCGTTTTGAAATTTCAACGAATCGCGGTGGCTCCGATTAATTTGACGGTAGAATCAAAGTTTTGTGAAACAGACCTTTAGTTGAAAGTACTGAACCTAGGGTACGGATTTTGAAAATGTGAAAAAGGTGGTATCGATCCACGGGGGATTCCATTAACGTCCCTATATTGCCACTGCAAGGATGTGAAATATTTAATGACATATGTTGTCACTATGACAGGACTGAAACCGGATTTGCACGACTCTTGAAATAGACCCACATAAACAGTCTTGTGATACATTGTATTGTTCACCAAGAGGCGCAATGTGGAAAATTATCACTTCATGTGGATGTCATGAAAGTAGTTGTTGAAATAACTAACATTATGAGAGAAGGCAATCATACTTTGAGAATTTTGAGATTTTCAAGCCGAAACAGATGCTACATCTGGCGAACTGTTACTTCACACCAACATCCTTTGAAGAAATGAAGGATTTTATTTTGAAAAAGTTTCATATCAACTTCGGATAAAATACATCGAAGAGAAAATAGGTTCAGCGAATTTCAAAAAATTGTAAGAAATATTTCAGTTTTTGCTCAGCCTATTATAAAATGTTTCAATAATGGGTATAGATGTTTCATAGAAACGATCGTTAGAATCGATGTAATCATATGGCATTATCCTTTTTTGTGAGAAGATTGAGATGTTCTTCAGATTCCTTAATAAATTGTGATTTCAAGTTCGGAAACTCTTCTAAATATGAAGATAATTGATCCAGTGAAGAAGCCATGAATCGAAAATTATCAACGAATCGGAAATTGATAGAATATTCATCATAATGTTTAGTAAAGCTGATATATTTCTCTTTTGTTATAGGTAACAAATCGATTTTTCCTTTTATACTCGTGGCTATATCTTCTATAACAAAATTAGCGTCATATCCACTCAGGTTGTGAAATACTACTGGGATCATGTGACTATCCTTATAGTTGATATTACACCCCTCATGTGCTGCTCCACGATAATTAGTTTCTGCTAAAAGGTGGTTGTGATCTCGAACTTTTCTATCTTCAGCTTTAAATATTTCTTCACAAATATGACAGTGAGTAGCCTTCTGGAATTCAACCTCCTGTTTTGACGTCATATCGATATTGTAGGGACATAGGAAAACAGTCTCTACATCTTCAGCAAACTGAGTAAGCTCATCAGCAAACCATTTCATGCAATTGGGACCTCGAAAGGAGCGGTAGAAACTCAGAGTATCATCATATGAACACTTCACATAGCATCCCACAGCTGCAGATTTGTGCTCTTGATAGTTGTTTCTCGTATTATTAGACTTCAGGATACTCTCCAGATCAGCATAAATAATAAAAGGTACCTTCTCCTTGTTTTTATGATTTCTGAAGTTGAGTGTATTGTTTCCTATTTGAGGCATCTTTATAGCTGTTTCATTCATGTTTCCACAATCCTCCGAATGACTCATTAGTTTTCCTTCTGATCGGAAATAACGTAGACATCTATCTCATATAAACTTTTGGCCATGTTCTCTACTCAATTGACTCGATACAAGTCATGATAAATTTTTAATCCATACATAATGATATCTAACAGGAGTATCATCTTCCGTATAGCGATCTTGCACTAGAAGTAGGTTGACATGTCTTTCCATATTGTTTTTAGTTAGGTAAGTTGGTAAGGTGTTGAAATTTTCTTCTTTCTTTAGTTAGAACATAGACGTTGATGGATATTTGGTTTTGTTTTTCAAAGTTAGCTATCTGTTTCATTGTCATGGGAAACTGAATACCTTTCAACTTCAATACTTTAGAATAATGAGGATACTTGGTGGTTCGTTGAGGATCTTTCTCGATAGGATACAGAGCAAATGTAACAGCCCATGCAAAGCATGCATCATCGTCATTTCTCACGTTAATACAAGCTTCTTTTCGTTTAATTTCAGCGGGAAGTTCAATGTATGAAGATCCAAGTTGGGGGGTGAATTTATTTATATTCACTGCTAGATTCATCACATTCGCCAGAGCCCATCCAAAATCTCTTTCTTGGAATTCTTCAAAATCTTTAAGAAGAGGTACTAATACATTTCTATTGAACCATTCAGTAATATTTGTACCTCGGTATAAAGGCGAATTGGATGTTGTGAAATATTTATACTCCTTCTGAATTTTATTGGCCGTTGTGATCTGAAACTCTCCACGAAACACCATATTTACTTTAACAGCTTCACTGATTTTCAAAGTGTTTTGAATTCTACGTCGACAAATTGATTCACAGTCCATTAGAAAATTTTGAGGATCCTTATGTTTCAGGTTGCTTATGATACCCGTTCTTATGCGACTATTGAATGCTGAAGCAGAGTCATCCCAATGGATTCTGTCTCGGGCTGTCTCTTTTCTACATGCATATCCAGCACCTTTATGATAATTCAATTTCAATTGTGCTCGATATGTTTTGATATGGTTCAAAGTATTCAATAATTTCTGCTTCTCTCCAATTGTATGAGAATTTCTCAATCTATTCTTCAATCGCAATGGTACAATTCTTGAGGCCGTCCTTATCTGATGAGTTATCTTGGGAAAACTTCAAGTAGCATAGAACAGCTTTGATCCTCTCAACTAAAGCAGCTAATGACACCATATTGACTGATCGATTGTGAAAATGTAAATGAAAGATAGGATTGTAGGTTTTCTATTCATTGGAAATTGGACGAATTATCCGAATATAATTATACAAAATTTGTATGAGTGCTGACATCTATCGGGATATATCAATATGAAAACAAATGTTTACATCATTGAAAAATAAAAAGTGGATACACAATATATTTCCATTATTATAAGATTTCCTTCGAAAACAGCAGGATTTATACTTGTGGAATCTGTAGGAAAGAATTCAGTTAATCAAATAACGTGAGCAGATATCTCAATATACATGAAAAACTTTACATCAGTTGTCTAGTGCACGGAAGAAAATTCACTACAAATGATACTTTGAAACAACTCTTTATCAAGAAACATCGCATGAAGTTTAAACAAATCGATGAAATTCACATAATTCCATGAAACCGTTGATTTCTCCTCAAGTTATTATATATTTTGAATGAAATATTAATACATTTATTTACCAAGAAACATAACAGATTCATGATCAGGTCAACGTTGAACGTCTGAAAGCACACTGTGAAAAAATCTATCAGGAATATAATTGTGATAGACCAAAGGATATAGAATAAAGTTATCTAACATCGAATACTAGATATCCTCATGAAGTTAGTAGTGATGAACATTTTCCCGAAATAAATTATGAGCTGCGTATAGAGAAACTATTCTGAAGATACATCTAGATGAATACAATTTCAGGGAGAGGTTAGTGTTACTTATCAAGGTATTAGAATCAGATTGATAATATATGTATGAATTATACTTTTCTGATAAATATTAAAACATATTTATTTTTCGTTTTCAATTAAAAATATATCTACCCATAATATTTTCATCTAATGAAAAAAATATGTTGAGGTCAATAACCTTCCATGCAACATCCTCTTTAGGAAAAGAAGACTGTATCTTCAAAACAGAAAACTAAAACAAAATAACCATCCATGGTATTTTTCTATCAATTCAAAATAATATTTAGTAATAAAACATAATTTCTCAACTTTGGTAGAGGTATATCTCTATCGACATTATGTAATAAGTAATAAAAATCATTTTCTCAAGCATTCATTGTTTGAAATTTGTGAAAATTTCACAAATTCACTTTTTTTTAAAATTCTTAGATCTCAAATATCTGGACTAATTTAGCTCTTGATGCGTAACTCATATCCAACAGGATTTCGAAATTCAAAATCATTTATCCCTATTTTTTCGTTTTATAATATATCAATTCATACAGTTCCATAAACTACTTCCAATCATAGTTCTGATTTTTTCTTCAAATCATACAATTAAGTAAAAAAAAAATTTCTTGATTACCCCTTCACCTGTTGCGGAGTCTACATATATTTGACAGGATGTTGAAGTTTCAAAATCATATATCATGTTTTTTCACCACAACCCCTTCTCCATCACCGCTGTTCTAATTAATTCACGATATTAAATCATATAGTTCTTGAAACTGACTCGAATTATTCTAAATTTATTGTTTTTCTTTTCTTCAAGTGCCGTATCCCCGAAATCTTTCATCAGTGGCGGCTTTAGGGGGTGGCGAACGGGGCAATCGCCCGGGGCCTCGCTCTTGGTGGGGCCTCGCGCGCAACAACCCGAGCAAATTTTGATATTGATTTAGATCCCTAATTATTTATAAAGATTTGAACATAAGGCTAAGTTCGAAAAAGGTTAGTTAACCAATACATTCATTCAGAACAAAATTGAAGAAACCATTTTGTAGTTTTTGAATATTGCGCTTTGTTGGAACGTCCGAATGGGTAATTGAGTCACCAGATGTCCGATCCATCAGATCAGTAGGTAGAAAAGAATGCACACGACACAATTAGGGTGGAAATTATCTATGTATTTAGGTACCATGTTTACTTATCCCAGATGTTGGAACCTCATAAAATATTTATAGCCCTGTTGACCGTTCTTTGGCGGTCCCTTTGAAATATTCGTTGAATTATCGTCTTATGAATGAATTCATTGCATTGTAGAGAATTACGGAAGGAGGAGAGCGAAATCTGTTTTTTTTTTCAAACCTAGTAATTAGGGATAAGAATATTGGGTTCAGTTTTGTTATATTCTATTTTTTCTGATGGAAAACTTCCATTGTTTTCGGTTCTTCATTTACATTTAGAGGTGATATTCACATTTTCCGAATAAACTGAAATTTTTCTTGTCATTTAATTGAGAAATTAATTCAATTCGTTAGTTTCTCAAGCCATTCTTTTCAGTGTGGCTCTTGTAAGTACATATAAATTTGAATACCAACTATCCAATGAATTTATCCAATACATAATACTTCACTCAGTATATCGGATACTCAAAAGTATCCAAGTTGCACAACACTTCCACGAACTGCTCTGAGCTTTAGGACTTGATACAACTGGGACTGCACGACCTCAGTCAAACTCATATAAGTGGCTCCTCTATCGCTCGGACAATCCCATGAAAAGTCATATATGGTGGATTTTCCAGAGAAATTTTCGATAAAAATATCGTAAAGAACCACTATTTCCAATAGAAATATGCATACAAGATGGCGCCATTTCTCAAAAAACTTTCTATTCTGTTCATCTGGATCATAAAAATAAACAGTTTTATTTTTATGGTCTTCTCTTCGAAACCGAAAATTTCTTTTCAAAATACCGAATAGTACTTTCAACAATTTGAGGACAAGGAAATTGTCATGATATGTCATGATATATTTTCCAGGGCGGGGTAATGACCACCATTACCCCCCCCCCCCCCTGTATCGACGCCAGTGAATCATTGCCTGCATTCACCGAACGAAGAATGTTGCCACCGCTCCGCTACCGCTACCTAGCATAAACAGAAAGCGCTCCCAAAATGCCCGCTTCTCCGGAACGTGTTGAGTTTGTAGCGTATGTGCCACCGGACGATTCCCCAACAGTTCCACAACTGTTACGTTCAGTGAATGCAAGCATTATCTCTTAGCTCACCGGTGCCACCTTCAACGCAATCCAGTCAAGAACGAGAATCTGAGCTCGAGTCTATGTCTTTATCCATGACTGCTGGAATGAAAAATCTGAATCTTCAAAATGACCCAGGTTTGTGGCCCAGAACAATTTCTGATGTATAAGACCGAACTGAGATTGTACTAAAAGGCATGGGCGACCGCAGAATTTGTTCTCAGGGGGGCCAAATAATCATTATTAGGTTTTGCACAGAAACAAGGAGGAAATCAAAATCTCAGGGGGGCCACGACCCCCCCCCCTGCGGGCGCCCATGCTAAAAGGTCCAGTTCGGGTTAAAGTTGATTCACTGACGGCGATTCAGCGAATATCATTAGAAGAAAATATTAATTAACAGTGAAAAGCTTGACAGGCGCTGGATGATTAATTCACAAACAAAGGATGTTGAAAGGAGTTTTTCTAGACTTAGAATCTTAAAAACATATTTAGGGAATTCGATGACAGAAGATCGGCTTTCAGCCCCTGCTATTCTATCAATAGAAAATGACGTAGCTCATTCGATCGATTATGATACTTTAAAGATTTCAGTGCTAGAAAAAGCCGCAAACATGAATTTTAAATTTATCATTTCTGTATTTGTTAATTTTGTAAATCTTTCAAAGTTATATTAGATTTATATGTTATATTATATTATTGTATTTTAATTAAAACTCAAATTTTTAATCTTTATAAAATATGACAATAACCTATATAGAACAACCGGACTTACTTTCGCATCTCATACTTTTCACGAAGGAAAAAGGGCCTCACGAAGACTTCCCGCCCGGGGCCTCGCAATAGCTAAGGCCGCGCCAGTCTTTCATTCTAGGAGAATAATTCATCCAAAATAGTAGGTAGCTCCTTGCCACCACTGTCGAGTTCGAACATTATTCAGAACATGTTAATGATGTCGAATCGTTTAACCATCCCCGCACCCCTCCATTCTAATTAGTTCATAATGATCATATGGTTTCTTGATCTAACCAGAATCATTTTAAGTAATATTTTATACATAAATTATTCATAACATCCATAATCTAAAGTTGTGGCAAAAAAAAACAAAAAAATAATGTTTCGAAAAGCACACACCTTCCACTTATTACAAGATAACAACATTCCAACATCATATTTTAAATATAAGAAGTCTTACTTACTCAGAACCGAATTAACCACAATTTCGATAGAAAAGCTATAAACCGAGAATCTAGCGAACGAAACGCTGCATTCATCCTGTATTTGTATACCTGCCGTCATTATGAATAAGTGATAGAACATACGGAAAATCTACATACAATAAAATCGACCTAATGAAATCGAATGTGTAGTGGGATCGTTGAGGCTAAAAATCAAGAATATAGTATATTGTCATGATTATATGAAGTGATTGTATAACTTATGTTCAAAAATCAGTATTTTCCTGGTAGAGGGAGAGGGGGGTAAATACCCCCATTACCCCCCCTCGTATCGACGCCAGTGCTAAAATCAATCTCTTCTTAAGCTCCATTCTCTCTCTAATCAACTCTCCAACCTCTTCTACCGTATGACCTTGAACGGGACTTAGAAGAAATTTTGAAAACATACGTTTTTTGCTACTTTGGACCTTAGAATTCCTCATGGGAATTTACATGTAAAAATGGTCGAAATCGCGCTCGGACTCTTGTTGCATATCTACTGATATTGCACATACACGTTCGCGCTATTGAAATTCTATCTAGTGAAAATAGATTCAACCCCTAATTACATCAATTCACCAAAAGATGGAGATAAACTCGGTTAAGTCCAGTCTGCGCCTAGAGAAAAACAATTTTAAGTGCATTTGACATTTCCCGTGCTATACCGTGATCTCATTCATTCGGAGGTGAACGGTGTTGAGTACATTTTCAGGAATTTTCTTGATAAAACGAATATTATAAGCTTCGAATGGTGGTAAAAGTATATGTGAATGTGTGATCAAGAACAGTAGAAAGGCAGAAATGGCCAATTTTCAATCAGAAAATGATCAAATCAATAATTACATAATATCTACACAAAACTCAATGAGGGGTAAGTCTGTGTTGATTTGACGTGTCAAAACAGTGGCCAATTTTGTGTTTTCGAGCATTTTTAGGCATCTAGTGAATTGTTAACAATGTGAAAACCTTAGACAAAAGAAAGAGGAGATGCGACATAGCCAGCAAAATAGTGAAGCCAACATCCCAACGTGCAAAAATGAAATGGACGATTGTATTACTACGTACGCCAATATTTGTGCGACGTTGTCAGGTTTCCGGAGTTTACTGATATATTAATATCGAATCGTTCGAAGGAGCAGTTGAGATTACAATTATTCCTTTACTATTGCATTTTTAGACGAACGAAATGGGTAAAAGTTTGATGAAATGTTGAAAATTTCAAATTTTACACACAACTGTTCAAAATCCGATCATAACTGCTTTCACCTCCAACATTGTATCTGTTATTGTAATGCGTATTCCCTCTTACACCCTATACCTGGGTTAACTTATAAAAGCTAGAACATAACCTATTCAAAGTCTTTCCTTTCTTACTTTCGAATATAGCTATAAGTATAAACTGAATTCGAAGGTACGTTTTTCAAATTCAAGTTCCTCCGTTTCATTCATAGTTTTTTCGCAGCCAATCATATTATTTTCCTTCGATTTGAAATTTAATGCTTGATACGTTGTACAAAATCGGGATTGTTCTGATTTTGGAAAATAAAGTTTAGGACTGTATCCAGATAATTGAGTTAGAGATGGTATTGTAAAAACATTTATTGACATCATTCACAATCATAAAATGAATAAGTCACCCGCATGAAGTTAATACAGTAAAAAATACAATATTAAAGTCATCTTTAAAACTCAGAGTGAAATATCCAACTAAAAACAGAGGTAATCTAGAGAAGTTCAAAATGAGAGGTCAGCTGAAGTCAGACTTAGACATTGAGAGAGTTCCATTAATTCAAAATTAAACACAGAGTTTACAGTGATGATGCAAATGAAATTTATTGCGAGAGCCTCTTTACCTCATCAGAAAAACAAAAGGTTCAATAGTGAATTGTTAGAGTAGTCTGAGTTGTAATAAAGTGAGATTAGGCCTTAGAGGAGTACATGTATTGAAAACTTAATAGTCTAAGTCTGGTCTTCATTGAGAGCATTACAATATGAGAATATCAAAGTTGAGAAATCAATAATTATGATCTATAACGTAGTTCTGTAACGAGAAGGCTAATTAATCAATTGAGACAAAATTTACAGTGACAAACTACTTTTAGCAAGCAGGGTTAGGGTTCGTCAGAAAAATAAGAGTTACAATTGATAATTATGAGAAAGACAATATGAGAGTACATTGTATGAGTGTAAATCACCAACCCTTTGATTTGTTTGAAGCTGAAGGCTTGAGTTGCCACTTGCTAAATGTTTCCGATGAATGAACTTGAGAATTTCCTCAATATACTGAGGAGTTCATACCAATCTAAATCATGTTGGCAGTACTTGAGGAGACTGCTCAAGGTGAAGCAGGGATTGAGACTGTCAATCAGGTTCAATGTGTGAATTATTTGATCGTTCAAATATTTCAGAGAAGTTGAGTTGAGTTTATTGAGAGAGAAGACTGATTCCATGATTCACCCTTATGCTTGAGATTGTTCATTCATCTGAAACTCGAGAAAATAATTAGCAAATTTAATGAGAAGTGCATGATTGAGAAATGAGATGACTACACTGAGATAATGAGGTGCACATGAGAATATAATGAATCAAAACTCATTACCACAAATAACGTTCATTTCTGGAAGCATTCAACTAGTATTTCCATTGTGAAAAGTCTAGAGAAATCTGAAAAATCATGAGAACAGCAAAATATATCAAAATATGTATCTTAGAGGAGTCAATTCCATTAGTTAAATGCAATAGAGATTTTCTGAGAGTAAAATGATAGAGGATTACCAGTATTTTTATAGATTTTATGATCTAAAACGTGGACACATTTTCAAACTTTGTAAAAGTAGGAAAATAACATTAAATATGCATTAATGAGAGATGACGTTGAGAAAGGTTCACTTACCTAAATGATTACTTCCAAAAATGAACGAGATGTACAATTAATTTGCGAGGTGACTTTTGAGAATTCTAAATTTCACAAGAGAGGTCTGATCTTCAGAGAATGTCGATACAGAAAGGGGCGATTGATTGATTGATTCAATTAATAACGAGCATGAGTTGATCTGTCACTAGGTTAGTCCATAGAGGTAGGTCAGTTCTGATATCAATCAGCTGTTCATAGAGTTGCAGAGATCGAGTTGACGTTTCGGTGCGTTCGGACCATAGGCGTAGTTGAGGATGACGTCTGAGGGGCTCAATTTTTAACATTCCGCCAGCCAATAAGCAATGAAATTGATTATTAAATTTCAGAATAGGAGATCTTACGGAGTAGCTTCATATGTAGAGAGGACTGCTAGGCTGACTAGCTTTGAGATTGGGTTCTTTACTTGTAGAGATGACTGGTAGTATGGCTAGCTTTGAGATTGGTTTCTTTCGCTTGTAGAGATGACTGGTAGTATGGCTAGCTTTGAGATAGGTCTTGTCAACGTGGACGTGGAGGTCTTGAGGGTAACGACTCGAACAAGGCCGTCTAACCCTGGGTGCACTGCCATTACTCGCCCTAATGGCCACTTGCAAGGAGGTAGTCGCTCATCGGTGAGGAGAACTAGAGATCCAACCTTTATGTCGTGGGATGGATGATGCCACTTGGATATGGAGAGGTGACGTTGTAGATACTGAGTAGACCATTTTGACCAAAACTGTTGGGTTCGCTGCTGGATGAACTGCCATCTTGACAGCCGAGATATTGGGATTTCTTCGAGAGATGGCTCAGGTAAAGTAGTCAGAGCAGTACCTGTTAAAAAATGACCAGGAGTTAGTACAGAGCAGTCTTCAGGATCATCACTGAGTGGTTCTAGAGGCCTTGAATTGAGAATGGCTTCGATTTGGGCGAGAAGGGTCATCAGTTCTTCCATGGTGAAGGGCTGATCTTTCGTGATTCGAGAGAGGTGGTACTTGAAGGACTTCACTGCAGCTTCCCATTTTCCTCCCATATGAGGAGCAGCTGGAGGATTGAAACACCAGTTTGTACCTTCATTCATGAGGAGTCTGGCGATGACCTGGCTTTCTGAGGAGGCTTTTGAGAACATGTTCTTGAGGGTTGCATCTGCCCCAATGAAGTTGGTTCCGCAGTCTGAATATAGAGAGTGACAGATGCCTCGTCGAGCTGTAAATCTTCGAAAAGCAGCAATAAAAGTGTCAGAGGAATAGTCACTTACAGCTTCGAGGTGTACTGCTGAGGTGGCGAAGCAGACAAAAACACAAACCCAACCTTTGTGTGTCTTTGCTCCTCTTCCTTTCCAAGTTTTGATCGTGAGTGGGCCTGCGTAGTCTACACCAGTATGAGAGAAGGGACGAGATGGTCTTACTCGTGGTTCTGGTAATTGTCCCGTGAGTTGTTGAGCTCGAATACCTCTTTGCCGTGCACAAGCAACGCACTTCAGGATGTGGGATTTCACTGGGGCTCTTCCACCAATAATCCAGTACTGTTGTCGGATGGTCGACAGTGTGAGCTGCGTGCCTCCATGCATCGTTCGTCTGTGAGCTGAATCAATTATTAGAGAAGTCAATTGAGAAAATCGAGGAATTATTGCAGGATGTTTGCTTTCTGGGTCTGAGAGAGCGTGGTGGATTCGTCCGCCTACACGAATAACACCTTCTTGATCGAGGAATGCTGTGAGTCTACTGAACACATGAGAAGAGGATAGAGTTGTACCATTTTGAAGAGCCTTGAGTTCTAGAGGGAAATAAACTTCTTGAGTTGCCTTGATCCAATAGATCCTTGATTTTTCCAAGTCAGCTGAGGTGAGCGGAGATGACATACTCGGACTTGAGGAGCATCTGAGTCGGGCGAGGACTCTTGAACAAATAGAGGTAATTCTTAAGAGTTTATATAAAGAAGAATACCTGTATATAAGATCCCACGAGTAGTCTTGTTTTGCAGCTGCGAGGATGGTCTTTGTGGGTCTTGCTTCAGATTCGGGGTCAATAGTCGGTGCCGGCTGACGATTTGGCCAGGAATCTGGTGACTTGGAAATCCATGGTGGTCCCGTCCACCATAGAGAGCTGTTCAGTAGTTGAGATGAGGAGAGGCCACGAGAAGCACAATCAGCTGGATTTTCTTTGCCGGGAACGTATCTCCATTGCGCATTTGGAGTCAGGTCTTGGATGAGCTCTACTCGGTTTCGAACAAAGTCCTTCCAGCGTGATGGATGAGATTTGATCCACGATAGAGACACAGTTGAGTCCGTCCACAAAGTCGTTGAGTGTACCTTGGTATTTTAGTTTTGGAGGAGAACAGGGTGACTTTGGATCCTGTGGACGGAGAGCGGACAACGAGGTAGAGAACGGCAGCCATGGCAAGTTGAGAAGCATCAGAGAAGCCGTGAAGTTCTATGGAGGTGTCTTGTTGGGTGCCTACCCAACGAGGGACTCGTACATTAGCTAATGATTTGAGATCTTCTCTGATGTTGCACCATCTATTGATAATTGGAGGCGATAACGGTTCGTCCCATGTCAGTCTCTGCAGCCAGAGTTCCTGCAACAACATTTTGGCCCACAGACCCAGATGAGGAAGACTGTATCTTAAATGAGAAGTAATCATCTTGAGGATACCAGAGGAGGCCAAGTAATTTCGTCGAAGTAGGACAGTCGTCAAATGAGATCGGAGAGGGAACCATTTCTTCCTCGGTTACCATCTTGAGAATACTTGGAGCGTTCGATTGCCACTTTGCTAGAGGGAGGCCGCCAGCCATGCAGAGATTTTTCAATTCTTGAGCGATGTCTGAGAGTTCTTCTTTCGTGTCGGCTCCACCATAAATGTCATCAACATAACGACCTTTGGTGGAAACTTGTGACCTTCATCTTCGATGAGTTGGAGGAGGACTCTAATAGCCAAAAACGGAGCTGCCTTGGTTCCATAGGTGACAGTGGTGAGGTGGTACGTCGCTATCTCATCATTTGAGTCGAACCAGAGAATACTTTGGAGATCCCAATCGTCTGGATGCACCAGGATCTGTCTGTACATCTTCGTGATGTCTGTGGAGAAGACAAATTTAAAACGACGTACCCAACATAATACATCAATGACGTCTAATTGTAGTTTCTCTCCTGTATGCATTATATCGTTGAGAGAAGAACCGGTTGAGGTGGGACTGGAACCATTGAACACGACCCGCAGTTTGGTGGATGCGCTGTCTGGTTTGAGGACACCATGATGTGGCAAAAAGTACCTGGGAGGCGAGATGGCAGTTGGAGCTTTCTTCATATGCCTGAGCTGTTCATATTCGGAGAGGAATTCTTTGTAGAGGCGGCAATATTCTTGGTTTCCCTCGAACTTGCGGAGGAGTCCTTGGAGGCATCGATAGGCACGTTGTCTGGAAGATCCCAAAATATTAGGAGATGACTTTAATGGGAGTCTTACCATGTATTTGCCAGAAGAAAGCCGAGAATGAGTTGCCTTGAAGTGGTCTTCACATTCCTGTTCATCAGGAGTGAGGTGAACGATGGAGGAGGACTTGACTTCTTCTTGTTCCCAGAACTTTGCGAGTAGACGGTGAAGGTCGGAGTCTTGACTGGCATGATATATATGTGGCTTACTTGAGGAGACTTCTTGAGGAGAGCATATTGGACCTAGGACCAACCATCCAAATATAGATAACTGGGCTATTGGAGTTGACTCATTCGGCCCTGTTCGGAGTTGAGGAAGAATTATGGCACCATAGACATCAGCACCCAGTAGAATGTCGATTGGCCTTGAAGTGAGGAAGTCTGGATCAGCGAGCTTCAAATTGTAGAGATGAGGCAGAGAAGGTCTTGTAGAGCAATTAACAGATGGTAGATTAGTACAAAGAGATGACAAAATATAGGCATTTATATTCACGGTTTTTTGAGAGTGAAGAGGTTTCAACGTAATTGAAACTGATCCTCTTGATCTTGAGGTGACTCCACCAATTCCAACGATGGTGAGATTGGACTGGCTTCGAGGAAGACTGAGTTGACGAACGAGGTCTTCAGAGATGAACGAGAGTTCTGATCCAGAGTCGACGAGAAGTCTTACTGTGTGCAAGGTCACTGGAGTGATGATGGTGGCTAGAGCGGTGGCGAGGAGAGTGAGCTGTCTATCGGAGGCGTTGACGACTGCCCGAAGGCTTCAAGCCTTCTTGTAGGCGGCTGGCTTGCTGGCGCTGACCTTTTGAGAAGTCTTGGTAGACGAAGTGGAGCTGGCTGGAGTAACATTCTTGAGGTGGTCATGGAGAGAAGTATGGTGCTTGCGAAGACACAATCTACACACCTTGGAAGACCTGCAAGATCGAATATTATGTCGTCCAAGACAACCGTAGCACAGTTGTCTTCGTGTCACAACCTCATACTTATCAGAGGCGATTCTTTTATTATACCGAGGGCAACTTGCGATGAAATGTTCATCACCGCAGTCATCACAATTGTAGGAGGGCAAGTTATTCGAGCGGGCTTCTCGATATGGAGATCTAGAGGCAGGATGAGTTAGACGAGGCGGAACTTCTTCGAGGTTCTTCTTGGAGACGACATCTTTTGAGGCGGCTGATGAAGAGGCAACATTGGAGAATGACTTGGTCGGCCTTGCAGACCTTGTCACTTCTTGAGGCATTTCTAACCATTCCAGCGAGCGTTTATGCGCTTGAAGGAAAGAGAGAAGTTCTGAAAGTGGAGGAAAGTCAGTTGAATTTCCAATTATGGACTCCCACTTTTCTCGAGCGGTCCTATCTAATTTTTTGGTAATGAGATATACCAAGAAGAAATCGAGCTGATCTATGGGTTGGCCTAAGGCCGATATGGTTTGTAACGCCTCATTGACATTGTTGAGGAGACTTTTATAATACTCGAGAGCGTTACGTTGAGGCGAACAATCAGGGGTCGAGAACAACTTGTCACACTGAGCGGTCAAGAGAAGACGTCGATTCTCATATTGAGAAGTGAGGGTGTCCCAAGCAACTGAAAAAGAGGCGCCGGTCAGCGAGAGGCCAGAGATGAGCTTGAGCGGAGCTGAGGTTAGAGAGGAGCGCAGATAATGGAGGCGTTCTACATCCGTTATGGAGGTGTTCTGGATAATGAGAGAGGCAAATAAATCTTTGAAGCTAGGCCAGCTGGAATACTCGCCTGAGAAGACTGGCAATGAGATGTCTGGGAGGCGAGGTTGAGAAGAACTAGATGAGGTGACAATACCAGTGGTTTGAGATGGCTCGAGAGCCTCTTTGAGGAGATCAATGCGACCAGAAACAGACGCATAGAGGGCCTCTTCTTCCACGAACTTATTGTCCGCGAAATAAGGGTGGTCGAGGTGACTTTCTGGCCAGAGATTTTCAAAGACAGTATGCTGTCCTACAAAACTTCGATGCTGTTCAGAGAGGCGGTCGTGGAGAGAGTTCAATTGCCTAATGGTCCACTCATTAGTCTGGTCAAGACTTTTGAGGAGATCTTTCATAATGGTGAGGCGGTTCAATTGTGTCCTCATCTTAATGAGGAGACCAGAGGGGATCTTCCTTGACTGAGAGCGAGTTCTAGGTCGCTCCACAGGAGAGTCGTCTGTCAGAGGCGTCGAGATGGGGACCTGTTCTACTTTGGGCTCGTCAGAGGCGGGCTGTTTAGATTGAGAGCGAGTCCTGGGTCGCTCCACAGGTGATTCGTCTTCTGGAGGCGTACATATGGTGACCTGTTCGACCTTGGTCTCGTCAGAGGCGGGCTGTTCGTTGAGGAGATCTTTTGAGGTGTTCATGATTTGAGATGCAACTAAATGATTAGAGATATATGGTTAGTGGATGATAATGAAATTCTAACTCAATTATCCGGCCCGAAGGACCAAAATGTACAAAATCGGGATTGTTCTGATTTTGGAAAATAAAGTTTAGGACTGTATCCAGATAATTGAGTTAGAGATGGTATTGTAAAAACATTTATTGACATCATTCACAATCATAAAATGAATAAGTCACCCGCATGAAGTTAATACAGTAAAAAATACAATATTAAAGTCATCTTTAAAACTCAGAGTGAAATATCCAACTAAAAACAGAGGTAATCTAGAGAAGTTCAAAATGAGAGGTCAGCTGAAGTCAGACTTAGACATTGAGAGAGTTCCATTAATTCAAAATTAAACACAGAGTTTACAGTGATGATGCAAATGAAATTTATTGCGAGAGCCTCTTTATCTCATCAGAAAAACAAAAGGTTCAATAGTGAATTGTTAGAGTAGTCTGAGTTGTAATAAAGTGAGATTAGGCCTTAGAGGAGTACATGTATTGAAAACTTAATAGTCTAAGTCTGGTCTTCATTGAGAGCATTACAATATGAGAATATCAAAGTTGAGAAATCAATAATTATGATCTATAACGTAGTTCTGTAACGAGAAGGCTAATTAATCAATTGAGACAAAATTTACAGTGACAAACTACTTTTAGCAAGCAGGGTTAGGGTTCGTCAGAAAAATAAGAGTTACAATTGATAATTATGAGAAAGACAATATGAGAGTACATTGTATGAGTGTAAATCACCAACCCTTTGATTTGTTTGAAGCTGAAGGCTTGAGTTGCCACTTGCTAAATGTTTCCGATGAATGAACTTGAGAATTTCCTCAATATACTGAGGAGTTCATACCAATCTAAATCATGTTGGCAGTACTTGAGGAGACTGCTCAAGGTGAAGCAGGGATTGAGACTGTCAATCAGGTTCAATGTGTGAATTATTTGATCGTTCAAATATTTCAGAGAAGTTGAGTTGAGTTTATTGAGAGAGAAGACTGATTCCATGATTCACCCTTATGCTTGAGATTGTTCATTCATCTGAAACTCGAGAAAATAATTAGCAAATTTAATGAGAAGTGCATGATTGAGAAATGAGATGACTACACTGAGATAATGAGGTGCACATGAGAATATAATGAATCAAAACTCATTACCACAAATAACGTTCATTTCTGGAAGCATTCAACTAGTATTTCCATTGTGAAAAGTCTAGAGAAATCTGAAAAATCATGAGAACAGCAAAATATATCAAAATATGTTAAATGCAATAGAGATTTTCTGAGAGTAAAATGATAGAGGATTACCAGTATTTTTATAGATTTTATGATCTAAAACGTGGACACATTTTCAAACTTTGTAAAAGTAGGAAAATAACATTAAATATGCATTAATGAGAGATGACGTTGAGAAAGGTTCACTTACCTAAATGATTACTTCCAAAAATGAACGAGATGTACAATTAATTTGCGAGGTGACTTTTGAGAATTCTAAATTTCACAAGAGAGGTCTGATCTTCAGAGAATGTCGATACAGAAAGGGACGATTGATTGATTGATTCAATTAATAACGAGCATGAGTTGATCTGTCACTAGGTTAGTCCATAGAGGTAGGTCAGTTCTGATATCAATCAGCTGTTCATAGAGTTGACGTTTCGGTGCGTTCGGACCATAGGCGTAGTTGAGGATGACGTCTGAGGGGCTCAATTTTTAACATACGTCGTTGCCGCAGCGATTTCATCCAATATCAAGTCCAGATTTTGTCAGTTTTGAGTCAAAATAGTATTTTTCCCAATTATTTCTGAAAATTTTGAGCAGAAAACATTTATTTAATGGTTCAGAAGTGTCAAATATGAGGCAAATTGGACTCCTGCGACACCAATTTGAGTTTTCACAAGTAAGTTAAATCCTTTTATATCAGTGGCGTAGATTATTGAATACTTATAATTTTACTTTCAGATTTCCTTCTCATATTGAGAGAAAAAATATATGGCTTTCAATTTTGGACTTACCTCATGCTGTAAATTTGCCACAGACTATGTTTTTATATTCGGAACATTTCGAGCCCAAAAATTTTGGATTTCGAGTGAATGGACCCAAGTATTTAAAAAATGATGGCAATCCTGTTCCGGTGAAACAATTTATAGGACTAACGTCTTCAAGGTAAGTTTCTGGGATCTTCCAGGCATTTTATTTTAATTTAAGCAGTTAATAGTGAGATTTAAAACAAAATGTTGAGGTCAATTTCTAAAAATAGGATTGATAACAGTTAGCTGTAATATTAAAGTTTTGAATAATGTGTGTCAGTAATTATTGTTAGCATAATTTCAGTAAATTAATGGAGAAATATTTTTCAGCTCAAGCTCAACCGTGAATGATACTCCCTCTAGTGCTAAAAGACGCTGTTATGACTAATTGTATTCATCATTTCTGAGATTGTGGCCAAAGTATTCCAATTTTCGTTCGTAATTGTTAGCATAGCTTCAGACACTTTTGACATTCTTGTAGGCACATCCACATTGTGCATCCAGGATATTCCTAACATACGTCGATAAGACCACTTTCCAAACGCTTCTGGTTTTTGTACATGTTATCTCTTAGAGTCTATACTCTATATTAGAGGACACTGAAGACGTAACAGCACAGCACCCAAGTGCAAACGAACAGCGACAATACAATACGGACTTCATCTTGACAAATGATGCCCTAGAATGTTCAATTCATTGTATGAGAATGAATATTTAATGAATTTTATTTACAGCGATCAAGTTCCAACCATTGATGCAGAAAATTATCATAATATTGATTCCATTGCTTGTTCCCCGAAAAGAAGGTAAAACTTGTAATCATTGTAACATTGCTGATTGAACATATTTGGTGTTATTTGTTTCAGTGTTGAAAATGTGAAATATCCTGTGAAGCAGGAGCAAACAGCGAAGAAGTTTGATTCAATGCCTCCTACCTCAACAGAAAAACCATTTTCTTCTGAAATTACAAGGGAGAAATATTTCATTGAAAGCATTGCCCAAAATCAAATTTTATGAACCTTTCTAATTATAATATACTAATTATATTTTCACCCAAGGAAACGAGTCTATATAGGAGATATACAGACTAGTGATTTTTATACACCTGAGAAGAGAAAAAGGAGCATGAATATCATTAGGAAGAGAGTACAGTGTCAAAATAAAAAGATCCGCACGTTACAGCAGTCTGTTCGAAGGATGAAGCATAAGATCACTTCGATGAAAACATTTGTGGATTATTTGCGAGAAAAATCGCTTGTATCAGGAGCTTCAGAAGCAGCTATCTGTAAGTTATCTTTAAGTACATTGTTACTCTACATCGTACATAAATATTATGAGGCAGCCAGATCAAAAAATGTTTTTTTTTCAGGCATCAGTCAAGCCTGGAGCTGCAAGTGAATTATTTCAAAAAATGTTGAAAGGATCAAGTAGGCAGAAATATAACCCAACATTGAAAAGCTTTGCATTAACCTTGGCCTTCTATTCACCGAAAGGATATAATTTTATCAGGAAAACCTTCAACAACAGCCTTCCCCATCTAGATACAATTTCAAAGTGGTACAGATCTGTGGATGGGAGTCCAGAATTCACAAATGAAGGATTGTCTGCTTTGTCTCTACGACAAAAAAAGTTGAATATCCTTTGTTGTGTAATCTAATTATAGATGAAATGTCCATCAGACGTCAAGTTGGGTGGACAGGTTCTAAATTCACAGGATATGTTGATGTTGGAACCAACTTAGATTCTGACATTCTACCTGAAGCTCGAGAAGCATTGGTCTTCATGCTAGTGTGTTTGAATGGCTCCTGGAAAGTTCCTGTGGGATATTTTTTGGTGAATGGGTTGGTAGCTACAGAAAAAGCTGAGTTAGTTGAGAAATGTCTGGGGTTTTTATATGAATGTGGAATTAGAGTCATTTCTTTAACTTTTGATGGTGCTCCTTCAAACTTTTCGATGGCTGAAAAATTGGGAGCAGATTTCAGTGATCCATCAAACTTGAAA
The DNA here is from genome assembly GCA_038502775.1 of Hippodamia convergens. Classification (NCBI taxonomy): domain Eukaryota; kingdom Metazoa; phylum Arthropoda; class Insecta; order Coleoptera; family Coccinellidae; genus Hippodamia; species Hippodamia convergens. The sequence goes on from CM076608.1 coordinate 69,860,899, forward strand.
ACCAAATTCGAGTTCCCAATTTCAAAACAAGAAATATACATTAATCCTGATGCCTTCTACATGATTAAGTTAGTAAGGAATTGTTTCGCTTCCTCAAGTGGTCTCCGGAATAATGAAAATATGGAGGTGAAATGGAGTAACGTTTCAACTTTAGTAGATAAGCAAGATATTGAAGGTCTTCATCCTGCTACAAAACTGAGACATAGTCATTTGCAATGGATGAGAGAAAAAATGAAGGTGCGATTAGCAACTCAGACAATCAGCAAAAGTGTAAGGGATGCTTTAGATTTCTTGAGAGATGATCTCGAGTGTCCTAAATTTCAAGGATCAGAAGCCACTTTTGAATTCGTCCTTAAATTCAACAACTTATTTGATATTTTCAACTCAAGAAATACCCATGCAAAATACTTTTTAAAAAGCCATTTATGTTTGGTACAGCTGAAGCCGTCATGAATCATATGAGCTCCATGAAAAGATACATTCTTGGTTTGAGTTTGAACGGAGGTCCTATCACAAGAAGTGGAAGAAGAACAGGATTTTTGGGTTTCTTGATTTGTATAGAAAGTTTGGAAAGAATTCACAAGAAATACATTATCGAAGAAAAAAAGCTTAAATATCTTCTGACGTACAAACTATCACAGGACCATTTAGAGCTGTTCTTTGGATGTATGAGAAGTAAAGGTGGATATAATAATAACCTCACTGTGAGACAGTTTGAGGCAGCCTACAAATGATTGATTGTGCATTCACAAATATCGGCTACTGACACAGGAAATGCAATTAATCTGGAATCCATCAGTACTTTGACATGTGGATCAGCCAATAACATTCTTTCCTCTGAACACGCAGACAGTATTAAAAAAAGTGATCAGTATAAATCAATAATGAAAAGTGTTATATGGATATGAAAATATTTGAATTTTCTACCTCAACAGCGTGGGATCTCACTCCCTATGCAGAAGATATTATTATGTTGTTCGGACACTTGAGAAATGTATTTCATGCCGAAAGTGTCTGGATCTTTTGAAAAATGACATAAATGTCTCAGTTCTGCAGAAAAGAAAAACTTATGGCAAATTGATCAGAGCCAGCCAATTAGTGATTGACGTTTGTAAGGAGGGCGAAAAATTAAAATTTTTCTATAAAACCACAAACATTTTGAATAAACAAGTGAAGCATTTATTACCAGTTCTGATCAATCAAACAATGCAAAATATCAGTTCGACTATTTTGGATAATTTCGAAAATCATCTTTATGATGGAAATTTCATAGATGGACATTCGGATCAGTTGATCAAAATTATTTTGAAAAATTCCTTCAGAATAAGAATCTAACATGAAACAACCAAACTTTTGGATGTTTCAAGAAAAAATAGATTGAGATCAGTGAACAAGAAAATCATATTGTTTCGAAATGAATAACTAAATGATTCTCACTCCCTATGCAGATGATAAATGTAATGGGATTTATGTGAACTTGGGTACTTGACAATCACTAAATATTCCATTTTGCATCAGGATTAACCTAATGAATCACTCCTCTTTTTCCTTTTCTCTGATCAATATTCAAATTGATGTTAAGTTGTAAATACATTGTTTTGTCAGTCGCTTTTAAGATTATTTTATCTGTTTCGTTTATAATCTGTTATTTTTATTAATGAGTTTGTATAAAGTTTTACAGTCTAGGATTTTGGCATTATTATATCTCCATTGCCCATGAATTCCGTCAAATGTTTTCATAAGTATAATCCATAAAATTCAGCAACCAGTAAGTAGTATTGTGTTCTTATTGTGAATGATTAATAAAAAAATTCCAAAGGTGCAAAGTTTGTGAGTAATTGGCTGGAATATTGCAGTAACTTATGTAAAAGAATTCTTATAATTACTAAACGGTGAATGAATGTTATACCTTCTAAAGTTTAGGGGCACTCAAATATTATTGAACATCTTGCACTGAATGTAAAGGAACTTTTATTTCACAAAGGGTCGGTCAGGTAACCATATTTGAATGGGAAAATTGTATAAAAAGGATATTCTATGCATATTCAGGCTTAGGGCATAATTTTTCTTACAAAAATTTTCGAAAAGTGCTGAGGAAATTAATGACAATCGTCTATTAATCAGAATGTACCATGATACGAAAAGAATGTATCAACAGTTTATACCATTGTGAATTTATGTGAGAATCAAATTGATATCGAAATGGAAATATGGTACTTTTCTAATTTTGTATGACCACGATTCCTGATTTGATTCAATTACTAAATAAAGAACAGCTTTTGATGACGGAATAAAAAAATGATACTTCAGGTTTTGTCATTGGGCAGTTAATTTTCTGTTTCAGCGAAACAGCTGATTCAAGACGTCACCAATTTGTCATTCGAATGCAGTTGGTCCAAAACTGACGGACCAATCTATGAACCAACCAAGAACCAAAATCAATCGAAATCGCCTAACGATTACTGAATTTATGAATGACATGCCGCGTCTCCTCTTTCTTTTGTCTAAGGTAAAAACTTTTCATATAAAACAAGTTGTGTCAGAAAATCTCTAAAACATCAATTTGTGACTTAACTCTGTTTACCACAGGTACACTGAAAACTCTTAGCGGACGTAACTTAATATTTTTAGAGGTCATCAGTGTGTTTTCGGAACGTCCGAACGGCGGCAGTTTAATTTCGGAACAAACTGATAGTGAGAGACATACTTCAGTTATTGGAAATTTTTTGAGTAGGTACATTTTCGCTCAGTACACTGAAACATGCATTTTAACCGATATCCTTCCTCGTGCTTCAGGAAATATACGAGATGAGTCTGATTTCCCCGTTGATTATTCGGATTTCGACTCTCCCTATATTCTGTCTGATTCTCCTGATAATACTAGAATAAATAATAAAAATAATATTGGAACAGATCAGGAAAAGTTTAGAAGCGATGATGAAGACAATTCTAATCAAGCATTAGATGAAACTGGAAATGGAGAAGCCGTGAAAGTTAAAGGTCGCAAGCGTAAACGAAATGAAAAAAATTGGAAATGTAATGTGAGGAAAACAAAACGAGCAGCAGGTCAAGCATATGCTTCAAAAGAAAAAAAAATTAAACCAAAATGCAAGGAAATTTGTAAACTAAAATGCTCACTCAGTTCTACTGAAGATAAGCGACTGATATTTTCAAGCACTTTTGGTCAGCATCACTGGATAATTATCAAAAGCGGCAATTCGTAGCACCGTGTATTACAATAGATGACGTAGAGAGACGACGAGAAAAAAACGAACAGAAACAAAGAAATACTACCTGACATGATCACTTTTTTTAATGATTTTAAGCGTGTAAGTATGTGAGACATTTTTCCAAAATACAATGAGTATTTCGCAAACGTTTGTCGAAAAGACGTCCAAGCGGTGGAACAGTTCTGGAAGATTTAAGAGGGAAGAATACACCAAAAAATAAAATGAGTGAAGATATTCGGAATAGGATTCGCGAGCATATCTTGAAATTTCCAGCCCAAAAATCACATTATAGGAAAAAAAAGCAGCCTAAAAATATCTGGAAAGCAATTTAAGTATCAAGAAAATGTACGAATTATATGTCTTAGATTGTCATGAAGAAAAACTGCCAGTTGAACAAATTGCAAAACAATGGCTCTATGCCGACAGATTTAATTCTGAATTTAATTATTCTTTTGAAAATCCTGTCAATGACACGTGCGACGAATGTGATCGTTATTACGTAAAACTTCGTGATCACTTATCGGACGAAGAGAAGCAAAATATTCAAGTTCAGTACGATAAACATTTTAAGAAGCTACTAGTAGGTACAAGTTGAAGAAATCAGACAAGGAACATTTTTTCCTAAATTCAGAAATGAAAGTTGTTATGGTGGATCTTGAAAAATGCTTGCCTACTCCCGTTTTAACCAACGCCCAAAGTTTCTATTCGTTAAAGCTTTGTACATTCAATTATACTATTCATGATGCAACAGATAGAGATAGATGAGTCTATAATCAGTTTGGTTAAGAGCACAAAAAAATTCATTTATCTGCTAACGTTTCGCCAAATTTATTGGCCTTCTCAAGGCTAAAACAAATGCACAATATCGGTATCAAATATTCAAGGAAGTACCATCACATCAGAAAGAAAAAACACACCAATAACTGTTTTAAAATTTGGAAAAAATCTGATTTACACAAACATTTCACATTGTAAAGTCGAAATTCATCATCAACATAATACATCAAATCGACAGGCTCAGGAATACAACAATGAATGAACAGAACAAATTTTCAGACTACCGTCGCATGTCTGTCAGGGCGGATTTTGTTTTTATCAATTATATTGTTATAAATTTCAGTTCATTCTTTCATAGAATATTTTAGGTTTTATCTAGAGAAAGTAGATATTCATAGACACCAAAGCAATAAGATGCGTAGGAAATCTGATAAAGTCGGTCACAATACTTCCCGTGATCATAAGCGCCAATGGGCTGGTCCACCGAAAAAGTTCCACACATATAGAAGAACTCAACCTGCCTCCAAACACCATAGCATGGATGCAGAAGGCCGTAATACTAGGAACGGTTGGCATAATCCGGCAAGTTATATATCCTTATTGAGTAACTAGCAAAGTTGCCCTTGGCTCACGAGTCCGGGTAATCTGGTGAATCCCACAACTGTGTGAATATAAAAAAATATATATATATATATATAATATATATAATTCACTGGAGAAATACTAGTCGGAGAAAAATACGAAAAGGATACGGGTGTTTCGACTAATTGAGTAGATAATGTCAATTTGTACTAATAGCTCTATATATTTCGTCAAACTTTGTAGACATCTTCAGGAGCTTACTGTAAAAACATAATTTAACATCTATATTTGTTTACATTCACGGTCACTTACAATACTAAGACATTAATGGGCATAACAGCTTTGTGAAAAAGAACATCTTCCGCATATATCCTCCTAATATAATCGAACAATACTTTATTTATTATTTCTTGGATGTTTCAAAACATGGAAAATTTACATGACAGTGGAACGAAAATGAAGGTCTGGCGGACATAGAATTATATTGTGATGTCATAACTTCTTTTTGTTCTTGTTTTTGGTTGGTCATGTAATGTGAGTATTTGGACTATTTCGTGATGTATACTTGTTGTTATCGCATTTAAGAAGGAAACTATATATGCTGCTCAGGTTGTTGGTGTCAGATTTTGAGTTCATCGTTTCGTTCTAATATATTTATGTTGTATTATTTCGAATAATCTCTGAGTTTCTAGTTTTGAATTTATGGTTTGTTTCATTTAATCTATATTTCATATTTTATATTCATATATGGTTTTTATGAATATCATTTTATCGAGTGAATATGTATATTTGTTTCAATTTCGTGATTACTGTTTGATTTGTCTTTAGTTATTAGCAAATATAAAATTTATTTTATTCCTTTCTCCATATTATTTATATTTCATTTTCTCGTTATGTTGAGTTGGAAAACTCAATCATTTTTAAAAATTCTGCGGGCGCTCATGCATAAATATAGAAGAAAAAATGGAATACTGATGTCGCATGCGCCTTATCGTTTTTCGACAAAGTTTTTTACCCCCTGAGAAAAACTTCTGCGGGCGCCCATGCTAGCATTGTCTTCAATTCATAACCTCACATCACCCATCCTGACATGAACGACCTCTCTCACCTCAGCGATTTGATTTTTAGGACCGAAATCATTAAACAGCATTTGGAAGGGTTCAAAGAGAGATTATGTTCCAATGAATATTGTCTGAGATCCTCCGATTCGTCATTCATAATCTGACAAGTTTTCAATATTTTCTCCTTATTAGATGATATTAGTACCTGGGTGTCATCCGCGTAATAATGTACTAACCAAAAATATTTTAATGTAAAATATTGACAAGACGAGGCCGTATTTCTAACATTGTCAAAAAGTTATCAGATCTCATGTAGAGTCAAGTTGCTAACTCTACACTCTTCATCTTCACAAGTCCTTAATTCACAAACTTTATGCCTTGGTAAAAATAAGTGACTTGGTTGTTTCTTTTTCGCCACGTGAGCGTAAGGTCAAAAATTCATGCGCTGTTCATAACTTTTCTGTTATACAATAGTTCTTATAGATACGAAACGGCCAAGTCACTCATTTTTACCAAGGCATAGAGTTTGTGAAATAAGGACTTGTGAAGATGAAGAGAGTACAGTTAGCAGCTTGGCTCTGCATGAGATCTGATAACTTTTTGACAATGTTAGAAATACGTCTCGTCTTGGCAATATCAAAATGTTTTTGGTTGGATTTAAGTTCAATAATAAAAAAATAAAATATAATTATTGCGAGATCTATTTCAAGTCAAACTAATTTTGAAAAACCCGTCACAGGGTGTTTCAAATGTTGGTTCAAAAATTGCTCTCAATATTGGCAATACCTTTCGTTTTTCAAATTAGAACCCTATTTTTTTATGATTACGTTGGATTGTGCGACGGAAAATTATGATAATGTTTCAAGATGATAATGCTGCTAAAATTATTAATTATTGAGTTCATTCCTCATTGCTCGAGCAGCTTTTGGACGTGTAAGCTGGACGTTTTTGTATTCGCAACTCTGATAACTACGTACAATGTAGACACCAAAACGTAAGAAAATTGTTATTTCTCTTAAACAAAAATTAGAGGCACTGGAGAGAATTCGTAAGGGAGAAGAAAATAGCCTTTGAATTAGGAGTTGGAGAATTCACAGTTGGCGATTGGAAGCGCAACTGCAATAAACTAGAGCAGTGGAAGAAAACAAAGTTATCGACCGTGACTTCGACGTTAGTTGAACGAAAATCCATGAAGTCAAGTGAATATGAAAACTGGGAGATGCGTTATTTTTATGGTTCATTCAACAGCGTGAAAAGGGAGCTCCGATCTCTGGACCGATTATTCAATCGAAAGCGTTATCACTGCGTGCTCTTTTTTCAGAGGAAACACAAAATTTCACAGCCAGCCAAGCTTGGCTCGATAGATGGAAGAAGAGACATGGCATTCGTCAACTGAATATTTGTGGTGAGAAGCTATCTGCGGACAGTTCAGCTGTGACAACATTTGAAGAAAAAGTTCAACAAATAATACGCAACGATGGATACAACCCGTAGCGAATTTATAATTGTGATGAGACTGGCCTTAATTACAAACTTTTGCCATCTAAAACTCTAGCATCACGTCGAGAAATATCAGCTCCAGGTTACAAACGTAGCAAAGAAAGGGTTACCATTTTAGCATGCAGCAATGCTTCTGGCAATCACAAATTGCCCCTCATGCTTATTGGAAAATCCGCCAAGCCAAGAGCTTTCAAGAATCTTTCGCCAAAAGCCATGCCGGTTTATTACAGGAATCAAAAAAGTGCATGGATGGATTGAATGCTCTTCAAGGCATGGTTCTATGAAGAATTCGTTCCTCAAGTAGAGCAACATTTAAAAAAGTGAAACTGCCAAGAAAAGCATTACTGTTTCGTGATAATGCTCCATCGCATCCGAGTCAAGATGAGTTGTGTGATGAGAATATAAAAGTTATTTTTTCCCGCCAAACGTTACTCCCTTGATTCAACTAATGGATCAAGGAGTGTTAGAAAACATTAAGCGCAACTATAGATTTTTTCTTTTGAAATCGCTTTTGGAAGCTAAGGAAAATGGTGAGGAATTGACGTCTCATTTGAAAAAAATCAATCTGAAGGATGTGATGTTTTGGATAACGCAATCCTGGCATGATGTGAAACCAGAAACCTTAATGAAGTCGTGGCGCAAAACCATAGATTTTTCGGATGAAGATCTCTCTTTAGAGGAACCTATGCTACCGTTGCTTGAGATGTCGAGTTCACTGCCGAGTGCAGAACCCATAACAGAAATAGACCTCGAAGACTGGATCAGAAGAACGACGGAGAATTAGATCACACTGTATGTATGTATGTATGTATGTATTTTCCATGCATTCTAGGTTTCAGTGAAACCCCTCAGAAGCTACTTAAAGCTTGTGCGAGTTAGAATGATGGGTGTGTTCTGTGTAGGCTTTGTTACTGTGTCCCGACGCCACCTTAAGCACAGCACTGTTAATTGTTTACCCAACAGTGAATGGTTCGGCGCGTTCTCCATACCAGAAAATTTCTTCCCTGGCGGAGACTCGAACCCCGACTTGCCGGGTTGCCGGGTCGGAGTCCAGAGCCCTATCCACTAGGCTACACGCACACGAATGGAGAGATCGCATATTTGTTTATTATGTACATATTATATATGTTTATATTCATTTTAAGTTACTTTTCACGTGAATGAAACATAATTTGATCAAAATATAATTTTATTTTGGAGTCATTGAATAAAGTCCGTATCATCTGACTTTCCGATTATCCGAGGTCGGCTTGGTCCACAATAGCTCGGATAATCGAGGTTCTACTGTAGTTTGAAAATAAGAATCTTATTACATAGATTTTCTGAAACCTATTCCCAACCACTGTATTATATTGTATACTCATAAGTTGCAGCCTGTTTGAAATCGCAGAAAGTTCCATTTTAAAACAACAAGTTGATGTGACTATGCCAGCCATTTGAAGGTACGCTATTGTTTTTATGAGAAATTCCTATTATTTTTAATTTCATTACTGAATATAATGGCAGCCTTAGTAAAATCGCCTGAAAATTTTTTCAACAGATGAAAATCACTTTATAAATAGGAAGAACACAGGAGGACTTTTTCATTCACGGTTTATTAACATTAAGTCAGTCATATAATATTGTCCTTTGAAAGGCATACTACGTAAAATCGTGTCCCAAAATCTGTCACAATCCCCCAGTTTATTATGTTATTGTACCGTTCTCAGTATGAATCTTTGGTTCAATTCAACAATTTCGGAATTATCTTCCGAAACAATTTAAATTTATTAATTAACACATTAATTTTGAAAATATTTTCTTTAATAATCTGTTTAAGTTATACAGGGTGTTTCCTTAACATGCGGCAAAAATTCAGGGGGCTGTTCCTTGGACTATTCTAAGAATATTTTGTCCTTTGATGATTTTTGAAAAACCTCTTTGTTTCGAAGATACAGGGCAAACAAAATTTTAGATAATAACATTTTATTATGAAAAATTACATGAAAATTTAACCTAACCTACAAAAACTGTTGAAAATGACCACCTCCAGCCAGCATACAAGCATCCAATCTTCTCCTCATTGACTGCCGAACCCTTTCAAAAACACCAGGATCATTTCTTATTAAGTTACACCCAGCAATGATCCGATTTCGCAAGTCTTCCACATTTTCTACTGGAGTGGTATAAACTAATGATTTTAGATGGCCCCATAGGAAATAATCTAAGGGGTTTAAGTCCGGGGAACGAGCAGGCCATAAATGAGGTCCACCTCTTCCAATCCAGCGATCTCTTTCATGTAATTTTTCATAATAAAATGTTATTATCTAAAATTTTGTTTGCCCTGTATCTTCGAAACAAAGAGGTTTTTCAAAAATCATCAAAGGACAAAATATTCTTAGAATAGTCCAAGGAACAGCCCCCTGAATTTTTGCCGCATGTTAAGGAAACACCCTGTATATTAATTATATTTATATTTTTTGTGTCTGTTTATAAGTTATCATTATTATTCTGCACAGGGGTCGTTGTGGCTACGTTCAGCCTTCCGGGAACTTCGACCGCATGGATCTTTTGTACTTCACCCAACTCGTTCATTTGAATCCCAAGAAGGCCGTCAATGGCATTGATGAATTCACAACAGCCTTAGCTGTTACTTCATGTGGATCCAGAACCGACTTCCCCATGGAATGGTTCTTAGTTCCGCCAGCTCTGGATACTTGCATACCATGTGTTCAGCCGTTTCTTTCCCTGATCCACATAGTCTGCAGCTTTCATCTGCTGATTTTCCCATGCGACACAGAAGATATTTGTATCGACAGTGTCCCGTCAGCAGACCCACCATTACTCGAAGCTCAGCTCGTTGCAGCTTTATGAGCTTCCTGGTGTAGGCGGGTGAGAATTCCACAAATCTCTTGGCTTGCGCAAGTCTAGGATTATTTCTCCCGAGCGTTGTTTTGTTTGCCGCTTCCCATTGTTTCTTGTAGGTTCAGGTCCAACAGGCTTCAGCCTTGAAGCTTTCTTCGCGAGTTCGTCGGCTATTTCGTTCGTGTTTATAAGTTGGTCATATACAATGTTTTTTGAGTTTAAAATTTCAAATGAAAATGTTTGTATCAAATTATTCCTATATATGTATTTTTTGAAAATAAATGAAGCAGTTAATACCATTCTGTGTGTTATTAGATATGAGTCTGTACATTAAAAATAATATACATAAAAAAATATACATGTTTTATAAAACGGTGAAATATAAAGTGGTTAACACCTGAAATTAAGTTGGCTAATCAGAAACTCAAAAACTCATTTTGGCTATTGAAAAGACATACTAGACAACTATGGAGATAATATCAATGCTGTCCACTATCCTCAATTAAAACTAAATTTTTTTTGGTCCAGTAGTTTGAAATTGTCAATGTGATCAAATCGCTCAAAAACAAACAGATTTCTGGTGTTTAATCTGTATCGGCTAGAATATTGGAGGTAATAGCGGAATACATAGCAGATCGTTTTTCATTTCTCATCAATTTTTCAGTTACCACTGGTATGTTTCCTATTGTCTTGAAACATGCTACAGTACTTCCGATCTATAAAACACTAATCCATATAAGAACATAGACATAAAGTACAAAGGTCTTGACATTGAATCCGTTGAAGGTCTTGACATTGAATCCGTTGAAAGCATTTCCTTTCTTGGGATCTTTATTGATCGAAACCTTAGCTGAAAGGATCAGATAGAGAAGATTGCGACGAACATTGCACGACACTGTTATGCGCTAAGGACCATAAGGAATGCAGTAGGTTTGGATGCAGCTCTGACTGCATATCATGCATATTTTCAGTGAAAAATAAGATATGGAATCATTATCTGGGCGAGATCCACTGAGGCTGAAAGAATATTCAGATTACAAAAAAGGAGTCTGCGAATCATTTTTGGGATGAAACGGGATGAATCATGTCGGGGTGTTTTTAGGGATTACAGAATATTAACTTTGTACTCTCTCTCTCTCTCTCTCTCTCTCTCTCTCTATATATATATATATATATATGAATCCGTAATGTTTGGTTTGAATAATTTTGAAGAATTTAAGTGTATGAAGAATAATCATCCCTATCATACTAGAGAAAAAAATTATCTTATTCAGGATAGAGCTAATTATACATATTTACAGAATGTAACCTATAGTTTGCTCAAAATATGGAACAACTTACCTGAAATATTTAAGGGATATCCATTTCATGTAAAGAAAACGTAAACTTAAAAATTTTCTATTTAATAAATGTTATTATAATTCAAGAGAATTCCTAGATGAAACTGATTTTGAGGGTCTTTGAATCACTCGTTATTTTATTATTTTTGTTATTGAATAATATGACGAGATCCACACTGTAAAGTTATTAAATCAAATAAATTATTATTATTATTATTATGATGTCGCGAACTATCGGCCAATTTCTATACTCAGTGTCTTATCGAAGGTCATTGAACGGGTAGTTTTCAAGGGAGGAATTACGGGGGAGTAATGGGAGATATTCACCCTCCCATGAGTACCGAAAATAGGTACCTACGCAGCGTGATGCACCTACAAAATTTCATTCAATAATTTTAATTCCGTGATTTCTCAAATATTGTCAATTCATACTTCGAGGAACAATTAAAGAAACAGAAAAATATTCAAAATTTTTTGGTGATTCTCAACAGGCTGTATCTCAGTGAAAAATAAAAAAAAAACTAACTTTTGAAGTTTGAAGACTTTTGTTGCTGAATTTATTGGTTCATACTTTTTCGGAGTACCGGTAGTCACGCAATTATCGGATAAAGCAAGAAGAAAAAATTTTCAGACCATTTTTGTGCAGTGTTGACACTGCGGGATCTTATGCTTGTACTGGTATTGGAATTTGTGCTTTCTTCAGGTACCCTTTTTTCTGTACTTGAGGGTAAATGAAAAATGAGTGGGTGGTGCAGCCAGTGTTGCCGGCATGCTCCAATATTGATTTAACACCTAGCGAGACGAAAGACAGTTTCTTTTTCTACAGCAAATTTCCTACAAAAATCTGCTTTGTTCAATTTAAATTTTTTTTTTTCACAAAGAACAAAAAATGCCATTTTACCATTATTTGTTGAATCGACTGTATCATCAATAATGGCGGAAAAGTTTGGGTCATGAAAAAAATTTCACAGCCTGATGTTCCCCGAAGCCCTTCCTAAATAGATGGATCAGTTCAGTAGTTTTCTTGAACTGATTGATTGAAATTTTGAAAAATTAAGGGAATAAGGTTGTTGTTCCTTAAACTTGACGTGATTTTCCTAATCAATCAATAAATACATTATTTCTTTACTTTTCACCCACAATTTTTCTAAATGAATCTTGAAAAAAAATTTTTCATCTTCAAAAATTTTCGAAATGAAAAAAAAATTACTCCGTTGAATTCCGTTCTAAAAGTAAAAAAAGAATGAAAAGGCTGAAGGACTGCGCTCGATGGCCAGAAAAGAACAGTTATTATCATTAAGAATGAAGAAAATTTTTAATTTAATAAAAAACAAGAGACCATTTCTGTCAGAAATTTCCTGACTCACCTCCACTGGAGTTATGGACTTTCAATAGTATATTCTGAAACAAGTTGCAGAATGAGCTCCTATTCCAACACAAATGCGAATTTCGAAAACGAGCGACGAAGGAGCGAGGGACAAGGGGGTTCCACAAGGGTCAATTTTGGGTCCACTCTTGTACATAATTTATACCAACGACATTGTGCAGATTCCTATGAGTAAGAGTATAATGTTTGCTGATGATATATCACTGATATGTAAGGCTGCAGATAAAAACCAATGCAGGGATATTATAAGCAAGGAATTGGGGAGCATCAGTAAATGGTTGGCAGAGAACGATCTTGTTTTGAATGTTGCAAAAACTAAAATTATGATATTTAGAGAGCAAAGTATCACAGTGAAAACTCAAAATACAGAAATTGCAACGGTAGATCAAATTAAATTTTTGGGAATAATAATAGACCAAAACTTGAATTGGAAAGCGCAAAATGGCCACAGATATTTCGAAATATTGTTATGCCCTAAGAGTTATAAGAGAAAACATAGGGGTGGATGCGGCTCTGTCAGCATACCATGCCTACGTTCAATCAAAATTAAGATACGGAGTTATTTTTTGGGCCAGAAGCTGCGAGGCTGACAGGTTGTTCAAACTACAGAAGAGAAGCTTGAGGGTTATTTTTAGGAAGAAGCCAATTGATAGTTGTAAATATCTTTTTATTGAACAGAAAATTCTGACATGATATGGTCAATATATATACAGGGTGTTTCACGAATGATTGTACAGGCTTTCAGGGTAGATGCAGGACATTTTGGTGATTCTGAATCAGTGTTAGAAATATGTCCTAACAATATTCGTTCAAGAGATACAGGATGTTTTATGTATTTTCACAGAAATTTTCAATTGGGATAACTCTTGAACGCTCTTGATCTTCATGAAAATTTCAGGGAATGTGAGAGGGCCATTGGCAAATGTTCACACATAATGGCTTCCTGATAGCGCAGGCCCGGACTGAGAAAATGATTTTCGTTATTCCACATCTTATAAAACACCCTGTACATCAAATTTTTGAAAAGCAAAATTATCCTCAGATTCTACAATAAATACTCTTTCAAACAAGCCTATCATGATCAATGGCACACTTCGCATCATCATATTATGAACCATTGAATATTTGGAATTTTTAATTTATAGTAAACACGGACCAGTAAATCTCCGAATAATGTGTTAATTCAAATCGAATGAATTTAATTTCCCAGTATCATGACTTAAGGCAGCGTTTCTCAACCTGTGGGGTGCACCCCCCTAGGGGGCGCGAACATACCAAAGGGAAAAAATAAATATTATTTGAAAAAATTAATAACTGACTGAAATCAGACACAAACACACACACAAAACGAAATAAATTTAGACATCTTGTTTACACTCTCGGAAAGAAATTCTTTCACACCCCTTCCTCTATCAATTTTCGTACGTGATTTGTTCTCGAAAAGTTCCTATTTCTTTTTGACAGCTTTCATTAGCCTTTCTTTCTGGTACCATTATTATTTTACCATGTCAGAAGTCACATGCAGCTTGAATCAATCTATAGCTTCAGATATCATTTATTCTCAATGCTATGTGGAAGATCACAGAAGAAATTCGTTCATTCTGAATTCAACCCATTTCAAAATCTAAGGGGCTCCTGATAAAAATTTTGACGTTTCAGACCATTGTCAGGTAATTGTTGAAATAGAAAAGTGGTACATTGCTGTGTTTTCATAACTTTTCAATACGAGATTTATCAAAATGCCATCATTCACGAATGCCGAATATACTGATATGTTGATAGTTTATGTATGCAATGGTCGTGAAGCTGCTAGGGAATATCGAAGGCTATATCCGGATTGTCGAATTCCTAACCACTAAACATTCGAACATGTTAATCGGTCACTTCGTGAAACTGGACACTTTCCGTCAGTAAGTAAACGAGAAAGAGCCAATTCGATGGTAAACCATGAAGGGATAATAAAAGCTGTCCGAGAAAATCCCTCAACCAGCACTAGGCGTCTTGGTTAAGTTTTAGGTTTGCCACATTGTCAGGTCTGGCGAGTTCTGCACCGTGAAAAGTGGCATCCATTTCATATACAATCCGTCGAAACCTTGGAGCCAGGCGATGAACTACCGAGGATGCGATTTTGCAGATGGATTTTACTCCGAAGTAATCATAGACAGGGAACATTTGATTAATCGTATTCAAGCTGCATGTGAAGCTATACGAAACAGACCAGAAATTCTGAAAAAAACTGTAGCTCATTTGATAACACGAGCTAGAAAATGTTTAGAAGAAAGAGGGGTATTTTCGAAAACAAGTTATAATTTTTTTCTTATTTATTGTCCATTTTTTTCAGTTCAACACAACATGTTCATAAGATACATTTCACATTTTTTTCTTAAGTACATTTTATAATAGTACAATTAAATGTTCAATGTTAAATTAAGTTTTCGATTAAATTTAGTATTTTTTAGAAATATTTGATGTTGCTGCCATGCATCCGTGTTTCACTTATTCGAAGAAAGAATTTTCAAAGTATAATAATTCGAAGATGAGTATGTCCCCCAAATCCATGTATTGGATGGAATAAGATGCAGTACAATACCTAAGTAATGTTACTACGGCTTTCAATCGATTTAATTATGAATCAATTCATTATTCGGAGATTTACAGGTCCGTGTTTACTATGAATTGAAAATTCCAAATAATCAATGGCTCTTAATATGATGATGCGAAGTGTGCCATTGATTCTGATAGGCTTGTTTGAAAGAGTATTTATTGTAGAATCTGAGGATAATTTTGCTTTTCAAAAATTTGATGTATAGGGTGTTTTATAAGATGTGGAATAAAGAAAATCATTTTCTCAGTCCAGGCCTGCGCTATCAGGAAGCCATTATGTGTGAATATTTGCCATTGGCCCATACACATTCCCTGAAATTTTCATGAAGATCCATGCAGGCGTTCAAGAGTTATGCCTATAGAAAATTTCTGTGAAAATACATGAAACATCCTGTATCTCTTAAACGAATATTGTTAGGACATATTTCTAACACTGATTGAGACTCACCAAAATGGCCTGCATCTGCCCTGAAAGCCTGTACAATCATTTGTGAAACACCCTGTATATATATGAATGCATTATTTATGTTACAAATAATTATAAAGAGTTTGAAAATTATGAACTGAAACACAACTATGAAAAAAGAAATAAGAAGAATTTGATTCAAGATAGAACCAACTTATCATATATACAAAAAAATGTGACATATAGTATTTTGGCAATATGGAATAGATTACCAAACAGTTTCAAATTAAAAATTAATTGTGAAGATAACAATAAGTCCAAAATTGTTTTGAAGAATTTTCTATATCGAAAATGTTATTATTCTTTAGAGGAGTTTTTTCATTAAGATGATTTTGCAGAGTTATAGAGTGAATATTTCAGTTAGTTGATTATTGGTTGTGTACTATTAGTTTAAGTATAATGGAAATTGTGACACGATCTAAACCTTCTGGTATATGTAAGAGATCAAATAAAGTATATCTATCTATCTATCTATCATGCTGCGGTAATTTTTTTGCGGATTCAAAGGGGTTCGAACGTACGGCTTCATTTTGTACAAGCAAAGACCAAAGTAACTCCTCCCGTAAAAAGCGACAAGAGTAAGACTATAAACACACCGCGACTAGAATAATTAGCGGCAACGATAGGTGCGAGACTTACTAGACATGTTCTTAACGCGATTTCAAAAGAGTCAAAGTATTTTACTGGTCGGACTCCTCAACGGTAATCACGTGGAGGATAATTGGA
Source organism: Hippodamia convergens (assembly GCA_038502775.1). NCBI lineage: Eukaryota > Metazoa > Arthropoda > Insecta > Coleoptera > Coccinellidae > Hippodamia > Hippodamia convergens. The sequence continues at coordinate 69,877,416 of CM076608.1, forward strand.
GCATTTTTGTCGCAAATCGTGTCAAAGAGATCCGTGATATTTCGGAAGTGAAACAGTGGCGACATATTCCGGGCAATATGAATCCAGCCGACTTGCCTTCCCGCGGATGTACGTTTGATCAATTATTAGAATCTCGGTGGTGGGAGGGTCCGAATTGGCTCAAGGGGAATGAAGAAAGTTGGCCCAATTCTCTCGAACAAAACGTGAACGAAACAGAAGTGCTTTCGGAATTGAAAAAGACTAGAATTCAGGACACTATCTTAATCAGTTTAGCAAGTAGTGATGAAAAGAACGTTTTTTGTAGGTTTTCTAGTTTCTCGAAAGCGACAAAAATAATGGGTTATATCAGAAGATTTGTATTTAACTGTAAAAATTCCGTTTCGCGGAGAAAGGAAAATTTTTTGACGGCGAGCGAGTGTCGTGATGCAGAAAACTGTCTTTTCACAATGATCCAATCAGAAAAATTCGATGGCGTATCCGATGAGAAAATGCAAGAACTCCTGCCTTTCATGGATGATAACGGTATTATCAGAACAAAATCCAAAATTTCATATCGTGAGGATAATTTTGATTTTCGTTATCCTATTATTCTTCCTGAAGAAGATCATCTTGTAGAATGTTTGATAAGAGAGAAGCATATGGAGCTCAAGCATGCGGGAGTTGCAATAACGTTAGCTGTGCTCCGCGAAAAATTTTGGGTAATTAAAGGCCGAAAAGTTGTTAGGTCCGTCGTACAAAAATGTGTAGATTGTCGGAGACACGACGCTAAACCAATTGATACGAATACTCCGCCGTTACCACTCAATAGAGTGAGGGAAGCGTTGGTATTTGAGGTAGTAGGCGTGGATTTCGCGGGTCCAATTTTCCTTAGAGGTGGAAAGAAAGCATGGATTTGTATTTTTACATGTGCTGGGTACAGAGCGGTTCATTTGGAACTGGTAAATTCACTGAATGTGCCCTCATTTTTGATGGCGTTACGGAGACATATCGCTAGGCGAGGTAGACCGAGCGTGATTTATAGCGATAACGGGACGAATTTCGTTGGATTAAGTAATAAATTGAATACTTTGGACTACGAGTCAGTCGCAAAAACTCTTGCAATCGAACAAATTGAGTGGAAGTTCAATCCACCTTCGGCACCGTGGTGGGGAGGATTCTGGGAAAGGTTAATTGGTGTTCTCAGAAGACTGCTAAGACGGACACTTAGAAAAACGTGTCTAAATTATGAGGAAATGCTGACAACATTGATAGACTGCGAAGCTATCATTAATTCCCGGCCTATCACTTACATTTCGGAAAGAAACGAAGAGATTGTGCCATTGTCTCCTTCTATGTTTTTACAAGAAGTGAAGGGGACCGGTGTTCTAGACCTAGATAGGGTTGAAGGGGTCATTATGAGCAAGCGTTTTGCGTACAGGCAGAAGTTAAAGCAGGAAGTCAAAGGTTCCGTAATGAATATTTGGGAGCCTTAAGCTACCCCGAACGAAAAAAAAGCGTTGTTAAGGAAATACGGGTTGGAGACGTTGTTCTGATAGGGAGTGATAATTCCAGGCGTATTGATTGGTCATTAGCCAAAGGTAAAGAAGTTGATAGTGGGATCAGACGGTAATGTGCGTGTGGCAAAACTGACCACAGCTTTAGGGGAAATAACACGTCCTGTTCAACGTCTGTATCATCTGGAATTGAATTCGTCGTTTGGGGACGAAAATGATCTGGCGAACGTGCCTGTCTCAGTTAAGAACGTGAGACGCGAATTGGAAAATGTCGAAAGAGATGACGACAATGGAGGCGAACATATTGAAATGACTCGAACTAGAAGCGGGCGTAAAAACCTAGACGCTTAGTCTTTTGAAGCTCATTTCTTTTTATAGCTGTTTTTTTTTGTATTTTGTTCGATTTATTTTTAGTTTTGTTATTGTGTTGTTATATTATGTTTGTACTTATTCGTGTGTGTAGGAATTGCTTTTGTGTTTTGGCCAATGTCCAAATATCGCAAAGTTGTGATGTCCTCACTCTTTTCTCGTGTGGGGAGGATGTTAAATCTGGCAACGCCTCTGCTGTCGGCAACTTTGCGAACCATAAGGTTACGGGGAGTTCAGCAAAGTCCAAGTTTTGAGAAGGGATAGAAAAGAGTGGGGATAAAGACGTAAAAGGAGCGGAGACGGACGAAAAGGCCCTCTTCTTATGCTTCTACTGAGGTGAACGTACACGAGTAAGTACTTTGTGAAATAGATGTTAAACTGTTTTTGTGAATAAAATATCTAGACTGTTTTAAAGTGCTTCTCTTATTTCACCCACCCGAAAATTACCTATCCGAGAACGAAAAGTCCTAAGTTTTTATTATTAATTTCAATAATTCAAATCAGTGACTTTTGTTTTGTAGCTTGGCAGTTGGTGTGACATACGAAATTTGGCAGATCACGGAATTTGAATTGATTTGATTCGAAACTTGATTCGATCGGAGGTCAGTACTGACAATCATAAAACGAAAAGTATAACTGAAAACAATGCTGAGTTTCATTACAGCACTACTTTTAGTACTGTAATGAACTCATTACGATACTGAAATAGAGAAAGTTTATTTATAATAATAATAATTTTTTGTTGTATTCATTACAGACCGACAACTTCCGCCCTCAACAACAACGATAGCTTCGCAAACAAATGACAACATCAGATTAGAAAAATCCTTTCAGCCGTCAACAGGAAATTGAGGAAGGAAATCGAGATATTGTGACAGATCCATAAATAACCAGTACAGCTTTACCAACACCATCTGGCAGTGGCAGTACAATGAGTTCTATGTGTTCTTGGGATAATTTTATAAAACAAACATCGACAAGGCAATCTGCAGATACAGAACTGAGCTAAAACAAGCTGAAATCCACTAAAATACGACGAACAGACAAATATCATTCAAATGCTGTTAAAGATGCTGACATAGTTTTTACGTCAGAACCGTATGCGAAACGTGAAGCATTACAAATAGGGAAATATTTCTACGCAACAAATACGCCTTTCAATCATGCTGAACATCCAGAATTTCAAGAATTATGTAAAATAATGAGGCCTGGACATAAACCACCATCTAGACGTCAAGTTGGTGGGCAAATTCTGGATGAGACCTATCAGTCAGTTGTTGAAGACTGTAAACAGAAACTTGAAGGTCAGGTTGTCTCCATGTCTTTGGATGGATGGAGCAACATTCATAACGAGCCCATTATATGCTGTTCAATTATGACCCAAAGTGGAGATTTATACTTAATGTCATCTATCGATACATCCGATACATCAGGGCATCCACACACTGCAGAGTATTTGAAAGAAGTGGCAATTGACGCAGTTCAGAAGACTGAAAGAACATTTGATGTAAAAGTTAGAAGTTTTGTTACAGACAACACGGGAAATATCTTAAAAATGCGAAAAGAACTCATCAAAGACGTTGATATAATTCACTATGGATGTTCTGCCACATCCTTAATTTGCTTGCAGAAGACCTAAACATTCCAGGAGTCAAAGAACATATTTTAAAAGTTATAAAATACTTCAGAAATAAACTTTTACCTGCGGCTTTTTATAAGGAGATGGATGGGAAAAAACTTGTTATGCCTAAGGAAGTGCGTTGGAACACAATGAGCGATGCAATCAAGTCATATTTGGATAACCGGGAAATATTGGTGCAGCTATGTCAAGATTATAATGGAATTATTGATGAAGATATTATTAGAATAATTAATGATACCCACATTATAAAAAATGTGATGGATATCATGAACTGACCTAATCCCATCGGTATTGCACTAGACTGCATGCAGCTCGATCGAACAACTAATGAAGTTGCAGTAGAAATATGGTATCAACTGGAAAAAGATTTGAAAATGGAAATGAAAGGTCAATCAAGTATCGTAAAAAAGGGTTTGTGTCAAACGACGAGATATGGCATTAGGACCACATCATTTTTTGGCGAATATGCTTGATCACAGATTCTTGAATTAAAACTTAACAATGTTCCAAAAACAACAGGCTATGGCTCTCACAACCTAATCTTGTCGATTTCCAAACTACTTATTTTCCGAGCAATTCAAAACGACAACGCAAATGATTTGGTGGAAATCAATCACAATTCCTGATTCGGAATGGCCAAAAAAAGAATTTCTCAAACTATGTGAGCAGCTATTCAGTGCTGTAGTGGCAACAGCTGGATTAGAACGAATTTTTTCAAGTTTTGGACTGATACAGTCTAAATTGTGAAATCGCCTGGGCAACGAAAAAGCGAGTAAATTAGTATTTATTTTCAAATATTTGAATCAAGATACCGATAAAAGAACCAGAAACTTGGACTGGATATCTGCAAAAAATGATGAAGTTGAAGAAGATGATATTCCTCTGGCCCGATTTTGTCATAGCTAAAAATATTTATTATGTTTATTGCTATTAAATGAGAGAACGTAAAATCATCGGATTCGCTAGTTCGTGATGGTATTCTATGAACTTCACAATCGAAACAGTTTGTACCAGGAATCACAAGACTTAGTATACGCTGACAAAACACTATAAGTATGATATAGACTTACCATTACCGGTAGGACAACGTGGCAGAATCGTGGTACTGTGTATTATAAGAACTGACTCTTCTCGATGGTATCAGAGTACTGGTATCAGAAGACTGGTCTCGTTGTTGAAGGGCTAGGAGTCTCGATGGTCCGCCCTTAGTGCGGAAGGGGGGTGGCCCTTGTCTTCTTCTTCTTCCTTTAACTGGCCACAGTATAAGCCATATCAACTTCTAGCGCATGACAGCAAGACAAAGTTGAAACAAAGCTCAATATCGAGACCACCATCCAAGCATAACAATTGCATCGTGACAATTAAGATAATGAATTAAGGGGGAATAAACATATATACATATATACAAAATAAGAACAGAACAATTGAAGTTATTCGTTTTATTTATATTTAGAAAAAATATTCTGTTTTTTGTCTTGTTTCTTCTCTTTTGTTACACACTGCGCAAAAAAATTAACGCACATTATGGAAATCTCAAATTTATTCTAGTACTGAAGGTGTTCTCAGTGATAATTATTTTTATCAGAAATATGCATGTATATGTTATCCACGTTTTTCTTCAATACAGATGTTTTTTCCCAGCAGGAATAAAAAAAAGGATGATATTATCAGATTTTGAATGTATTGGCTCCATTCAAAAATCAGTTTTTCTCGATCAATTTTAGTGATCAATAGTTTTTATTTCGTTTGATTTTCTACACTCGATCGCTATGCAACGCGAAACACGCAATTTGACCCAAGAGGAATGTGCCCAAGCGGTAGTTTTGCCAGAAGAACATACACAAGAATTGCAGAAAGGTTTGGAGTTGCCCATACAAGGGTGTCCAGAATGTTGCAGCGATTCAGGGAGACAGGTATGAATGTCCGAAGACCAGGACAGGGTAGACCACGGGTAACAACTGCAATTCAAGAACGTTACTTGAGAGTTTCTTCGTTGAGACAACGGTTTTCAACTGCTTGCCTCCCTCAGAATCAGCTGGAGCAAACTCATGGGGTGCAAATTAGCACTCAAACAATAAGAAATCGCCTCAGAGAATATGATTTAAGGCCTCGTGTCGCGGCAAGAGGCCCAGCTCTTACTCCAGCCCATCGAAGGGCGCGTTTGGATTTAACGAGAAAGCATATCCATTGGAAAGAGGCCGATTGAGAAAGAGTTTTCTTCACAGATGAGTCTGGATTCTGCCTCTACTATTGTGATCGACGTTCCCATGTATACAGACGTCCACATGAAAGATATGCTCAGTGCAATTCCCTGAATACTACTGGTTTCGGGGGAGGACCGATTATAGTATGGGGTGGAATATCTTTGACTTCTCGCACAGACCTAGTGGTCGTTGATAATGGAGCTATGAATGCGGATAAGTATATAAGGAACATTCTTGAAGAGCATGTAGCGCCATTCGCCCATACATTGGTGAAAATTTAATTTTTGTGGACGATAATGCCAGACCCCATCGTGCGCGCACGTTCAGGAGTACCTTGAAGAGGTTGAAGTCTCTCGAATGGAATGACCAGCAAGAAGTCCAGATCTCAATCCGATTGAGCAGGTTTGGGACAACCTCAATAGAGGGCTGAGAAGTTCAGAAAATCATCCAGCTACTCTTAATGACTTAGAAATCCAACTCGGAGAAATCTGGAAAGGATTAGATCAGAACATTTTAAGGTCACTCATTTTGAGTATGAACCGTCGTTGCCGAGCTGTAGTTAACGCAGGGGGTGGAAATACCAATCACTTATCAGCATTTCAGTATTTTGAAAATAGTTAATTTTTCCTTTTTCATATAAGATTCGGTGAAATCCTGAATTTTTCTTCCATTCAATGTGTCTTGTTTCGTTCCAAACCTTCCCAAGAGAACATAAAAAATAAGTTATGAAGTCACTGTAGAGTTAACTTCCAATAAAATTGAGATTTTCAGAATGTGCGTTAATTTTTTTACGCAGTGTATATCAGATATATGTCGGATATATATCCGATATTATGATATTTTGATATTTATATAAATATCGCACAACGTCATCGCACGTTTTAAACCGATATATATATATATATATATATATATATATATATATATATATATTGTTATGGAATCGATGATACAATTCAATATTTATATTTGTTCAAAATTACTTCAAAAGGATACCTTATACATTACCTGGTTAAAAATATATTACAAATACATGCATCAAAATTCAAAAGTTTCAAAACTTCAATTTATTGTTTTCATTTCATTAAAATTCAATTCAAAATTCTCATTGTTAACATTACATGTATCAGTAGTAGGTATTTTCTAAATTCTCAGTTCATTTCCATTTATCGTTGGTTTGTTAATTGCTGAAATTGAAAGATTTAGATAAGAAAAATGTAAATAGATTCTATGAAATTGTATTTAGCATGTAGTATTAGAAATCAAGATTGTATAGAATATTTTTTGGGGAGAGAAACCAGGGAAACAGAAAAAAAAAAAGTGAATTGATTGGGATTTGAGAAGTGATAGTTGGAGACGAATATAAAATAATATCATATAAGAATTATAGGACAATTCGTCAAATATTGTATCAGTATTAGCTAGTTCAACAAGTAATATCAATATTCAAGAGAGAAGAAGTTGTAATTTAGAAGGTACATTACCAAAATTAAAAAGGAATATTAATTGGAGATTGGTTGGCATAATCGGAGCTAGTGTGAAGAATTTGGAAGGAGAAGTGTGTGTTATTTGAACAGAGTGAAAAACTGTGAGTAAAAGTGTTAACAACAAAGAAATAATTGACTTAACCTCAAAATTGAACTTCATTGAAAATCATAGTCAAACCATAGAGTAGGATAACTTTTCTTAGTGTAGTTTATGGACAATTGTATTTAGAAAATAGTATTTACAAATCAATTTTTTAATAGTTAATATTTGTTTTCTGTAAAGAGATTTTCAATTAATTATATTATTTTTAAAATTGTAGATTTAAAATCTTTCAATTTCAGTGAAGTTTATTAGGAACTCTCAATTGAGATAAGAGGAGCCTGGCAAATTTCAAAATTTAAATTATCAAAATTTGTAGTTTGAAACAAATTATAACAAAATTCGATTCGAATAAAAAAGTTCATCAAGCTACCATAACAAAATTGGCGCCCAACGTGGGGCTTGAATAATTTAAATTCATTATTATTTATCTATTCATTGAATTTCAATTTTCTATCAATCCATAACTGTTCAAACATAATAACATTTTTATTTAAAACTTATGCTAACTAGAAGTAAAACAATGTTAGGAGAAAAGGGAGAGCAAGAAAACGAAAGAGGAGATGCTAGTGAACAAGTTGGAAATGATTCTAGAATATTAAATATTTTGTTGGAAATGAAAGAAAATTATGAGAAAATGCAACAAAAAATGGAAGATACTAAAACAGAATTGGTGAAACAAATGGAAGATACTAAAACAGCAATTAAAAATCAAATGGAAGATACTAAAACAGAAATTAAAAATCAAATGGAAGACAATTGTGAAAAATTGGACAGAAAATTTGGAGAAAAATTAATAACACTCAATCAATTATTAACTACAAGAATAAATCATATAGAAAAACAGTTTGATGAAAAACTAGAAGAGAAAACTAATGAATATGAGAAAAGATTAGAAATAAATGTTAATTCAATTCGACATGATATGGAAAAACAGAATGAACATATAGAACAACAACAAGAAAGAATAAATGCACAGGACAAAAAAATAGAAGAGGTGATGAACAGAGGAAATACTATTTCAACAGAAATAGTAAACGCTGGAGATCATAAATGGAATTTTGATGGAAGAATAAAGAAGCAACATCCAATACCATTCTTAAGATATTTAGAAAACAAAAAAATACTTTTTTCTTCATTTATTTCTTTTAAAGAATTTATAAGGAGTTTATTGATGGATGAAGCTTTGCTTTGGTTCAATAATAAAGAAATGGATTTGAATAATTTCGAGGAATTTAAAATAAAATTTTTAGAATATTTTTGGGGACCTGCGAAACAAAAAATGATTAAAACAGAATTATTTAATGGAAGATTCAATCCAAAAAAAGGAACATCCTATCATAAATATGCTATGCTGATATATAGCACAGCACAGTATCTAAATTCAGAATTCACAGAAGAATACATTGTGAGTTTAATCATTCAACATTTTGAAAAAGATTTAGAAGATGTGTTATTATTATACGATTTCAAAAATATGGATAAATTATGTCAGTTTCTTATAAGCCAAGAATATAGATTAAAAAAAAATTATCAGAATAGAAATTTTCAGTATAATAATAATATAAACAATAACATTAGAAGAAATGACAATAATGAAGAATTGAATAGGGTACAAAGATATCAGAATGATAGAAATTACAACACCAATAATAGATATGAAAATAGAAATAATTCAAATAATAATAATTATAATAGAAATAATAATTTCAATAGAGGACGAAACAATGGATCAAGTAATTATCATCACAATGACAATCAAAGAAGACATGGAAGGGAATATAGAAATGAAAGATCAAATAGAAGTAGGAGTGAAGAAGGAAGGAATTGGACAGAAGAAAATAGAAGGGTCAATCAAATTAACCAACAAAGCAGTTCACAGGAAGAACTAAGAGTACCAGTAGAAGAAAGGAATGAAAATTTTTAGACAAGGCACCTATCAAAATATATAACATTTATCAACATCCAAGGGAATTTGTTAATTTAGGGGAAAATGTTGAATATAATGAATTTAAAGGTTTAATTTACATAAAAGCAAAATTTTATTCCAAATTCATCAAAATTTTAGTAGATACTGGGTCTGAAATTTCTTTAATAAATAAAAATTTAGTAAATGAATTCAATTTAGAAAAACTTTGTTTTAATATACCAAAAACTAATCTGATAGGTGCAAATAAAAAAAAATTAGGGGAAGTCTCAAAAGGATTAATAGGATCAATAGAAATTAAAAATAAAGAATATGTAATGCAATTCATAATAATAGAAAATATGGATTATGATGCAGTGATTGGTACTGACGAATTAGATAGAAAAAATGCAATAATTGATTACTTGAATGGACAAATACAAATAGATAATGAAATAATAAAATTTGAAAAAAATATACAACAATTTGAACGGGAAAAATATAATGAAGTAAAATATAATTATATAATGGAAATGTCGAAGAAAAATTCAATAAAATGTGATGAAAAATGGAGAAAGTATATTGAAGAATTATTACAAAAATATAAAGGATTAACAACAAAAGAGAATAGAGTAGCAAATGATTACATTCACCATATAGAAGTTAAAGGTATAGATAATTTTAGGTCCAAAACATATCCCATACCATATAAGTATCGAAAAGAAGTAGCTGCAGAAATTGATAAAATGTTAGAGAATGGAATTATTGAAAAATGCAATTCAAGATTCATCAATCCTATGGTGGTTGTTAAAAAGAAAAATGGGGATATCAGAATGTGTTTAGATGCTCGAAATATTAATAAATATACTGTTCCACAGTACGAAGCACCAATGAATACAGAGGCAATATTTGGTAGAATTACAAATTCAAATATTTTTTCAAAAGTAGATTTAAAACATAGTTTTTGGCTTATACCATTAGAAAGAAAGAGTAGAGACTACACAGCATTCACTATAGATGGGGTAGTTTATCGATTCAAAGTTGTACCATTTGGACTACAAAGTTCTTGTTCAGCACTAGTTAGAGCACTTCATTCGATATTGAACAAACATGAGGATTTCATACTACATTATATTGATGACATTCTGATATTTTCTAGAGATGAAGAAAGTCACATTAAACATTTGGAAATTTTATTGGGGAATTGGAAAAGGCAGGTTTGAAAATTAATGAGGAAAAATGTGAATTTTTCCAAAAACAAATTAAATTTTTGGGATATAAGATTGATAAAGATGGAATAATGATGGATGAGGATAGGATAAGGATTATTCAGGAATACAAAAGACCAACAAATTTGAAAACATTGAGAGGATTTTTGGGGTTGATAAATTATTTCAAAAAACTGATACCTGATTTGAGTGAGAAAGAAGTATCATTAATCAAATTATTGAAGAAAGGAAATAAATGGGAGTGGAGAGAACCACAAGAAAAAGCATTCAAAATGATCAAAGAAGAGTTTTCAAGAAATTTAAAAGTTTATCATCCAAATTATGATCTGCCATTTATTCTAAGAACAGATGCATCAATATCAAAATTAGCAGGTGTATTGTTACAGGAACATAATGATATAGAAGTACCTATATGTTTTGTTTCAAGAGTAACTAAGGATTATGAGAGAAAATATAGTGTGACTGAATTAGAATTCGCCAGTATAATATTTTGTATTAAAAAATTGAGATTTTATTTATTAGGATCCAAATTCATAATAGAAACTGATCATTTATCTTTACTGAATATAATGAATAATAAATTATTAAACAATAGAATACATAGAGGAACTTTATTACTACAAGAATACGATTTTGACATAAAATATATTAAAGGAAAAGATAACATAGTAGCTGATACACTGACAAGAGATCAAGAAAAAGGAGAGAAGATAAAGAGGCAATTCCAAATAGGCATGAATATATTGAAAGAAAAGGATGGAATTTTTTCTAAGAAAAAATTATTAGAAGATCAAATAAATTTGACAAGCAAAGATAGAGAAAAGTGCATCAATATTGATGGAATTATGATTAAAAAAATAGGAGAAAAAGAATTGTACATGATAAGTGAAAGGTTAGCAAAAGAAATCATAATTGAATTACATAATGAATATGGACATCCTGGAAGTCGGAAAATTTGGTTATTGTTCAGAGAAAATTATATTTCAAGAAATGATATAGGTATTTGTAAAAACATTTCTAGAAATTGTCAATTATGTCAAATGAGTAAAGGGAAAAATTATAAGAATTACAATCAACCCAAAACTATATATGCTAATGAACGATTAGATATCATTGCCATTGATTTTATAGGAGAATTTATAAAGACTGAGAGAGGAAATAAGTTTATTTTTATAATATTGGATATATTCACAAAATTTGTTAAGCTATATGCATGTAAAAATACAAAAGTGAACACAATACAAAGGATTATGACTAATTATCAAGATACTATAGGAAAACCAAAGAATTGTATATTAGATAATGCAACCTATTTTCAAAATTCCCGTTTCCAACAATACTGTCACAACCACATGATTACACTAAATTATACAAGTGTCCGACATCCACAAGCAAATCCGTCAGAAAGATATATACAGGAAGTAATAAAATTTTTGAGAATTCTAGTAAAGGAAGAACATGATATATGGGATTTACAATTAAATAGAGTAGAATATTATTTGAACACAATACCAAATACGGTTACAGAAGAAACACCATTATTTTTGATGAAAGAAGAGATACCTAAAAGACATTGGGATCAAATAATAATTGAGAAATATGAAGACATTGTGGAGAAAGTAAAGAGAAGATTGAAACAGAATGGAAAGAAATACTTAAAAAAAATGGAAAAACAGAAAAGCACTCATGTACACTTTAAAAAAGGGGATTTAGTCATAGTGAGATCACACAGGGTATCAGATAAGCAAAACAATGTCTGTGCCAAATTAGCACCTCCATTTGAAGGACCTTACAGTATACACAACGAAATTGGATTGAACAGTTATGTATTGAAAGATATTGAGACAAATAAAATACGAGGTGTATTCAATATTAACGATTTATATCAATATTTTCAGGACATGAATAAGTAAAAACCATTTCCAAATTTATAGCTTTAAAATTCAAAATATTCATTCTTGAAAACAATTCAAGGAATAAATATTTTAAATTTGGGGAATTTGTTATGGAATCGATGATACAATTCAATATTTATATTTGTTCAAAATTACTTCAAAAGGATACCTTATACATTACCTGGTTAAAAATATATTACAAATACATGCATCAAAATTCAAAAGTTTCAAAACTTCAATTTATTGTTTTCATTTCATTAAAATTCAATTCAAAATTCTCATTGTTAACATTACATGTATCAGTAGTAGGTATTTTCTAAATTCTCAGTTCATTTCCATTTATCGTTGGTTTGTTAATTGCTGAAATTGAAAGATTTAGATAAGAAAAATGTAAATAGATTCTATGAAATTGTATTTAGCATGTAGTATTAGAAATCAAGATTGTATAGAATATTTTTTGGGGAGAGAAACCAGGGAAACAGAAAAAAAAAAGTGAATTGATTGGGATTTGAGAAGTGATAGTTGGAGACGAATATAAAATAATATCATATAAGAATTATAGGACAATTCGTCAAATATTGTATCAGTATTAGCTAGTTCAACAAGTAATATCAATATTCAAGAGAGAAGAAGTTGTAATTTAGAAGGTACATTACCAAAATTAAAAAGGAATATTAATTGGAGATTGGTTGGCATAATCGGAGCTAGTGTGAAGAATTTGGAAGGAGAAGTGTGTGTTATTTGAACAGAGTGAAAAACTGTGAGTAAAAGTGTTAACAACAAAGAAATAATTGACTTAACCTCAAAATTGAACTTCATTGAAAATCATAGTCAAACCATAGAGTAGGATAACTTTTCTTAGTGTAGTTTATGGACAATTGTATTTAGAAAATAGTATTTACAAATCAATTTTTTAATAGTTAATATTTGTTTTCTGTAAAGAGATTTTCAATTAATTATATTATTTTTAAAATTGTAGATTTAAAATCTTTCAATTTCAGTGAAGTTTATTAGGAACTCTCAATTGAGATAAGAGGAGCCTGGCAAATTTCAAAATTTAAATTATCAAAATTTGTAGTTTGAAACAAATTATAACAAAATTCGATTCGAATAAAAAAGTTCATCAAGCTACCATAACAAAATATATATATCCAACGAACAAACTGGCATCTTTTCCGAAACGGTATAGGCCTGCATCCTCGTGTATATTGGTGTATATTCAAGAAAGTTTGCACCGTACATTCCGACTTCCAGTTATATCCAGCGGATGGACTGACATCCGTATATTTTGATACAAGTAGGAAACAGTTCGGCCTCTATATATTCTATTTCCAGGTAATCTGCCTTCCAGCAATGTTGCCAATTCGATGTAATTCTCATGTTCGTGATCGGAAGTCATTCAAGATGTTTATTCATTTGATTTATCGAATGGCTGAAAGTGATAGTCACACTTGACTGAATAGTTTTTTATTTCGTTACCAATTGCGTAATTGGTAATTGTTTATCCATGCGATAATCATGTTTTCCAGATTCAAAAGTTCAATTATTCGCTCTGATTTGGATTTCGCCCACAGTAATTCAGAATATACAAAAAATTTTCAACGCCTTATATCAGTAAGCCTCAATTTTGGATACTTTTTGATTCAGAAATGGAGGGAGGAGTAAAGATTCAATTTGATAGACTTCTGGGTTTGAAAACTATATATGAAATGAGATTTTTCCGTGTTTTGATATAACTATTCTGGATGTGTTTTTTCATATCACGTATTCAAAAAAAAATTCCACAAACCTTTCGAGGCATATCGAAGATGATCCTCAGAATAACATAATATTTAATAATAATTATTTATGCATGTGTTATTGCAAATGAAAAAAACACATAGTTATTTTGAACAACAAAAAGGCATGATCCTGTGCACATTTAGTGCAACTATTCAATCCTGCTTTATCCATTGGAGTTATCAAAACGTATAGAATTCCCACTGGCATGAAAACTGACAAGATATCAAATACATCCATTTATCCTATATAAAAAGTCATTTCCTTTTCGAATCGACTTTCATATTTTCACATTCTACCTCGAAAAATGCTCCTCTGTTCATCGATTAAATTATTGAAGCGATAAGCGTTGAAGTACTGGAAAGAAGGACTAAAAATGCTGTTATGTGCGTAGGTGAAGTCAGGGTGTTTCAAAATTGTTTTTTTTTTCATCAAAATCGGTAGAATGATCGCATTAATGATAGGTTTGGTAATCAAATTTTCTTGTTTTATTCAGTTTTAAGATCTAATGCAATGAAAAGAAAACGTACTCAAATACTGTCTTCAATCTGCACTTTCAAAGGTGCGACTGGCACTTGTCAATCTTGCCATGTTGGCAACTGCCAGATGACTTCTATCAAAGAAGCAGCTGCACCCAAATTCCCGTTTTTTCGAGGTTTCTAGCTCTCGTATGAAGAGGTAGATCTCAATGGGATTATATTTACATGCATTAATTTCTCAGGACAACTGTGAAGATACCTAATTCATGTAAATCCATAAAATCTATAACTTTAGCAGTATTAACTGATATTCAGTATATCAACAACAAAATTTTGCAGATTTTCGACGAAGTTTAATTTGGAGTTTAGCGATATCAATCCCTTTAATACGTCCATTTCTCAATTTGAAAAACTGCTAGAACAAACGCTATCAGAATAAATATCAGAAAAAAAATTTAATTTTGTACAATTTCATTTTGGAACTACATAGTGTAAAATTAAATTTTTCATCTGGTAGTATGATTTTTTCCACTTAATTTGTGAATACTTTTTTGGGTTGGAACCTGTGTTTGTATTCCTATCTTTCATAAATAAAATAAAATGAAAATATCGGAGATGTTACAGTTTGATTATTCGAACCATCAGAACATCCGAAGAATGATGATAACACATGCAATATGGTACGTTTCAAATCAAACACTTCAAGAAAACTTGAAGTACCATACGTGAAAGGTGTCATAAAAAAAGCGGGAATCACCACATGAAGCAGGAGAACCACGTGAATATTTTACTTCACCCACTGACTGAAGTGCACAAAGATCGAGATAGGCGACTCAAACGAAAATGTCCAGCAGATCTGAAATAGATGTGAAAAAAAACTGGGCAGGACCTCACAACGACACTTGAAAGCACTCAGATCTGAAGCCAGCAAATAAGCTCATAGAATAGATTTTTGCTGATTGCTCGTATTGTTATAATTATAAAAAAAAATTTATGGAAAAAAAATTGAACAATCCGAAAACGAATAATCAAAAATTACTATTCTCACAAGAAAAAAAAAACCTTCACATTCACTCTGAATTTAATTAATTAAATTGTTAGCGGATAAACGAGCTTTTGTAAACCCCAATGAAGTCAAAAGCCGACCTCAGACTCACGTTTCGAACAAAATCTCTGCATAATGGTATTGGACACCCCACAAAAAGATTGATAATTTAAAAAAAGGGAATAAGAATTAGGTGAATTCCAAATGAAAAAAATCACCTGCAAAGATTCAATAATGCATATAATATTCTACGGTTTTAATATCTGTTATAGTTTTTTGGTGTGACTTCGAAGTTCTCAAGGCAGAATGAAAATATATCAATTCAAGAACAAAATAATGGGTGTATTCTGCTTTTCATCTTCCAATCGTGCGGTACAGGGTACAGATCTGTAACGCGGGATTGATCTTCACCTATGTGACCACCTTACAAATTCACCCATGAATCGGAATGAATTGTACAGAGTTATTAGGTTCGAGTTCGTAATAAGATACATTCCTGATTATATAAGATAATATTCCGAGATCCAGCCAATCACCATTCCGAATGAATGACGCTGTATATTTAGTTTGAAATTCTTATGTTTTGTCGAAAAAATTGTAATTTATATCGGTACAAATGAATGTTTTCGTCATATTGAGGTTGATTCTGATGCGAATCTCGAAATACCAAATTTTCAGTATGATTGTTGACAGATCTAAAACTTAGAATATTTCTGTATACTGAATATATGCAATGATAATATTTCTGGGAGTTTCATTCAGAGTTTTCTCCACCTACTTTAACAACATTGGAGACGAATCAATACATTTTGAGCATAATATGAAATAGATACTCACTTCGTATTTTTTTATCGTTGCAATGCGATGAAAAAGTTTCAGCGCTGAAAATGGATTGAAATATGTATTTCAAACCTATTTTCATGATCAGGCAGATATAGAAATATTTTATTCAGAAAAAAACAAATGATTCAAAATAGGTATGTTATCTTTGCGTAACAAAATACAATGGCAAAATATCAACTCAAAATGATAATTTTTCAAATAAGAGTTTTTACTACGAAAAAGAAACTGAGTTAATATAACAATCTGATGATTGACTTACATACACGTACACGTCGTTCCCATATCAGACGAGTTTTTCGTATGAAAATTCGAGGCGACGCATTTTCGAGTGATTCGGTCACTCATGAAAATCAGGTTCGTAACAAAACTCTGTACATTTTTAGTAAAATCCGCGAACAGTCCTAGTCCTATAATACAACCTATCGGCATCATCGAAAATGGAAAAGATTTTCACGAAATAAACTTTTTCTGCAAAAATGTCCAGGAACCATGAGTACCTGTACCAGAAGTTGGAGAGTACTCAGAATAAAATGAAAGTTTCCTCAAACGTCTGATAGACCATCTCGGTAAATCATCCTGGATGGTATAAATTCATATTTGAAATCATAAATGATATTTATTTCACTACCTGTTCCATCGAACAGGAGATAATGGTTATTAGCCTGAAATATCATTAACTAATAAAGCACAGGTGGAAATTTTTACCGTTTCGGATATATACTAGAAAAAAAATTAGAATTTTGCCCTCATTTTGAATCTACTTTAACCAAACTAAGTTTCCATTTATCTAATTTTCACATAATTCAAGTCGACTGGCCTTTCAATATTTTCCCTATAATAATTCGTGAAGAATATAATCTGACGATTCAAATATTATAATTCATCGTTTCAATGAATATATTTCAGGATGAATTTTTCTAATAATTATCATCATGATTATTCTTGCACAAATGCAGAAGCAGAAATATTTCAATCTCAAATTCCGCGCACCATAACAAGATCCCGGCGAAATATCTTCTATCGCCAGCTGCAATGTTATGTTTATTTCTTTACGGCGCAAAAAACGTCTATAAAGCCATGAAACTCGTCCCGTGAACGACAGACCAGTGATGCCGCTTGCTCCGGATGCCACTCCAGCCGTTAAATGTAAAACCGAGAATATACATATCCGTGAATATAATATACACGAGTGTGACGACAGCGCCACCAAACTCGATCGCGCAGAACCTCTGACATACAGGACGTTCAGAAATGGTCAAATTTGGCGTCCAGCCAATTATCATCGCAATGTATAGAGGATGCCATGCTGAACCGTTCTGTGTGATTTTCAGCTGATGGTAAAGTGGCATCCGTATATCGGATGCCACATTACCGCGGATGCCACTCTTACCGCGATTTTAACATGGGAGGATGCCAAAATGTACCGTAGATATATATATATATATATATATGTATATAGGTATATATATATATATATATATATATATATATATATATATATATATATATATATATATAAATATATATATATATATATATATATATATAATATATATATATATATATATATATATATATATATATATATATATATATAAATATCATGATATTTGCCAACCCCGATTTCTGACTCACCTCCTCTGGAGCTATGGACACTGGATATATTTAAATTTTCATTTTCCTCGGAAGAAAATCATGGAATTAATTTAAAGTTGATACCCCTAATTTGCCAACGGTACTCGGTAAGCGAACTTCTGAGGGACAGAATTTTTCCGTTTTCTGACACCACGGTTTAAAAAACAGTTTTTTTGAAAACCACATTCGGTGAAAAAACCGATTTGAAAAATAAGATGATACAGTCCATTAACCATAAAATGGCAGAATGATATTTGTGTGCTCTTTTTCCACGTTTATGTGACAGGTAAAAAAATTTTTTTCAACTGAACAAACCAGATTTTCGTAGAAAATGTTTTGCAGAAGAAGAAATCGCCTTTCGGCTGACTAGGCGATCAGTATTTTCGGCAGTTGAGTGAAAAAGGATCCTTTTGCATTCAAAACTGAATATCTCGAAAGTCGTGAAAAGCAAATGAGAGCTGAATGAACAGGATATGCGACATTAGCACCGGTCCAGCTAGAAAAAAAATTTCCGAGAGCGTAGAGCAAAAAAATTAAAATTCGAAAAATTATCAAATTTTTTCTTTTTTTGCTTTATCCGATGATTGCATAGCCACCGTTACAATGAACGATTGTTAACCATTAATTTCCGAAACTAGAGTCTTCAAGCTCCAAAAGTTGGTTTTTCATTTTCTATACGACCATTTTTCATTGGGATACAGCATGTTGAAAAAAAATTTGGTAAATTTTTCTGTTCCTTCAATTGTTTCACGAAGTGTATCAGCAATGAAAACTTCCTAAATATGAGGTAAGCAAATACCTTTCTATCTCAAAAAACCGGAAGTCTCTAGTTATTCGTTCTCAATGAATATCCTCCCCCATACCAAAAAAAGCTATATCCACAGTTGGTAGTTTTGAACCGTAGGACTCATAAATAAACACAATATTGGGAAATTGGACAATTTATTGACCTTATTTTTCTCACAAAGCCGACGTTTCGAGGTTGGTTTTCCTCTTTCTCAAGGTTAAAATAAAAACAATCAACATCTCTTACCTAGTCAGTATATAAAGGTTTTCGTCAAAATATATAAAATCAATTCATAGAAAGGATATCTAGAGCAACAATTCATGTAACAATATGAGATTTAAATAAATTATAGGTTAGATTGAAACGTATTTTGGCAAGACCACAGACTATTATCAAAACTACACAATTGTGAACAAAAACATTGAAAATGGAATACGTACCTGAACTAATATAAAAACAATATTGGGATTAGGCCCCAAATTTAGTTTACTACCTAAACATATACCAGTGGAAACCATCATTAAAGACATAGGAGGTTACATCAGATCACAACCAATAACCGAAAAAGAGAAAAATACATATAGATCCAAATCTGTCAACATTATCAGTAAATATAAAAAACGTCAAAAGCATACAAGAAGAAACTACCCCCTGGACAAATACTTAAAAAAGGTCACCGAATTCATTCGAGAACACCAAGATATCATCGTGAGCAGAGCAGACAAAGGAGGCGCCACCGTTATCATGTACAAAGAAGAATATCAGACAGAAGTGGAGAAGACGTTAAGTGAAGAGAATACCTATGAAAAATAACGATCCAGAGACAAACCAACAAATACATAAAATCACTGAAAGAAGAAAACTATATATCAGAAGCTGAATACAAACACTTGACCAGATACAACAGCATCGCACCCAAATTATATTGCCTACGTAAAGTCCAACCTTAGTTTGAGACCCAGAGTCAGCTGCATCAAATCCCCCACCTACACCATAAGCAAATACCTACATGAAATTCTGAAAGCGACATTGTCCTGTTCAATATTCAATGTAGAGGAATCCTTCTCCTTAGTTCCAACTTTGAAGAACATAAAAGTCCCACCTGGGCCCGTTTTCTCGACAAGTGAGCTTTTAAACGTATACGGGCGGATTTCATAAAGCTTTAATTGTACGATTAAAAAACCTTACGTAAATTCGAACCAATGGAATCACTTGTTTTGAAATTTCATCGAATCGCGGTGACTCCAATTAATTTAACGGTTCAATCGAAGTTTTGTGAAACCGACCCTACGTCTCAAAACGAACGGTTCATGTGCGAGTACTTTTCCGGATCGGTATTCTTGACGACCATTCGTTCCATGAAAGGTATACGTTTGAAAACGTGTGATCGAAACAGCCGGCAACACTGAAACATTTCACAAATGACATAGGTAAATTGTTCGTTGAGGATTACGAATTCTAATTGAAAAACTACCACGGATCTTCAATCTGATAAAGTTTCCAACCAATTCACATAAGAAGATGCCCAATAGAAATGGACAGGAATACCTATTAGAATGCTAGGTGCAATTAGAAATTGAAAGAATTTGAGAAAGGTGAGATTATGACCCACAAACCCATTTTGTTCAATCATAATATATATTTGTAGCCTTTGCAAGACCTTAAGTCAAGAACGAAAACGAAGGTTAGCAATGCGAAAAGGCCTGCCAGAGGAACAGGCAATGGGTCTCATGAGGAGTTTTGTTTTGTTTACTGCAATTGTGTTATTTACTTATCATTTGTGGAAAAAGATATTATATTTTTTGGAATAAATCCGTAATGAGAGTGTGTATATGTTAATTGAAAGAAATGAAATATCAATAAATTTATGAATCATATATTCATGAAGTGTTTTACTTAGGTGAGCGGACTTATAACTTAGGTATCTTGGAGATTGGTTATAATAATTGTTGCTTGTAATTTTCTATGTACAATATGATCGGTTTTAATACGTTCTCCGATGCCATCGATACTCATTCTGTATTGATCTCTATCTTTCTAGAGATTCTCATCCAATAAAACTTTTCTCATTTCTTTTTCTATCTCCTTCCTCCAGCTTCTTCGAGCCCCTTCGCTGCCAATTCTCAGTTGATTCTCATCATGTTTTCTTCACTTTCAATGGGAGACCCATATATTCCTAAAACAGCCAGTGCTATGTCCTCACCATCATTATCTGGTTGAGGAACATTATCTCCGATACAAAGATTATGAATCCCGACACAAGCATTGATAATTTTACTTGCAGTCTCTTGAGCATAGTGAAGAATTCTGTGTGCAAGCAGACAACGAAATCTCATCTTGAGGACCCCATCGTATATCCCAATAAAACTTCTGATTGTTTTGAGATATCTATTGTATAAATATTCTGAAGTACTATCTTGTCAAACGTCTACACAAACACAGAAAAATCAAACTTTATCACGAAAACGAATGATACAAAGCCCTCGCTGTAAACACTCGCTTTGAGAACGTATGCGAACTTATAGTCACGAGTCAAGAATACCAAAGCGTGTGATATTCTGAAAGTTCGCATACGCATAGAAAGTTCATTTGTCGAGAATACGGACTCAGGTTACGTTCTCATATCATTAGACGTTAAGTCACTGTTCACTAATATCCCAAGAGAGCTTGTATTCTCCATAATCAGAAAAATATGGACCTTCATAAACTGTCACACGGACTAAAGAAAGAAAAAATTCTTAGAGCACGTCAGCTTATGCTTTGACAATGGATATTTCGTCTATGAAGGCCAATTTTACAGACAACTTGACGGCAGGGCCATGGGTTCTCCCGCAAGTCAGACATTTGCCAATCTGATAATGAACGAAACCTTCTACCACGCCTTGGACAGATTGGATTTCAACACTCCTCTCCTAAAACTTTTCATCGACGATACACTGATGCTAATCCCATCCGACAAAATACAGGAAACACTCACAGTCTTCAACTCATATCATGACAAGATCCAATTCACAATTGAAGAAGAAAAGAACCGATATTTACCTTTCCTTGATTTGTTAGTCACCAGGGTAGGAGAGAACTTGATTACTGATTGGTACACCAAACTATTAAGCGTCAACAGATGTATCAACTTCTACAGCAACCACAGCATGCAATAAAAAAATAACATAATGGACAACCCCAGAGCCCCATCGCAAGTAGAATTTTTTTTGCGCTATTTGATGATGATACCCAAGTGAATTTTTCCTGTGAATATGATTATGCAAGGATCACGCGTTCTGATCGAAAAACGACCCGAAAATTTAGGGGTTGAAAGATCAACTCCAGGGCCCGATCGCAAGTCGAATTTTTTTGCGCTATTTGATGATGATACCCAAGTGAGTATGATTATGCAAGGACCACGCGTTCTGATCGAAACACTTCTCGAAAAGTTAAGGGTTGAAATTTCAACCCCAGAGCCCCATCGCAAGTCGATTTTTTTGCGCTATTTGATGATGATGCCCAAGTGAATTTTTCCTGTGAATTTGATTATGCAAGGATCACGCGTTCTGATCGAAAAGTCACGCGAAATGTTAAGGGTTGAAATTTCAACCCCAGAGCCCCATCGAATTTTTTTCGCGCTATTCGATGATGATACCCAAGTGAATTTTTCCTGTGAATATGATTATGCAAGGATTCCGCGTTCTGATCGAAACATGACCTGAAAATTTAGGGGTTGAAATTCCAACCCCAGGGCTCCATCGCAAGTCGAATTTTATATTGGATGATAATATCCAAGGGAATTTTTCCTGTGAATATGATTATGCAAGGATTACGCGTTGTGATCGAAACACGACCCGAAAATTTAGGGGTTGAAATTTCAACCCCAGGGCCCCATCGCAAGTCTACTATTTTTTGCGCTATTTGATGATGATATCCAAGTACATTTTTCCTGTGAATATGCAAGGACCATGCGTTCTGATCGAAACACTTCCTGAAAAGTTAAGGGTTGAAATTTCAACCCCAGAGTCTTATCGCAAGTCGAATTTTTTTGCTCTGTTCAAGTGGTATATGTCGTCAGGAATTTTTCCCCCCAATGTGGTAATGCAAGGAGCTCGTCTTCATATCGGCATCTTCAAGTTCACGAGAAATTAATAAAACGAGTCCGGTGCGAAATATGAAAGTTCATATCGACGTTTTTTGTCGTAAAATCGTCTATTTAAAATGAAATATACGGGTTTTACTCATAATTGCCCTATCAAATCAACCTAACTTCGAATTCATTTGATAAAACAGAAGGGACACCGGACGCCACTGACTTGGGCGTTCGGGTGTTTCCGTAAATTTCGGCCGCTAACTTTGGCCGCTCTTTTCACACCGGTAGATGACCACTGGCAACAAATTCAACTTCGAAGACGTAAAGATTATAGACAGAGAGAGAAACGGATATAGAAGGAACATAAGCGAGATGATACAAATAAAGATAAACAACACAGTGACTCACCGAGAAGACGTACAACACCTCAGAATCATATAGCAACGATTAGTCGATAAATTATTCATGTAACCTAGAACACACCGGCCATCCCAGGATGAATTAGCTGAACTCGATGAGAATACCGACGATATCAGATATCACGAAATCATATCACATGTCCGCTTATCAATGTACACAAGTTCGATCTCTTTGAGAAAATGATGATTTTATTAATATTTGACGATATTCTTTAAAAACTAGGTTTGTTATTGTTAATCTTCTATGTCAACTGTAAAATAGTTTTTAACTTCTATAATTTTAATTTGAAATAATTTTTATTCCAGCCTTGAAAAAGAAACGACTCAGTTTCGAAACATCGGCGTTGTTTCAAAAACATTAAATAAAAAACAGTCCAAAAATCACGTGGTTGGTTTAGAGGATCATGGATCAGAGAGGAGAGGACTCTTAGCAGACCACGCAAATGGTTTTTTCTTAAAAGCTGTTTATAGGCAATATAAACAGCCTGTGCAATTAAGACAGCAAAACTGAAAATTTTTATCAAAGATGTAATTGAAAAGTGTCAGCTTATTGGTCTTGAAGGACTTCAAGACCGATCTGTGACCAGGGTTCTTCAAACCAATCTGCTATGAGAATGCTGATGGAAGAAAGAAAAGCGTGGTGTCTAAGGGATTGCAAGGAAGATAGATATTTCGATTTTCTTGTTAATGGTGAGGAGGTTATTCCTTTTTTTGATACTTCTCATTTATTAGAAGGAATCCGAAATAATCTTCTATCTGAGGGTGCGTTTTTTTCTTGGTGGTGTGGAAAAAGTTGCAAAATGGTCGCATATTGAGTTCTAAATTAATGGATGCACATGTTTTACCTTCCAAAATCAATAAAAGGTAAAAATGTGCACCCAAGTATTAAGCTACACAGTAGGATCTTTAATGAAGAAAATTTCTGAATGGGGTGAGCAACAATTTTTTTTACATTTTCCTTGTCCAATAACAAAATAAATATTTTCAGGTATTAAGACAATTTAATTTTCTAATGCCATATTTATTACTTATATAAGTGTACCCATTTTACCTTTCGGTATAATAATTTTCATTTTTCTAGGCATCCAGAGCGAGTTCAGCTTACCCCCTGAGGCCAGAGACACAGGGGAGGTAATTTTGCTTTTAGATAAAAGTTTTGATTCCCTGAATGTCAGAAACACTAAGAGGACCGCAAAACCTATGAACAGGCCAGTAAGTTAGAATTCAGAACATGAAACTTTTTCGTACGAAGCCATTCATATTCTGAAAAAGTATGAGATTCTACTGTCCTATAAAAAACATTCTGTTAGTGTACCATCTATGAAAAATCTCATTCATACTCTGCAAGCCTTCATTTATTTGAGAAATGAGTTATTGAATGAAAGGAGTTTTGCTTACATTTTAACTGTATCCTTAAATCAAGACTGTTTGGAAAATTTCTTCAGTTAAATTAGGTCCCACGGAGTAAGGAACATCAATCCAGATGTTGGACACTTCATGACATCTTTCAAAACAGTGATTACTAACAATTTTATGTCAGTACACTAAGTTGGTGCTAATTGTCAGCAAGATTTGAGTACTCACAGCGGGTTTCATAAAGATCCGTTGATTCCTCGATCAACAAATTGAGACGTCAAATTTGACAGGCCGATTAACTCAATTCGGATTTCATAAAGCTTGATTGTAGAATCAAATTCACCGATCAGTTGATTGGAGAATACAACCTGGCAACCTCGCGTTTCCGCAGTCACAATCAACGAGAACATAGAAATGCATGTTATTTCAGTATTTTTCACTTCGTTCTGTGCGTCATTGTGTCATACGTCAACTTCCAAACCGAGTCTCAGAATTTTCAGGTTCGATTAATATTATTATATTATTACGAATAATTGTTGAATTTTTGTGAGGAAATGGAACCAAAAAAAAAAATTTCGAGAGGAATGAATTACACCACGGAGGACAAGAACCTACTTCTTTCCCTAGTAGCATCGTGAGTAAAATTCATTTTCACACTGATATTTCGTTTGAATTATTCCTTATGTATTATGGAGCATGTTCTGAGTACTCCTTTGTACTTTTCAGAAAAAAACACATAATTGAATGCAAGGAGACGAATAAAATAAGCTCTGAAGCAAAGAAAACAGCCTGGGAGGGGCTCACAAGAATATTTAACGCGTCTTCAAATGTTCCCAGGTCCAGCCAACAACTGAAGACGTTGTATGAAAATTTAAAGAGAAGAGCAAAAAAAGATGTGGCTATGGAAAATATAAGTGCTTCATATTCATTGAGAACATTGCATTTGATTAGTTTGCATTGCAGAAGGAGAGATATAAAAGAATTTTGGAAGAGGAAAATGGGGAGGAATTGGGAGAACTCCAACAGAGAGCTCGACAGGAAAAAGTAAGCTTGTCAATAATGGAAAACACAAGAAATGTTTTCCTCAAAAAAAATTTAAATTTGTTACAGAAAGAGATTAATGCTACTGGAGGTGGGACTTTCAGGAGCACATTGGATTCAACTCAAAACAGGCTGTTATCCATTTTAGACGAAAATGTTAGACCAATGGAAAATATATATGACGATGCCAATATTTATATTGGTAAGTTAAAAGTTAGTCAGAGTCCACTACTGTGATTCACTGCGGAATCAAAGGAACCAAACAGTATTCAAGGGAGTTTCGAGTAAGAATTTACTAATCTCTAGGTTAAGGCTTTCACGACTCGATATACTATCATTACAAGAGTCTTCCGGGCTTATTGGCTGTGGTCTACTAGGAATTAAATCTGCGGTAGGCATCTTCAGAGAATTGGTCTAAGATTGTACCTAGACCCCTCTGCTAATAGCTCGGAAGACTCTTATAATTACTAATCTGATAAATTTGCCTATTGTACTAATTGGTTGTTCAGATTTTCTTCAAATTCCAGAGAAAATATATGATTTCTGTAAATGTTCAAAGAATTTCTGCAAAAAGATTAATATCAGGTAATGAATAATTTTACGTGAAAGTTTGGCAGAATGGGATTCACCTACTCATCAAATCTGTCTGAAATTTATTTATTCATGATAAAGTATTTTTATTTCATTTTGAGTGTTCAAATGCTGATAATTTCTCAAACTACATGTAACAATCTTTCATAGAAATCAGGTATTTCACCTAAATATTGGTAGACAGTTGTTCGGAGATTGTAATTTTTTTTCAGAATAATTGGATAGTTTGATTATCATATTTCTATCACTAATATGAGTTACTTTTCAGAAATTCCCATTTCTGATGTTGCTGAAGCACTTCCTATTCCTACCCAAGAAGTAGATCCACTTCCAACAACCAGTCAATGTTCCTCTTCCTCTCCTAAAAAAAAAATAAAAAAAAGAAGACCCAGCAAGAGAATTCTCAGGAAAGCCCTCTCTCCCAAAGATAGGTATTACCTTCAAAAATTGGAGAATGCAAAAATCGAAGCGAAAATTTTGAGAATTCAATTGAACAATTTAATAAAGAGCCAAATGACATAATTTCAATAAAGTTTTCTCCTCTAAAGTTTGTATTATTTAGTTATTCCTTAACAGTTCCTGAAGTATACCGATTCAGCATCATAATTTGAATGCTCTTTATATCAATTCTAGCTCCACTAGAAGAAATAAGTAGTTCAGTAATCATGAATTATTCAATGACAACAAATTACTAATAGTTTCCATATCTAACCAGAAAACAGAAAAACTTCTTCTTCGTGGAACACTTCACCTAGAAGTTAATTTGCAATTATTTATTTATTTATTTATTAAATTCGCTTCAACCACAAGGGTTATTAGCGATGGAATAATAATGATACATAATTAAATTAACACTAAATTAAATCATTTTTGTCAAATGTATACTGTTGAGAAAGTTCATAATATTTTTAACTTCACACTTTTCCATCAAAATGTCTTTCAAAGTTCCCGTTATGAGATGTCTTGTTCTTTCCTCTTGGTATGTTGGACATTCACACAGGATATGTTTGACACTTTGTATAACGTTACAGTCTTCACAGGAAGTTTCTTGGGTCCGGGTGATGAGGTGTTCGTGTGTAAGTCTAGTATGGCCGATACGGAGTCTACTTAGGATCACTTGTTGTCTTCTGCTTTTTGGGATATTTTTATGTGGTATTATGAATTTTTTAACTTCTGCTAGCAATTAGTTATTTTTCCTTTATAGTTTTGAAAACAAACCTCTCAAAAATGTCTGATATTAGAGCATTTCGAATGGCTGTGTTCTGTTGACTATGGACAATGTGGTGTTCATCTTCGAAGACTTCAGGAAGTTCTTCCAACATATCCACTGCATCGTTCACAGTCAAGGCCAGGTTGTACAGAACACTGCAGGCGACAATAGTGTTTAAAGAGGTATCCATCTTGTTCCTCAGTCCATAATGCAAGCAAGGGAACCGTCTCTTCAACACACCAAAACATCTCTCTATACAAATAGTTGTTTTTGTATGGGCTTGATTATACCTCCTTTCTGCTTCATTGGCGGTATTCAGAATTGGCGTGAGAAGAAGAGGCTTACAAGCACTGTCACCTAGCAAGTAGTCACTGCCATATAACCCTTGCTCCAATTCAACAATCAGTGGGGAATCATTAAACATGGTGGAATCGTGCACCGAACCTGGCCAACGTGCAATAATGTTCATGATTCGTAGATTCGCATCACACACAGCCTGAACATTTATTGAAAAATATCCCTTTCGGCTTCTGAACAATTCAGCATTGGGTCCTCCAGGTGAAATTATTCTAACGCGTGTACAATCTATTGTGCCCAGGACCCTTGGCAGCCCTGCAATATCGTGGAAGCCTGCAGCTACTTCCAACCTTTTCTGCCTGGTTGTTGGCATTGAAATATAGAGAGGCTTCAATTTGGCAATTTCAATTGACACTCTCTTAACCACTCTGCACACGGTTGGTTTTGTGATGTTGACGTGATCCCCTATCGTTAACTGAAATCCTCCTGTGGCATAAAATCTCAGTGCTAGTAATATTTGTAACCGTGCATCAATAGCACGATTCCTTCGAGTGCGAGGTTCGATATTTTTCCCAATTTTTTGGAGGATTTCCATGACACTTGTTTTGTTGAATCTGAAGCGATTTTTGAATTCCGCATCGTCGAATGATTCAAAAGGATCGTATCTATTTTTGAATGTTCTTGGACGTCTGCTGACATAATTATTTTCTTCATTCAATTCCTCTGAAGATGAACTTATATCAAAAAGCATTTTGAGATATAAAACTTACAATAAACAATAGCTAACTTTCTGGTTGATCGCTCGAATTCAGCGAATCAATTTGATTGCCAATCAAAACGCGCTCTCTGGCTTGATCAGCCATCAAAATGTTTTATGAAACCCATTTCGTAGTTGATTGACGATCAAGAAGCGTTGATTGTGGATTTCTTGATCGGACCGTCAAATCGTTGATCGAGAATCAATTCGGAAAACGAAGCATGGAGGGGGTTGCTTGATTGACGATTAAGCAATTGATCGGCCGATCAAGGCTTTATGAAACCCACCGTGAATGTTCTGAAATACATGGTGATAAGTATTCGTTGTTGAATGAATATTTCCCTCCTTTCAAAAACTTCATGTAAGTAGAAAGCAACTATCGAAAATTACAGCGGTAATTGCATTTTAGGAAGCGAAAGATCTCCGCGATAATTGCACTGTTCGTATCCATAGCAAGTTTCACTTAAGTAGAAATTCAATAAAAATGTCTCGTTTTGGTCGTGAATCATTACAAGATATCGAAGGAAAAGTGATTGAAAACGAACCAATTAATACGAAAAAGAAGTAGTAGTAAGTAGTAAGGAGTACAAAGAATGTACTATAAAGACGATTTGGAACTTAACTGCTAAATTACTGATGAAAAAATATTTCACTCAATATAACATCAACTTCAACCCATTCACTAATATCGAATTCAAAGCAGCCAGAGATGCGAAAAATGCCAAGAGAAAACAACTCCAAGCAGATCCACAAAAGAGAAAGGAGAGTGCAGTTTTTCTCAAGTACGATGAATTTCAAGATATGGTTCGTCGTTGTGACGAAAACACCCCGGATGGTTTGCAGAAGAAATTATTTTTTGTATTTGCTTTTGAATTAGCTTGGCGTGGTGGTGAAGGTCACATTTCCCACTTTAAAGAAGAAGAAAATAGCGCAGCTGAAAAAACAGGAAGGATTATTCACAATCCAGTGTTCACTGAGACGACGTAAAAAGGAGAAAAACCATGCGCTCCATTGAAATGGCTGATAAGAGATAAAATCAATCCTGATCTGTGCCCAATTCGACTGTACAAAAAATTGCTAGAACGGAGGGTTCGAATAAAAACAGAACGACTCTTTCTCACTATACATCCCGTTTGGAAGTTGAACAGAAATTGGTATAAAGATATTCCTGCTGGACATAATACAGTGAGTAAATAAACTTCCCAACAAGCCAAAGCTGTTGATTTAAATATAGAGAATATCAAAATAACAAACCATTCTTTACGAGCATCAGCTGTCTCCACACTCGCAAAGGGGGTGGGCGACCAGCAACTAATAAAAATCACGGGACATTCAAATTCTAAATCAATAACGCCATATCTTCAACTGAATGATGATCACCGTGAAGAAATATTCCAGCGTGTTGTCTTAGAAAAACTGTATTCGGTCATTTTCATTTTTAGAGAAGGAGCCCTCCACCTTAGGGCTCTTTCTCCAAAAATGAAAATGACCGAATGCAGTTTTTCTAAGACAACACGCTGGAATGAAGAATTATCGGTAATTATGATGCACTTGGGCAATTACTTCCGATAATTCAGAATTTTCGAATGTGCCTGGGACAACGGATGAGTCAATTGTTGATGATAAATTTAAAATGATGAAAATAAATAGAAATCTTGAATCAAGAGTCAGTAAATTGAAAACATTGTTAGAAAATGAGAGAACTCAGTTAAATTCATTGGAACGGTTGTATTCAGAGGATAGATTTGATTTTATTGAAAGTAATTTAAACGAATTCACACGAGATTTTTTTAATACTCAAATTAAAAATTGCAATAAATCACCTACGGGGCGAAGATGGTCAGATCGGGATTAAGCTTTTTCACTTTCTCTGTATAAAAGAAGTCCCAGGCTGTATAGATATTTAAGTTCATTTTTCCAATTGCCTTCGACTGGAACTCTTAAAACCGTTCTCTCAAAAATTCCTTTCAAGTGCGGATTTATAGAACCGGTTTTACAATATTTGAAACTGCAGACTGAAGATATGGACGAGCTTGATTGTTTCTAACACTCATTTTCGATGAAATATCTCTAAGTGGTGGACTCTCTTAAGAGAGTTACAAACAAAGAATTTCAGGGGTTGTTGATTTAGGTCCATTAGGTAGAACACCAACCTAGAAAATCATGTTCTTTTGTTCATGATACGAGGGATCACAAAAAATTTCAAATTTCCTGTAGCATATTTTTTCACGAAGGATACTGTGAAGACCTTCGATTTAAAACAATTAATTATTTAAGTTATTCAAAATTTTAAGACGGTGGGGATCAGAATTTGTGCCACAGTTTGTGACCAGGGCACTACTAATACAACTGCTATCAGTTCTTTAGTTCAAGATAACACTAATGACAAGCCCTCTCCTCATCAATTTGTTGTAGATGGAAAGACTGTCTTTACAATATTCGATGTTTGGAAAATACAAGAAACGACATGAAGCAGGCTTTCTATTTAGACAAAGTGAAACGCACATGTAAAGTATTTTCAAAATTAAATGAGAACGATTTTAACTTCAACGACTCATATATGAAAATGGAAGTCAATGTGGCTGCTCGTCAACTGAGCCACACAATGGCATGTGCCATTGAAACTTTTCATACAGGTCGTCTTATGAATTCTGCTGCTTTGGGGACAGCAGAATTTTGTCATAAAATCGATGATTTGTTTGATTCGCTTAACAGCTCGCAATTTTTTAATTCAGAAGGTTGTGCAATATCTAAAACTTCTACTCATTTAGAATTATGGTCGAAAATGTTGCCTGAAATTAGAAAGTGAAAAATTATTGAAAACGGGAATACAAAGAAGAATTTTAAATTCGTTGAGGGTTGGCAAATAACTATAAGATCAGTCATGGCATTTTGAATTCATTGGCACGCGGAAGGACTCACTTTGTTGAATTTACGGAATTCAAATCAAGATCCTTTAGAAATTTTTTTTGGACGAATCAGGCGACACGTTTTTTGCAACACAAACCCCACTTGTTTTCAGTTCGTTGGAGCCCATGGTCATAAGTAATTTCAGTTCGCCAATTTCAAAATCTAATAATTACGAAGAAGATTTCTGCCATGCTCTAGGTAACTTTGGGGATTTTATTCAAAAATTTGCATCCACCGAGGATGAAAGCATGGAAAATAATGTCTTACCAGAGTTTGATGATGATACGGATGATTCAACGGAAATGAACTTTGCTTCACCCTATGTAGTAGGATATATATATATATTGAGGAAAATGGATCTCAAAAATTGCACTGATTATATTTTCAGATAAATTGTTACCTCAACATTTATATGTGCGTTTTACAGAGTATGATGACAAAACCCGTTTGAATTATGCTAGTGAAAAGATGATCAAATTCATTGATATTTTGCACAATAAGTTATACTCCTTTTTAGATCACTATCGACATTTGGAAAATTTAGACGATAAGTTCATTGAAAAAATTAATAAAGAATGTGATGGATTCAATTTTTGTAGCACTCATGATGTATTTGAAGAATTAACTTCACTGCTTGAGCAGTGAAAACCAAGTCCGACCCCCAATCTACGGTGGAAGATATCGTGCCAATGGATGAATGGCACCTGGGTCATGGTGTCTCGAACGATTCCCTGGGAAAACCGGGTCGCATCCCCCTGTATCAGACCTTCCCTCGGTATCGAAGCTCTGCTGGGGGCGACCGTTTATTTCTTCGCTACACGTGGGAACAATATGGAGATCCAAACAAATTTATCAAAAACCGACATCGTGGGCACCTCAACTGGAGGGGCTTACGTGGAAAATCCAAGTGGGACGGCGAAAGGGGACTCTTCAGCACAAGAGGGGGCCTCATCAAGCGCGGCTCAGAATAAGCGCAACCGCACGGGCGCGCAAAAAAGGAGGGCGAGAAGGGCTCGCGCGGACTTAGCCTGTCAAGTGACAGGAGAGTCTGCTGATGGGACCTCTCCCCTTCTACGGCCAGGGGCACAAAAAGGAACGTCCCCGAATCTAACAGTACACCCTCCTGCGAGCGACCAGCAAAAACGGTTAATAACCTTTCGAGCCGGCCTCGTATAGAGAGGCAGCGAGTTTGCTCCTTAAGGTGGCCCTCGTTCCTGAGGGCTGGCCAGAGAGGATGCTCTCGGAGGAGGACTTACTCGCCGTGGAGAAGGCAGTGACCATTGCGATGGATAAAATCCAGAGCGGACAGCCTGCGCCGAGATTCGACGGTGTGGAGATTAACCACCAGGGGGCTTTGGTAGTTCTATGTGTGGGAAGCTTCAGCAGAGACTGGTTGCAAGATAACCTGCCGAAGCTGAAAACATCTAAGGGATTTCGTCTCAAAATGATTGGGATGAAGGACTTAGAAAGACTCACGCGGGTAAGTCTGTGGGTGAGGGGCTATCAGCGCTCCTGTCCATTAGGTCTTATCCTGAAGAGATTAGAGCAGCAAACTCCGGCCCTCAATACTAGGAGCTGGAAGGTCTATAACCGGGTTGACAAGTCCTACGTGACTCAGATCATCCTTGGGGTAGACAAAGCTTCTCTCGAAGTCTTGAAAAAATTAAATTTTCAAGTGAATACCGGGATGCGGAAGGCCACATTCAGAGTGGTCCAGGGTTCTGGACAAAATTCAGACGCTCCACCCTCCTCGACCGCGCAGGATGCTCCGGCAGCGGAGCCCAGCGCAGAGGAGAAGGACGTAAGAAAAGAGGGGACCACACCTCCAACCTGACTGAAAAGTCAGAGGATGAGATGGAGGTGGAGCCTTCCAGGGCTCCCGCTGCAACCGTGCCCCTCGCTTCCCTGCCGGGACCCAAAAGTTCCGATGGGCGTGAATGTGCTGGATTAGGTGGGGGACCAGAGCGGAGCTCCGCACCATCTATCGTATCGGCAAATTCTCAAGAACCTGCTGGTACGATGTAACACTCAGCTGACTGAGGATGAAAGAAAAAAAAATTTTTTTGTCCCCATGGCTGACACGTTCGTTACACAAATCAATTTGCATAGCGGCAACTGATATTCTAAAGTTGTGGCTGGCAGAAAGGCAGACATTTTTAGCCCTGATTCAGGAGCCCTGGATTAGAGGAGGCGAGGTAAGGGGTCTCTCCTTAAGAGGCAGTAGGCTCTTCTGCGCGTCTGAGTACACTTGTTCAAGGGCGTGTATACTTGCTTCCATTAATATCAGGGCCCAATTACTAATTAATTTCAGTTTCAGAGACCTAGTCGTGGTTCACCTGAGTCAGGTGAAGCTAGACGCACTAGCAGGCACCTTTTCAACAAGGCAATGAGATCTGGTCTTGAAAATGACTGAGATGACTATAAATTGGTCCTAAGAAGATACAAAGGACTAATAAGGAAGTCCAAACTTGAATCCTGGAGGAGCTTCTGCAGCGACATAGAGGGTGCACCTGAAGCCAACCGGCTAAGGAAGATACTCTCTGCTGGTGGCCCCCCAAGGATCGACTATCTGAACCTTCCAACTGGGCAAAGAACCTGCTCGGAGGAAGAAAGTCCAAGACATCTCTTAGAGGTCACTTCCCTGGCTTCACAGAGAATGACTACCCGCAGAGTGAGTGCCGACGACAAGCCTCACGAGAGGATTGGAGGATGGCTTCACAGGTCGTAACGCATTCTCGAATTCGTTGGGCTATCAACGGATTCGATCCCTACGAGGCTGCTGGGGAGGACAGTATAGTTCCAGCACTTCTTATTAGGGGGCTGGGGGTGCTGTCTTCTCCGGTGATCCTCATACTTTGGGCTTGTTTAGCCTTAGGAGACGTTTCACTTTCCTGGAGGGAAACCCACGCACACAAAAGCGAATGACTTCCGACCAATCAGCCTCTCCTCCTTCTTAGTCAAGACGTTGGAGAGGGTAGTCGAAAGATATATAAGGGATAGGGCATTAGTCACCTGCCCAATACATCCCTCCCAGCATGCATATCAGCAGGGAAAATCTGTAGATTCTGCTCTACATTCGGTTGTCACCTGTATTGGAGGCGGACTACATCATAAAGAATGGACACTAGGTGTATTTCTAGACATTGAGGGTGCATTCAATAACACTGCATTTGACGCGATGCGTTCGGCGTTGGCCAAACATGGTGTCCCACCGGTTCTCTGCCGCTGGGCGGGGTCTACGCTTGCGGCTCGCAGCATTGTTGCTCAGCTGGGCGGCTCCACTATTGGGGACACACCGAGCAGGGGGTGTCCGCTGGATGGTGTCTTATCACCTCTGCTGTGGAACCTTATCATGGACGGGCTCCTGGTTGAGTTGGCTAGGGCGGGGTACACTGCTGTGGCCTATGCGGATGACCTTGTCCTGCTGATTAGGGGAAAAGTAATCAGCACCATTACTGATCTGATGCAGAATGCTCTGCGTGTGGTAGAACGATGGTGCTTAGAGAACGAACTCTCGGTAAATCCTGGAAAGACGGAGATGGTCCTGTTTTCTAGGAGAAGAGTGCCGGCCAACATCAGACTGCCAAATCTGTTTGGTGCAGGGCTGGCTCTAACTCGTGTCTAGAGACAGAAATTTCTACTTTGGCTCCGTGATTCCGCATACGCAATGAGCAGTCTTTTGTTGGTTTATTATTGTTGAACGTTGAATAGAATTACAGAATAGGTATTTCAATATTATTTCTTTAGGGACTTACAGTATTTTGTATTTTTCTCAAAATTTTATCGAAAACGATTGCGGTATGCGAAATATGCGAAACCACATTCAGCAATAGAAGAATGAATAAGAATGTACGTAAAGACAGGGCCGCCGCCAGGACCGGCAAACCGGGCAACCTGCCGGGGCGGCAAATCAGCTTTTTCATACTGAAATTTTTCTTCTTCAAAATCGAAGATTTGCCTGTTATTGGGTATGAAATCCAAAAGACCCCAAGTCTTTAGTGCGGCTTTCTGATTTTGCTCGAGATATACCGGAAGAAGAAGAACGTATACTTTTTGGAAGGGTTTCCAGGATAATTCAGAAGTGATTTTCATTTTCAGTTTGCCAATCAGGATTCAAAATTTTTATTTCTAGGAGAGGTTTAAGAAATTTCAACCGTCGGATTTTACATTCAAACGATGATACATATATTGCTCTCTTCGCTAATTGATACGAAATGTAGGCAATTCTTCTTGGGTTTTTTTATCGATCGTCACAAGTACGCTTATTGATAATAAGGCGCCGTCGTTTCAAAATTCGAAAAGGCGCCTTTGAATGAGTTGAAAAGATGCCTGACTGAAATTTGAGGCAGATTAGTGTTCTTTATTTACTCGATGATACTCATAGTAGAAAGATATGGTGGTTCGAGAGTCTGGAAACGGTGAATTTATTTCCAGCACAGGTGGAAAATCGAAATTGCGATACTGAGATCTTCAGTGATTTCGAACGTAGAATCGAATGGGCTGATCAAATTTTCAGACCAAGGAACCCTTATATGAGGCCGATCTTTGAATTTCAAATGCAAACTCATCTTTTTTATTGCCGATTCGGATTAAGCGGGAAA
Source organism: Hippodamia convergens (assembly GCA_038502775.1). Classification (NCBI taxonomy): domain Eukaryota; kingdom Metazoa; phylum Arthropoda; class Insecta; order Coleoptera; family Coccinellidae; genus Hippodamia; species Hippodamia convergens. The sequence continues at coordinate 69,913,566 of CM076608.1, forward strand.
TTTTTCATCCGAATTGGTTGAAACCAAAAATTTTTCCATCCATATTTGGGACCTATATGCAGCGTTATTTTTTCAAAAATCCGGAGACGTTCATTCAGATCAGGATGCGAAAATTCATATTCCGATACTGAGGTTTTTAGTAATTTTTGAACCATATGATTTTGTGTCCAGAAAGGCTTATACGGCAGGATAGGTCCAACTTTTGCGATTACCAATGAAAACCTTCTTCTTCAATTTCAAATTTGAATTCAGCGGGAGATTTTACATCCAAATTGGTTGAAATAAAATTTTTTCGTTCATTCTTGAGCTCCGTGCAGTGTTTTTTCTTGAAAGTTCGAAGTTTGTCCTCATATCACGCATAAGCCGCATAAGGGCCATAATATGATGGGTCCAATAATCTTTTTCATTCCTGCTGGGAAAAAACATCTGTATTGAAGATAACGTTGAAAGTGGATAACATATACATGCATCATTCTGATAAAAATAATTATCATTGAGAACACCTTCAGTTGTAGAATAAATTTGAGATTTCCATAATATGCGTTAATTTTTTTGCGCAGTGTAGTTATGAGGTCAAATATTGAATCGAAAAACGAGAACAGTAAAAAAATCTATATGTAATCCAGATAACATTGTCCGGAATTTTTCTTACATGCGAAAGCTCTGTGTTGCCTTGGAAGCAGAAAATATAATAATATATATAAGCAGAAATAATAATAAAAATCAAGGACGCGCTAATTGTTTTTTTAAACGATAGGAATTCAATTAACTTCTACTCAGAGCCGGGGCGGCGAAATTTCATGTTGCTGGGGTGGCAAAATTTCTGGCAGCAGCCCTGCAAAAAGAAATTCCATCCTGGTAAGTACTACGTTATGTTTATTTATGTTTACAATTTTGAAGATCAATTTTCAGTAAATCAATTTAGTCCACTTTTTATTGTTCCTACTGTTCAAAAAAACAATCTTTCATTTGTCTTTGCAATAAATTAAGGTGGGCTATTATGACTGGACTCCATTCTTTTCGGTGCACTGAATATACTACTTATACCTGCCTTGCCTAAATATCAGGTAAAAACTGAGAGAAGCGATTTTTTGGGTCCACTTTTATGAAAAGGGGTCCTGAAGTATTTCTTTTCTGGGATACGGGGTATTGAATTTCTTAGAAAGAAGAAATGACAAATAAATTCATGTCACTAAATCCTTACATGCATGGTATTCTGAATGTGATTTTTTTTTTATAATTTTCAACGAAAATAAAATCAGGTATTAGTTAAAATAGTTCAATTTCAATAAATGTATCATTAAGGATTTATTTTGAATAGTAGGAACATTTTTATTGATAGCTTCACCTTTCGTCAATCACGCGTAATATTTTATTTCAGATCAGTTTACCAAGTTAACGTATCAAGATGAAGCAATTTGCAACGAATGTAATGAAAAATTTGGGAAATATTCAAATTAAGTTTCATGGGTGAATTAATGTCTTTTTTGTAAGTTACAAAATGAATATTAATAAATAGTTTTAGTGATAGCATAATTTAAAGACACATAAACATAACTCCCACCTTATTTCTTAGTTCACCTCAGGTGGTAAAATTTTGCCATCCTTGAAAAACGCGCAAGAGTTCTGAAACCATAAATTTAGGGTATCCCGGATAAGATAGAAAAAATTTTAATGAGAGACAGAGGGCAACTAGAGAATCAAGAAAAACTCTCATATATAGTAACTATAATATAAGTCCAAGATTCTGATTCACAGGGTTATTTTTCAAATTTGAATGGAAGTTAAAACCTCTAAATCTCCCGAAAACAACCACCGATTTTTTTGTTATTTGCAATGAAGATAGATCCACGAGGTTGAAGTAAAGTATATAACGATATTCCGTATTTGGACAGTTCTGAACACTTCGCGAAATCACCCTGTATGAAGAATTTCAAGAAAATATTAATTGATATCGGCGTGAACTGATATGATTCATTAATTCGATTCGTTAAATAGAATCTTATGGCATGGTATTCATATCTTTAAATTATGCTATCACTAGTACTATTTATTAATATTCATTAAGTAACTAACAAAAAATACATAAATTCAACTATAAAAAATCATTCATACCTGGATGAAGCCTCTTAACGTGTTGTACTAAATTTGAATATTTCACAAAACTTTTATTACAATCGTTGCAAGTTGCTTTATATTTATATATTAACTTGGTGAACTCATCTGAAATACAATATTACGCCTGATTGACAAAAGGTGAAGCTATCAATAAAAATATTGCTACCATTCAAAATAAATCCTTAATGATACATTTATTGAAATTGAAGTATCTTAAGTAATACCTGATTTTATTTTCGATGAAAATTATGAAAAAAAAAACCATCACATTCAGAATACCATGCATGTCAGGATTTAGCGGCAAGAATTTATTTCTTATTTCTTCAAAATTGAATACCCCGTATCCTAGAAAGGAAGTAATTCAGGACCCACTTTCATAAAAGTAAACTCAAAAAATCGCTCCTCTCAGTTTTTTTCATGATATTATCAGGCAAGGTATAGGCAGGTTTAAGTAGTTTATTCACTGCACCGAAAAAAATGGAATCCATTCATAAGAGCTCACCTTAATTTATTGCAAAGACAAATGAAAGATTGTGAATTTGAACAATAGGAACAATGAGAAGTGAACTAAATTGATTTACTAAAAATTGAAAATCAAAATTGTAAACAAATAAACATAACGTAGGACTTACCAAGATGGAATTTCTTCACGAGCATTCTTAAGTTGCTCATATGTGGTTTTGCATGCCTCAACCATTTTCAATAAAACTTTTGAGAACACTATTTGTAGTGAATAGAATTACGGAATTTTTATTTCAATATTATTCCTTCCGGTACTTTGGTACTGAAAGTACCGAAAGGAATAATATTGAAATAAAAATTCCGTAATTCTATTCAACCTTCAACAATAATGAACCTACAACAGACTGATTGTCCCTGATAGGGACCACTGGTCTGATACAAACAGGTTGCTTAAACCTGAAAGCCCTACATGGTTCACCGACGGCTCCGTAAGATCTACGGGACTGGAGCTGGGATCGTGGGACCTAGCTTCGAGCGGTCCATCCCCCTAGGAAAGGACTGCTCGATAATGCAGGCGGAATTGTATGCAATTCTTGTCTGCACACTGGAAATCATACACAGAGGCTACTCTAGTAAACACATATACATATGTTGTGACAACCAGGAGCATTGAAAGCCCTTGCTGAGACAAGAGTCAATTCATACTTGGTAGGAGAATGTAGGGAGGCTCTGCGTGAGCTGGGCTCTCGTAATTTTTTAAAAGTTATTTGGTGTCCGGCACACGCGGGGATCCTCGGCAACGAGAAGGCCAAGCGCGGAGCACGATAAGCTTTTGTTGGTCCAGAGCCGTCGCTCCCCATCTGCCGAACTACAGTCAGACATTTCTTTAAGAGATGGCTAGACGGTGCATTTTCCTCTGAATGGAGCACGGGAAGTGGTCTTAGGCAGTCGAGGCTTCTCATTGAGAGGCCTCCCTCTGCAACTGAGGTCAAAAAGTTCCTGGCCCTTGGGGGGAAACAACTAAGTCTGGTAGTTGGCGCACTGACCGGCCACCTGTTTAACAAACATCTTAATAGGATGGGACTAACTGACTCCTCAAGGTGCCGCTGGTGCAAGAGCACAGCTGAAACCGTTGAACTGTTCAACTGCATCAACCTTTATGAGTTAAGGTCAACACACCTAGGAAACCCTACACCCAACATTTCCATGGTGAGAGGGACCCCTCCCTGTCGACTCGCAACATTTCTGTTGACGTGTCTAAGGAACCGAGTCTCTTGTTGAAATTAACGGTTTTCAAATATATTAGAGAAAAAAATCATGAGTTCAGGCTCTTAAGTACTGGCCATTATAAGAAAAGAAAACTTTTTTCTGGAAGCAAAGTATCGACATAGATTAGATCTCTTTCGTCAAATAATAATTGAAGTATCAACAATTCGGTCAACTTTTTTCATGAACTCCCTTCGAGGATGAGAAGGCCGAAACCTATGACTGATGGTAACCAAAAGAGTGCAATAACACTGTGATATTGTTTGAACGCTTTTTTCTGTGATGGTATTTATATGTTTCGAATGTTATATATGTTCTTTATTTATATTTTATTTTTGTTTTGTAATTTATTTGGAGTAGGTTTCTTCATTCACATCATTTATTCAATTTTTTGTATATTTTTTGTGCTATAATGTAATCTAGGAATGTTGAATTAAAATTCTATTCTATTGTTGAACAATAAATAAATTGTTAATGTTAATTTTTTTTTTTATTTCCCCTTGCCCAATATATTGAATTAGGATGTAATTTATGGCAATCAATCAGAAATTCTGATTACACAATCTGGATTTATGATAGAAGCCGTAAATTCACATCTAAAGTGAATATAAAAAAACGTAAAGGGCATTCCGCTAGAATGCGAAAGTAAATTCAAACTTCCCGCTTAAATATTATTTGAAATTCCCACTGTTCGATCACTATTCCTAGCATATATGGCGGCCGATCTGTTGCCTCAGATTAGTAGGGAGTTATCATTTCTTGTATATTCGTGTTCTGTGGTTTTCCCGCAGGTCGCATAGTACAGGGGGTGCAGCAAGAGTACGAAACCAGAAAAAATTCTTTGTTGAGATCGTATCTCGGTGATATATAACCCTTTCGGGACGACCGAACACGATCGTACACATTTCAAACATTACCGTTGCCTTTTCTAATCAACTTTTCGGGCCCCGAACGCTAGCTAACGATAGTGCAAAAGTGTTTTCATGATTCTCACGGGAAGGTGTGAGCGAGATAGTAGTCAGTGTTGGTTGGCATCGCTGTTAATATGTCGGCGTATTTGGTGGAGCGGAATGGTCGTCGTAAGTATTCAATATTTTGCTATTTATTCGACTATTTTGGACTATATTGGACATTTGCTTTCAATGTATGGATTTATAACGAAGGTTATTCGGCAAACAATATTTTTTGGCGTTCTTTTCTTTTCATTAGAGAATATACCCACTTAAAAAGTTGTTTGCACGATCGTGACCTTCCGACTCAAACTTAACTTTAGGCGTCTTACTTTGTATGGGGGTCAACAATTCCTTTTTCCGATTTTAATGAAGGTTTTTGTTTTTTTTTGCTTTCAGGGACGGAACTTACGAATGAATTGGTGCTCCAGCTCATTGGGGATGGTAACGATTCCGAAATTGAAGAGGTGAAAGATAACGAGGCTGATCGTCTGCGAATGCACCAGAAGTTAGTGTAACATCAACAAAAAGTAGAAACATTCGCCGAAGAATCTGGAAGCAGATGCCATTCAACCAGAAGGAACACAACTATCCAGAGCCACCGCCAGCAGTGCTAAGATCTCTCTTGTCCTACTTCGAAGACTATTTTGACCATGCGTTTTTTTGAGTTTGCCGCAGTTTGTACTAATAATTATCACATGCGCAAAATGTGAAAAGTACTGAACACGAACGCAACAAAGTTGAAAAAATTGTTGGAATTCATTTCATCAAGGGATGTATACCATACCCACGCATTCACATGTACTGGAGAACAGAAATGCGATTAGCTTTAGTAGCTGACAAACGTTCAAGAGATCGTTTCAAAGTTCTGCGTCCGGCTTTCCATGTTGTTGAAAGTGATGAAGCTCCTGCAAGAAACCATAATCAATCTGGAAAGTACAGCCCGTTCTTACCCAGGTGAAGAATGCTTGTAACAAATTAGAACTCTAACAAGGTTTTTATGCAATACATGAGCAAATGATTGCATTTTGCGGAACATGTCCACGAGGTTTGAGATAAGTTATAAAAACAAAGCCACGTCCGCACGGGTTGAAAGCTTTCGTCGCTACTACTCACGATGGTTTGATGATTGACTTTGAAGTTTACCAGGGTACTAGAACAGACTTGAGAGATAAATCTTTAGGTCTTGGAGCATCTGTGATTCTTCACCTCTCCAAGTCCATTCCTCGCGGTAGTTGTGTATACTTCGACAGGTTTTTTTCATCTCTACCTTTACTCGAAAAATTGAATGAAAGTGGACTTCATGGGATATGGGATCGGCACAATCATGGATGGATAACAAATCCGTTCTAGTAGCATCCAATTGTACATCTGGAGATTATTCTAGTCGAATCAAACGATGGGATAAAAGCTTGTCCGAATTCAGAGACATAAGATGCCCCAAAGTCTTCATGAATTACAACAAAAATATGGGAGGTGTGGATATTCATGATCAATCCATGGATTACTACCGCACCTTCATAAAAACTAAAAAATGGACGCTTAAAGTCATCCTCCACTTTTTTGACCTTTCAGTTTCCAATGCTTGGCGATTATACGTCTTACAATCCATCTCAACGGGTTTACAAAATAATAAAATAATGGATCTGTTAGCGTTTCGGATGCAGGTGGTAGATGGTTTAATAAACGCATCCGAACGTTAAAGAAGATCGAATACTGATGAAGAAGATGAGAACCTACATCTAAATAGATCCAAATTTCGTCGACAGAACCCACCTTCTGTGGCAAAAAGATATGATAGATATGACCATCTTCCATCATTCGATGCAATAGACAGCCCAAGAGCATGTAGAATGAAAGGCTGAAAGGTGAGGTTTATCTTTGTTTGTAAAGGAAACAAAATTGTTTTTGGATATATCATACAAAGTAGAAAAGCTTGAGACTGAAAAAAGTTTCACTAAATGATGTTTGACTAGTTTTGTACCATTTTAAGGAGATTATTAATTTTTATTATAATTAGATCTACTTTATGACTTAAGTGAGAATGAAAATTTGATTGAAACTATCAAACCGAAGTTCCTTCCATTAAAAATTTAAAAAAAATTATTTTTTTTTCAGTCGGGAATGCCTGACACCGTCACGAACGTACACTAAAGAAATATAAGCCTGAACGCCCCGACGCGGAGGGGTTGGAGTGAAAATAAATTTTTTGGAGTGCCTTATACAGTTATAGAAGACCTTCAGAAGTCAAAAAACTGAAATTCAAAAAATTTCAAATCAGGCCTGAAAGGGATAAGTGGTTAAATGACATAGAAGTGGTTAAGGGAAAAGTTCATGTCTATCTAGTCCTTCTATTGATTTTACTGATTTTTCTTTCCTCATGTCTTATAGAACCGTTAATTTCATAGTTCATAATATATCATGCAATTCATATTTTTTTCTTTTGTATGTACAAGATCTTGACAAGGACTGAAAGTGCCTTCCCATCCTGGATGACTTCATGTCTTCGTGCTTTCGTGAAGAAGTGATTTACCATGAACCAACCAGAAACGTTGGAAACCCAATGTTTAATTCTCCCGTTCCCCGAACTATTCATGATCTTTGTTAGGAATTCAATTTACTTGTTTCATAGAACTGTAAGTAGAATAGTATTTTGTTGATGAAATAATTATACTGTGAAATTTTGTTTTACTTTGAGATGCTTAATTCCTATCAGTTTTCAATTCTGAATATATGAGATGCAATTTATCAGAATGTTGATATTATGAAGTAACAGAACCACTGACTAGTTATGTTAATTAATTTTCGTGTGGGAAATGTCGAAAATTAAACAAGCTGACTTCCCTCGGGCACAACTTGGAATTTTTCTTCATTCTCGAATTTTTACTTTCCTAAAAGCTGTGGCACAGTAGTTTGTTGAAGATTTGTTGAGTTGTTTGGACGCCTACAAGGTGTTCCGAGTATGACAGAAACCATAACTGAAAAATTGATAGCTACCGTTCAACAGTATCCTATTTTATTCGATATTTCTTATCCTGAATACAAAAATATAAGAAAAAGAGACAAACTAGGAAAAAATGGTAATAAAATATAGTTTTTCCAACGTATAGATATGTATGTTTATGTATATCAAATAATATTGTTATCAAATTCATGAATATCTCCCGGATTTGAAACGCTTCAGCATTAGCCCTCCTCGGATCAATCTCTAAATTTTCTAAGGCACCCAAATCAGGTTCTGGAGGTTTCATATTTTGGCCGTACAGAACATCACAATTTTTTCTCTCACGATGTTATATAACACACAAGTAGCCTTCACAATTTCAATAGTGGTTTCCACTGATGTTTTAATAGGTCTATGATGAATTCTCCACTTCTGGGCTTGAATTCCGAAGGCATTTTCTACAACTCTTCGGGCTCTACAAAGTCTTGTATTGAAAATTTCTTTTTTGACAAGGCTTGACTGTCGATAGGGGAGATGTCGCATCAAGGTTGTCTCGAGGGCAAAAGCCTATCACCAATCAAATCATGCGGTACAGGTTGATTAGTTCCTGGTAGGTTTTTGTCTCCAGGGGCATTCATTGTAAGAGCTGCTGATCTTCTTCCCATATTGGAGTTTTCGAAAATTCCACCATCGCAATTTTGACCAAATCCGCCCACATCTATACATAAAAATTTGTAGTTAGGCCTCACAGTTAGGCCATTAAAAAAATTGAGAATTTCTTCAAATAGCAAAAGAAATTCGATCCTGTTTTTCTGTACAATTTATTGTAACATGCTTGCCATCGATACTCTTCTAATACACATCTGTCAGTTGAAATTGTGGAACATATCCTACAACTTTATGTTCTGTGTTTTCATGATGCGCAGGACTTCTGTAAGTCTATGAATCTAACCAAAAAGTAAGAGATGTAACGTGTTGTATAGAAATCAACTATTCATAGTTAATAAAAGAGTGTTACTTGATGGCTGCTTTATTTCATTTGGACTATTATAACTGCAAATACTGCCTATACAGTGAGGGAATTGATAAATATTGTAGAAGTCTTCTGCAGATTTTTCTCAAATATTGTCGGCTCCGGCATAGCCTGCCAAATTGCTTCTATGACCTCTTTTACAATTACACCTACAGTCGTGAATCCTATCCTAAAAGTATGGCTAATCGTAGCATAGGAATCTCCAGTGGCTATAGAAATCTAGAAAAAATATATAATTTCTTTGTAGTTGACGTCATGAAAAAAAATGGCGAAACATTAGACACATATGCGAAATACTTAAGAAACATAAGGACCAAAACCGGTCAAGCAGGCAAGAAAAACTGCAAACAATGGCAGTGGTCCTCAAATATGGAACTTTTACGAAGTTTTTGGCTTTTGCACACACAGACTCTAACATTCGCGACACAGTTGGAGTCACAAATGGTACTGATGAAGTAATAGAAAATACAAATATTGACGAACGACGAAAAAAATCAAGAGTTGGAAAATTCAGATGAATTGTTAGAAGCTGTTTTCAGTACTCCCTTGCAGCTTTCTCAGGCGATTCAGGATAAAAACCTCGTCCACACATGAAGAAATATTCTAATCATAGAATGGACGCAAGAAAGGAATCACCAGTGAGTGGTGTTTCAAGATACTCACAATCTAAACCATGCAAAGTGGAGAAGACAGCAAATGATCTCAAATTTACTGGGTACACAGAAACCGTTAGTACTGTTATGAAATTTTGTTATGGTTCTATATTTATATCTAAATTTTGATTATTTCAAAAGGATACATAGTACGTTACCTAGTTGAAACTATATCATAACATAATTGCAAGTGCATGAATGAAAATTCAAAAGTTTCAACATTTAAATTTATTGTTTACATTCCAGAGATAATTTCAATTCAAAATTATAGTCTTCGATTGTAGTATTCGATTTCCAAATTCATTGAATTAAATTGCTGGTTTCTTGATGAGGCTAAAATTGAAAGATTTTGATAAGAAAGATGTAAATAAATTCTATTTTATTGTATTATGTATTAGTGTTAGGAAATCTAGAGAGTAAGGACTTTTGAGGAGTGAAACCAGGAAGACGAAAAAAGAATTGAAGGGGAGTTGATTAAAAAAAAATTGAAATTGAGAAGGATGAAAAAAAAACTATATGATATAGATAAAGAAATTGATAAATGTTGAATGATTCACCGATATAATATAGTGTGATTAGTATATGAATGGAAATGGTAATATATATGAAGAATGGTGACAGTTGATATAAACTTACAAAAAGAAGAAATAAAGATATTGGACCAGTAATCTGAAGAATGAATTACTGAAAATAAACATTCAAGAGATTAGTGTTTTCAAGCAGACTGTGAAATCCGAAAGTGAGCTAAGTGAGTTAACTTCATGTTAACTTATAAAAATTAGATAACCTAAAAATTAACCTATTTTTATGAACACTGAACAAAAATCAACCATAGAACTAGGTAGTTATTCTTGATTATTATTAGGATAGTTCATTATCAGAGAATTGAATTCCATGTTCATTAGATATCAAGAGTTTGTCATATTTAATCAATTAAAAATTAAAATATTTTAAAATTCAAATCAAAATCTTTCGATTTTAATTGAAATCAAATTTTTGAACCCTCAATTGAGATAGAGTCTAGGCCAGGTAAATTTTCCAAATTTAAAATTCTATACTTATTAATAATTTTGGTTCCTTGAAATTCAAATTGAATGAAAAAATTTTAAATATAAATAAAAGGAACCAAAACAAAAATGGCGTCCAACGCGTGGCTTGAATTATAAGAAATTTTTCTATTTATTGAATTTCAGTTATTTATATTTGTATGAAATTTTAATCAAGTAACATAGTGAAATGAATACCAGAAGTGAAACAACGATAGGAAAAAGAGCGATGCAAGATGGAGATCAATATGCCATAATGAACATGTTATTAAAGATCACACAAAATATAGAAAAACAAATCAAAGAAATGAATAGAAAATTAGATGAAAAATATGATAATATTGGGACGGATTTCAACAATACATTGACAACTCAGAGAGAAGAATTTCTGACAAAAATAAATGAAAATGAAACAAAACAGATAAACCAAAAAGTTGAAAATAAGATAGAAATACAAGAAGAAAAACTAGAAGCACAAAATGCAAAAATTGGGGAGGTGATGAACAGAGAGAATGCTGTTACACTAGAAGTAGTTAAAAAAAAAAGATAATGAAAGGTATAATGATAGTAAAATTAAGAAAATTATTTACAATGAACCACAAACAGAATTTGTAGATGAAATCAAATCTTTGATCATTTCAGATACTGATACAGTGAAAATTTTTATATCACTACAACACAAAAAGAAACAGAATTTCAATGAATTAGATCTCTCGTTGCTCACAGAAAAATGCTCAAAAAGACAAATGAATGATGATGATGAACATAAACATACAATTAAACGAAAGAAAAGTGAAAAAAATTCCACAAGTACATCAAATTTCAATATGGAAACGATTATACCAAATAGTAAGAATGAAGAATTTATCAGGAAACCTAGAGCAAACAATTTATTACTATTCAAAAGATCACTAGTATGGGAAATTTTAGTGAATAGGTATTACAATGACAAATTCAATATAAGATGCCCAAATATCTTCGATATATCACTCAAGAATGAGAGTGATAAAGAACCTCCTCCAGGCTATATTGGAAAAAAGATCCCAGAAGTTTGTTTCAATATTCCATAGAAAGTTTCAAACACGTTATTGAAGATTTAGAATATGCTGTTATATTGTCAGTGCGCTAAGCCTGAAATCACTTCAAGAAGATAAAATCTCAATTTCGAAATTAAAAACAAATACCTGAACCCATACAATATTTTCATATCATATATAAAAAATTAACTACTTTAATACAATTGAAGGTGAAACGTTAGTAGATTGTGGATAATAAATTGAGTTGAACAGTTATGGAATGGAACGGAGAAAATACGAGGCTTATTAAATAAAAATGATTTATATCAATACTTTCAGGACATTTTTAATACTCAGGAAACATTCCGAAATTTAGTAATTTACAGTTTAAAAAAATAAAAATATTTATTCTTGAAACCATTTCAAGGAATAAATATTTTAATTTTGGGGATTTGTTATGAAATTTTGTTATGGTTCTATATTTATATATAAATTTTGATTATTTCAAAAGGATACATAGTACGTTACCTGGTTGAAACTATATCATAAAATAATTGCAAGTACATGAATCAAAATTCAAAAGTTTCAACATTTAAATTTATTGTTCACATTCCAGAGATAATTTCAATTCAAAATTATAGTCTTCGATTGTAGTATTCGATTTCCAAATTCATTGAATTAAATTGCTGGTTTCTTGATGAGGCTAAAATTGAAAGATTTTGATAAGAAAAATGTAAATAAATTCTATGTTATTGTATTATGTATTAGTGTTAGGAAATCTAGAGAGTAAGGACTTTTGAGGAGTGAAACCAGGAAGATGAAAAAAGAATTGAAGGGGAGTTTAATAAAAAAAAATTGGAATAGAGAAGGATGAAAAAAAAAACTATATGATATAGATGAAGAAATTGATAAATGTTGAATGATTTACCGATATAATATAGTGTGATTAGTATATGAATGGAAATGGTAATATATATGAAGAATGGTGACAGTTGATATAAACTTACAAAAAGAAGAAATAAAGATATTGGACCAGTAATCTGAAGAATAAATTACTGAAAATAAACATTCAAGAGATTAGTGTTTTCAAGCAGACTGTGAAATCCGAAAGTGAGCTAAGTGAGTTAACTTCATGTTAACTTATAAAAATAAGATAACCTAAAAATTAACCTATTTTTATGAACACTGAACAAAAATCAACCATAGAACTAGGTAGTTATTCTTGATTATTATTAGGATAGTTCATTATCAGAGAATTGAATTCCATGTTCATTAGATATTAAGAGTTTGTCATATTTAATCAATTAAAAATTGAAATACTTTAAAATGCAAATCAAAATCTTTCGATTTTAATTGAAATCAAATTTTTGAACCCTCAATTGAGATAGAGTCTAGGCCAGGTAAATTTTCCAAATTCAAAATTCTATACTTATTAATAATTTTAGTTCCTTGAAATTCAAATAAAATGAAAAAAATTTAAATATAAATAAAAGGAACCGTAACAGTAGTAGGAGGCAGGCGATTACGACACTGAAAATTTCTGAAATCATTGCAGAACAAAAGCTTGCATATATTGAGGAGATATCGGGACCTTCTTCTCAGGCCCCGCCTATAGTAGGGGCAGAGTGGGCATTTGCCCAGGGCGCCAAATTTTAGGGGGCGCTAGACTGGAATGTAATGGAGGATCAACGGTGAAAAAAATATCACAGAACGTTAAAAATGGGTAAATAAATGAAATTTCTGAAAATAGTCGTTAATAACGCACGTATACTTCTCGACTTCCCCCTCAATTCATTATCTTAATTGTCACGATGCAATTGTTATGCTTGGATGGTGGTCTCGATATTGAGCTTTGTTTCAACTTTGTCTTGCTGTCATGCGCTAAAAGTTGATATGGCTTATACTGAGGCCAGTTAAAGAAAGAAGAAGAAGACAAGGGCCACTAGTGTTGGGTAGGACACGTTTTCAAATTGAGTTTGTAAGAGGAGCCTTACTTTTGTATTCAAGCGGTACAGTGTACCACTTCCAATGAGGCGAGGTATTCCGGACGCGATAGGCAGTCGGGACAAAATTTGTTCCACTACATACTGTGTCGCGCGCAGCTGGACCGATGAAAAGGGGGATAATGTCGTTACGTTAGACGTTAGAGTTGAAGCGCTCATTGTAGAACAAACTTCCTGCATATTCGGTAGGTGAGAACGGTCAAAGAAGCAACCTCTAAAAAACAACCCTAATTTTGTTATGAGGAATAACCACAAATCCGGTGATTTATGACAAGACACACTAGTGAAAAGGGAAGATGGAAGTACCTTCTATCAACATGAAAGCGATTAACTAAAGGGTCACTGCATTTTTGTTACTTCAGTTGGGGCATTTGGCAAAACATATCTGATTATCAGATCGCTCGGATTGCGCTCTCGCTCCGGCCCAGATGTGGCTTCACAACACAAGTGCCGCAGTTCCGTTCTAGTCCCTAAATCTGAATAGAGTGACATGATGGTCGAGTGGTCGAGAGTTGGGAATGGCGGCAGTCTTCGGATTCTCGATCCGATGTGTTTGCCGAGACTATCTGGGTCCTGGGTGTCTCCCGCGTCTCGCGTCTTTCGACTTTCGGCTCACCGATGCGTAGACGCTTAGTGGGACATTCGAATTGAGGTGAACCGCCTCTTACAAGAGTTATCCAACACTAAGGGCCACCCCCCTTCCGCACTAAGGGCGGACCATCGAGTCCCCTAGCCCTTCAACAACGAGACACCAGTCCTCTGATACCATCCAGAAGAGTCAGTTCTTATAATACACAGTACCACGATTCTGCCACGTTGTCCTACCGGTAATGGTAAGTCTATATCATACTTATAGTGTTTTGTCAGCGTATACTAAGTCTTGTGATTCCTGGTACAAACTGTTTCGATTGTGAAGTTCATAGAATACCATCACGAACTAGCGAATCCGATGATTTCACATTCTCTCATTTAATAGCAATTTAAAACAACTAGTATCTTCCAAATGCAACACTTCTCGCTGCTCCTAGGTGTGTGTCAACCTTTGGGTATGTACGTTGTTGATCAAACACCTAGACATAAGGCGGACGCATGCGCCGCGCGTCTGCTCATTTCCATCCAGTTGTTTATTCGCATTGCGTTTCAAGTAAGGTGTTCGAAAGCGTTCCTTATTTATTATTTCGATATGAATAAAAAATTAAGTGGATCAGAATTCAGGAAGCGTGCAGCCCAAAAGGAAAGTGAGAAAGAAGAACTCCTAAAGAAAGTTCCAAAAATTGAATCGTTCTTCACACAGAGTTGTTCAACGTCAACATCATGAACCAAATTTTGATAATGTGATAGATGTAGAAAGAAATTCTAAAAAGAAAAATATTCTCGAAATGATAAGAATCGCACAGCATGAGAACAGTATTAATTCTAGAAGAGATATAGGTGGTCTCAGCTCCATATTTTAATATCTCATTAGTTTAGATTCTATAAATTCTACGTAGTTTTAAATAATATTCGGATTTCATTTTTTCTAAATCAAGAAATGAATTAGCTGTCAATTCAACTTTCCATGTCATGAAGAATTTTACAAGCTTCAATATTTTCATTTCCCAACATTAATATCTTACCATAATTATTCTCAGTATTTACTGATGTCAGTTATTTTAATTCCATCTTTCTGTACAATCTCAATTTCGTAAGTTTTTCATGAATTCATTTTATACCTGAACAATTTTCATTATATTGTATATTTTTTGTAGTTCTCCTGAAGAAGAGATAAATAAATCTCGAAAGCTCGAGTGATAAAAAAGAGTATTCAATCAGTTGCTGCTAATATCAATACAATAATATATATGTATATATATATATATATATATATATATATATATATATATATATAATTACATAATATGGCCCCATACTAATTAGATACATTGTTTATCTATATACCATTGATTCGATATATTACTATGTTGTATTTTGCAGACTAAGAGCGCTTGTAGACGTCCGTTTTTTTCACCGGATAACGGACCGTCAATAAACGGCTATCCTTGTATACATATTTTTTTTACCGGATAGATGGAGTGCCGTCTATATGCATTAGAACGCAGGTAGACGGCACTCAATTAACAGAAAACAGGCAATACGTCCGGCAGCGTCAACACGCACCAATACACTGGCGTGGATGACCGCCATTTCTTACACCGGACCGGTGTCCGTCGCGCCGAGAAGAAGAGATGGTGCATCCGGCGTAAATTGTTCGCCGGACCGATATCCGGTGCATGTACACACATTCATTATAATTCATACACCACCGCGAATCCGGCAAAAAACACGGTCCGTTATCCGGTGAAAAAAACGGACGTCTACAAGCGCTCTAAGAGCGGATTCGCGGTGGTGTATGAATTATAATGAATGTGTGTACATGCACCGGATATCGGTCCGGCGAACAATTTACGCCGGATGCACCATCTCTTCCCCTCGGCGCGACGGACACCGGTCCGGTGTAAGAAATGGCGGTCATCCACGCCAGTGTATTGGTGCGTGTTGACGCTGCCGGACGTATTGCCTGTTTTCTGTTAATTGAGTGCCGTCTACCTGCGTTCTAATGCATATAGACGGCACTCCATTTATCCGGTAAAAAAAATATGTATACAAGGATAGCCGTTTATTGACGGTCCGTTATCCGGTGAAAAAAACGGACGTCTACAAGCGCTCTAAGCAATGAACACCTGTAGTGAATACGCAGGAAGTATAAGATAAGAGAATATTATAAATATCTGTGAATGACAATTTCTAGTCAGTTAATTAATCGATCTAGTAGCTCTACCAAGTTTTAACGTTGTATTGTATTGAATAAAGTAAAGTAAATTTTTTTTAAAACGAAGTCTTCCTCCCGAAAAACATAATTGGCGACGAGGTCTGGGATTGTGCCGTTTTTGTTAAATTCTGTGAGTTCCTGAAAAAGAAGAGGTCCATCCAGTCTACAACACCGTCGGTTTCAACCGTTGAGCACAAGACGAACTAGGTGAAGAAGACAGGAGCCCGATCACCTGAGTAGCGCCCCGTGACGGTTTCACATTCAGCAAGACAACGTGGTGAGCAATCCTTTAATTACTCCCAGTTTACCTAATCTGGCCCAAAATTAGTCAACCTTTTCCCCAAGTTTTGAGCGTAAAACTTGTATAAAGTTTTTTCTAGGTTTCTTCCAAAAAACCGATTTATAAAGTTTTTTCTAGGTTTCTTATTTCAAAAACCGATTACAATAGTTTTTCCTAGGTTTCTTAAGAAAAAACCACAACTTGATTGAAATAATAATTGATATAATTGATGATTGATATAATTACATAATAATTGATATAACTGATATAACTGATTGAATACGTGAAATATTAAAATAATTCAATATTACGTCGATTAAACAATTTAGAGGTCGTAAGAATAAAACAAAGAAAATGGCAGTAGATTTGTCACTAGCTGAAAAGTTTGGTATGCTGTTACCTAAATTTTCTGGTGTTGAGAACGAGTTGCATTCGTTCATAAAAAGTGTTGATGATTATTTAGCGATGTTCGTAAACGAAAATATTATGGTGAAAAATTATTGCTTCGCAGTGGTCAAATCGAAACTAATAGATAGAGCACTAGCGGAAGTAGCAACGTCTGACATTCCGAATAATTGGGATGTTCTCAAAAATTTCTTGTATACTAAATTTGGTGATCAAATTAACCTAGATGTTTTGATACACCAATTACAATTCTTAAATAAAAAGCCCAATGAGGATATAATATTATTTATAGACCGAATAATTTCTTTGAAAATAAGAATAAATTATAGGATAGATGCAGATAGAATGCCAGATCCAGAAAAAGCAATTTATAAGAATAATATTTTGAAAATTTGTAAAACTGTTCTAATATCAAACGCACTCATGGAGCTAAGAACATATTTAATAACGAAAAATGAATTTTCTTTTGATGACACAGTAAATGCAACGAAAGACTATATGTGCAATTTAGCCCAATACGAATTACTTGATAGAAGTAGAAAAAAAAAAATTTCCCTCAGAATCATTCGAAAAATGTTCCAAAGAAACTTTAATTATACTTCCCAAAATAGATCAAATCACTTATTTAATAATTACGGCGAAGTACCTAGATTTCCTTCGCAGCCAATTCCATTTACTCAAAGGAACACTAACTACCAAAATCCAAATCATAATAATAATAATTTTTAAACCTAATTATTCAAGTAATGTTTTTAAACCAAATCCTAATCAAAGAATTACTACCCCTCCAGAGAAAATGTCAATTCAGACAAGAAATTATCTCCAGAAACGTTCAAATTACTCTACGCAATATAATCCAAATCCTCAACGTAACTTCTATCATAACAATGCTCATAATAATTACCAGAACAGAAATCAACATAATAATCCTAATTTTTACTTCGAAGAATTAACGCATTCAGATACGAGGAAACAAAGAAATGAAAATCAATTTGATTATTGTAAACCTTCAACTTCAAAAAACCACGACAATGATAGTCGAAATTTTCGCGAACTTACCCAAGAAGACGCATTGACTTAAATTATAATATTAATCATTCTAATCAATTACCCTTTATTGAATTCGAATATCCAAAATGTAAACTTTTAATAGATAGTGGCTGTTCAGTATGTTTGATAGATCCAAAATTTGCTTATAATAATTTCTATGATAATATTTTTCAAGAAGAAACAACATTAACTGCATGTATGAAGCAGGATACTTCAAATGAAAAAGTATTACTTCCTTTATTTTCAGAATTCCGAATGAATGATAGTCACCCTTTTGTACTATATAGATTTCATAATAATTACGATGGCATTATAGGAGCCGATTTTCTTAATAAATACGGTTTGACATTCGATTTTAAAAACCAAGTATTGATGAATAAATATTGTAGAATTCCATTCAAATATGGAAAAACTTCGATTGAAAATAATTGTTTAATTCAGAAAGTATCACAACTTGAACGGGAAAAATATGAGCTTTTCAAAGACTTTGCAAATAATTTGCAGGAAATTGATAAAATCGATAAAGCAAATGAAGATTTGAAAACTGAAAATGAACAATTGAAATCTAAACTTTTCATGATTGAGATGTCTAATAAAGAACTTGAAAAAATGATTGAATTGAACTCTAAAGCAAGTTATGAAATGGAAAAAGAAATTTCAAATTTGAAAAAATCAATAAAAGTAATAAATAGGGAAAAACCAAGTTCACAAAAATCCTATTTTAGAATGAATAAATCAGATAATAACAATGAGCAAGTAAAATCAGAATCTGATAGGTTAAATGATGAAATAAATAAATTGAAAGTGATTTCACAATTCCCAATTCCGAAAACTCAGAAAGAAATTAAATCATTTCTTGGTCTAGTAGGATATTATAGAAAGTTTATCCCAAATTTTGCAAAGATTACTAAACCTTTAACAATATGTTTGAAGAAAAATGCGAAAATTAATATTGATGATCCCAAATACATTGAAGCTTTTGAAATATGTAAAAGAAGTTTAATGAACGAGCCGATATTGCGTTATTCGAATTATAAAGAACCCTTTGTTTTAACTACAGACGCATCAGGATTTGCGATAGGTTCTGTATTATCTCAAGGCATTCCTCCGAATGACCTTCCCATTGCTTATGCTAGTAAAACCCTTAACGATGCAGAATTTAAATATAGCACCATTGAAAAAGAATTACTCGCGATCGTTTGGTCATGCAAGCATTTTCGTCCTTATTTGTACGGGAGAAAATTCACAATTTATACGGATCATAAACCTTTAACATGGCTATTCTCTTTGAAAGAACCTAATTCACGTCTAATGAGATGGCGTACTAAACTTGAAGAATTTGATTATGAGATTAAATATAGAAAAGGATCAATGAATCATGCAGATGCATTAAGTAGAATAATATTGGAAAATGGTGAAAATACGATTATAAATAAAGACTTCGCATATCTTAATGACATTACGTATGAAAACTTTACGAAACTATATGAAACAAATAATATTCCCGATTGTCATAATATTGAAGAAAAACAAGGTAATTTATTTAAAGCCCCTAATAAATATTCGTTAGCCCATTGCGTATCAAAAGATTTTCATATGGGTAGAGGCATTGCCCGAGATTTTAAGAGAAAATTTGGAAATATAGATGAATTAAAATCGCAGAATAAAAAAGTTGGAGAAGTAGCTATTATTCGAAATAAAAGCCGTGTTATTTACTATTTGATAACCAAGAAATTTTATAATGATAAACCTACATACGAAAATGTATTTAATTCTCTTTTATATTTGAAAAAACTTATGGAGTCAAGAAATGAAACTCATTTAGCTTTACCGCGTATAGCATGCGGATTAGATGAATTAAAATGGCCTATTATTTTGAAGATGATAAAGTATATTTTTGCAAGGTGCAAAGTGAAAATAATTATTTATTATTTATCGCCACTGCATACTGAAATGAATGAAGAATTTATAGATTTTAACGGAATCGAAGAGGATTCACGTAATAAAGATAAAAATATTGAAATGAACTGTTTTGAAGAAAATGTAATTTCTATTAATCACGCTACGAAAGAATTGAATAATATACGATTACCGATAGTAGGGAATAGTTTTTATGATAAGATTAATTATGAATTTAATATCAGTGAAAGAAACGATATGAACCCAATAGAGGATGATTTAATATCAATTAATAATAAAGTAATAAATGTAAAACTAGAGAGATGTCAAGAATTATTAAATCGAAGTAATAGTAGAAATTATAATGATATTGATGATATTGTGTATGATGAAATTAATGAAGATTTACTAAATGATTTTAAACTTAGATATTCAGACGGATTGAACGATAAACGTTCCGCAGAAAGAAGAATGTTCCTTCCTTTTAAGTACAAACCCCATGTACATTAAAAACCGTGTTTTTAGAAAGTTAGATCTAGTTTACGAAAATATTAATGCTTGTTAGATAGATAGACATAGAATTCAAGATATGAAAAATAAACACATTTATCCTGAAAATATTACTCCCTTATAAAACAATTGATTATGAACATATTGATTTGAAACAAGTCGAGGATCTTATTTTAAAGTATCAGAAAGAAATTGATAATTTGAAAAATAAAGAGTTATTGGGATTTACACAAACGCCGCATTATGAATATTTACAACATTCGAATACAATTAATATTAAAACTTTAGAAGAACTTGTTAATGGAAAAATAAGAGTTAAAAGAGGACTTATTAATATTGGAGGTAAAATTTCAAAGATTTTATTTGGAACCTTAGATTCAGATGACGAAGAACTTTATAAAAATTATTTTGAAGGTATAGCAAGAAACGAGGACATACTTATGAGGAATCAAAGACAGATTGCTACTGTAATTAATGATTTGAAAAATAAGTATATTGATAAATTTCGACAATTTGCATATAATTATAAATTATTACGAACAATACCGCAATTGAGACACATTGAACACATGCATCTTCTCACATTTGAAATTAAGGATATTAAAAGCATATTAGATGAAATCCAAACAGCAGTGAGCTTTGCTAGATTACATATTCTACATGAATCTATTTTGCCATATACAAAATCCGCAGAATTAATTAAAAATGACACTATTATTCCAATGCATCATTTAAAAGATTATTATCAGATATGTCATACAAAAGTCATATTTAAAGAGAAAGCTCTATTATTTCTTATATCAATTCCGACCGTTTATGAAGAAAATTTTAATCTATACAAGTTTTACTATATCCCTCAGAAGAACTTAACCCTTCCTTACACCAATCCTTATATGCTCACTCAACAAGAAGAATTGAAATGGTCAACCAGTGAATGTCATGCAGTCGAAGAAGATTTCCTTTGCGATCAAGACTCCTTAACAAAACCTCCAGAATGTATGAATACTGTATTGAAGACACATTTAGAAAATTGTCCCAGGAAAAAAGTTATTCCTATATCAAATTTGAAAACCTTAGAAGATGGAAGCATCTTTTCAATTAATAATATGAAAATTCAAGAAAAATGTCCTCAGCAAACCAAATATTACTTCACTTCACCGATGGCGATAATTCAATCGAAATGTATCATAAGTAACTTCCAAAAGGAGATATTCCCAACTTCGATTAAAAATGAAGAAAAATACATAATTCTACCCAAGACGGCGATAGTCCCACGAAACCAATCCCAAGAAGAGGAGAAAGAAGATTTCCAGGAAGAAGATATTCAAGATGTCAAATTAGAAGATATTAAAAGATGGAATCCAAGTACACCATCAACTTTTATTTTTATTATAGGAATATTTATGTTTTTAATTATTTTATACTTTTTATTGAAATATTTTGAAAAATGTAAAGCTACACCTAATCAAGGTGATACCTTTATCCAAAGGGGGAGGAATTACATAATATGGCCCCATACTAATTAGATACATTGTTTATCTATATACTATTGATTCGATATATTACTATGTTGTATTTTGCAGACTAAGCAATGAACACCTGCAGTGAATACGCAGGAAGAATAAGATAAGAGAATATTATAAATATCTGTGAATGACAATTTCTAGTCAGTTAATTAATCGATCTAGTAGCTCTACCAAGTTTTAACGTTGTATTGTATTGAATAAAGTAAAGTATTTTTTTTTAAAACGAAGTCTTCCTCCCGAAAAACATAATTATATATATATATATGCAGCAAACCGCCTTTGGAGAGCCTTACATTGCCGATTTACCATCATTTCGACGTCCGCTTGCAATCTGACGTCCGATATACGATTTTCAGTGTTTTTCGACGTCATGGAACGTCCTGAGTCGTTATGCCAAATATCGCCGATGACGTCAGATACTCTCATCTTGTACAAAACCGTATATTTCTGTTCAACCAAGGCACGATAGAGGCGCTGACTGCCACTAGTTGCGTATATGATATATACGTTCTCTCCATTTCACATTAAGAGCATAAGACAACATGAGATTTGGCAACATAGTCTCATAATCATTTTTATACGGTGCGATTACTAGACGTCTCTTATACTTGTTTATATGAAAAACTCTGTTTCATTTGCATGACCTCGGTTTTCGCTTCCCCCATTTGTGAATACAGATATCTTCGTCTGATGAACGTCAAGAAGGAAAGCATATTAGGATGTATTTACTGGCTTGCTTGCGGCGATCTTCATAAAGCCTCGAGTTATGGAATATTATAAATCTTTTTTCATTGAACTTTCCGGTTTGCCATACAAATTCTTTTTAGGGAATATTTTGGATAATGATCGAAAATGAGGAATCCTATGTGGGGAGACATTCATCTCTAAAATACGGATGAAGCGCTTCAGACGTCGATAAAAACAAAGAACACTACTATTGATCATCTCAATTCCACGTATTTCTTGACATAATCAACATCTTCATTCTTGATTTCAAATAAAAAATACTTTTTTATCGTGCAGTATTAAAACTGGGAAAAATTTCAAGAAGATTTTGATAACTCATAATTTTTGCTAGGGAATATGGCTCACGAACTTTTCTATCTACCCAATATTTTATGTTATAGGGTCAAAACGTATCGGATCGCTTTTGTACTCTAACGATTATTAATCTAAAATTTTTTACTTCGATGTTTTCAACTTCAAACTTCATTATACATAAGCGAGAGAAAGGGGCGTAGAACTGTGTGGGATGGAACCAATGTTTGAAAACACTGGTATTTGTCTCACAATTAAAATCTCAGTCCTGATTAATATATCATCTGTCATGAATTACAAAAAGAATCCATTATTCTCATATACCTACATTTTCAAGTAGAAGAAGGTACATATTATTATTTTATTCACTTGATCCGTAGAAAAGAAATTCAGAAACGATAAAGGAGCCAATGACATTCCAATAAATACACAGTGTGATTCCGGAGGAGATCGTGAGATCGTGAGACTTCAGATGAAGTTTGAGAGAGTCATTTTGATTAAATTTTCAATTGACATTCTACTGAGAGTTTGATTTTGCTTAGAAATTTCTCGAAAATACTTCCGATTAGATTTTCTTTCATTTCAATTTTAACCTCATAACAAGAAGTTATCTAGAGAGTTCGAATCAAGCAATCATTGTGTTCAAGCAATAGGGCTCCCAGAAAAGTGCCAAAAAACAGCTGAATAATGGCTACTTGAAGTAGAATCTCAAAAGGGAAAGGCTAATAGGTAATATGTTTAATATTTCGGAATAAATTTTTGAATTCGATAAAAATCTCAAAAAATCACGAATTTCAATATCGACAATTCTTTATATGCCAATAATTTGACAAATGAAAATCAAGTGGACCGAAAATAAACAAATTTCAGATCGTCACTTTTTTCCAAGTGAAATGACCTCAGAAGTCAGATTTTGCGAGGGCCATTTTTCTTGGATGAACTTTTATATGTCCATTATCAGACGTCAAACCTAATCGGAAGCGATTACGAATGGATTTATTCCGAGACGATATCAGAAGCATGTTTCATGTTTCTGATGATTATTTAATGAATATTCACGAAAAATATACATTTTTTAAATATGCTCATGCTAAAAATATAAACATAAAATTCTTGCGTTCTCTCTTTGTTAAATTTTCCCAACAATTCCTTGAAAACGGAATCAACTCCATGGAAGCGGATTCAAGCGTGAATTGAGAAGGTCACCGAATAGATGAAGTTATCTAATTTGTTCAGGTTTCGATATGATTTGCTTTAGATTCACTTGTTTTTCTCTCATGAACTTATGGAGAACGGCATTATTCATCAAAATATAATCGATCAGATTATCAGAGTTGATTAATTGAGGATAATGAAAGTTTCAGATTGAACATATTCTTTTAACAGTGAATTTGTTGTTATTCAATCCTATGCTTGAGTGCAGATATTTCCAGAAATGTCGACATGTGATCCCTTTTCAAGCTGAAGCTAATGTCGAATACAAATATGTATTGATATTAATTTGTTAGCTTGGTTGATGTATAATGTATAGAAATGATTGAAAATGTATCACGTACCCATTGAATAAATTCATCATCTGATCAAAGGGCGATTAATTGGAAGATTTCAATGTTCCGTTGGAGTAATGGGTAATTTTTAATAATGAGTCTAGAGCAAAAGCAGTTATGAAGAATTGAGAAATATAATATTGAAGTTATTCCAGAGGCAAGTTGCTTGTCAATATATGGAATTTTCATCTACTACTGTTTGAAAGATTCGAAAAAATGATATTTACAAAATTAAAAGCAATCAACACTCAATCTCTAGCATGACCGATAAATAAATTGGAAAATGTATAAGAAACATGAACAAACAATTTGTAGGTACTATGAAAAGGACTTATTTTAGCGAAGTATATTTCTGTGAAAGAATACAATTTTCAGTTTGAAGGAAGTTGAAAAAAATTTATCAGTTATCGGATGTCTCATTTATTGAAAGTTTACATCGAATATTTCCCCCCTGTCAAAAACTTCATGTTGATAGAATGCACTTATCGAAAATTACAGCGATAATTGCATTGTAGAAAGCGAAAGATCCCTGCGATAATTGCACTGCTCGTATCCATAGTAATTTCGGGAAATATTCAACCGAATTACACTCGTGCATCAAAATGACCTGATAATTCTGCATTCCAGCGTGTTGGCTTTGAAAAACTGCATTCGATCATTTTCATTTTTGGAGAAAGAGGTGTCGGGCTCTTTCTCCAAAAATGAAAATGAACTCATGCAGTTTTTAGACAACACGCTGTCATGCAAAATTATCGGTAATTTTGATGCACTTGTGCAATTACTTCCATTAATGTTTTTTCAAAAAATCTCCTATTTTGTATTTATTGTTTTCAAAAACTTATCAACTTTATTGAGTTCACTCATAAGTGACCTCAACGAATCTGTGGGCTTTAATCAACTTGAAAGTTTTTGATCCATCCACCAAAATCTGGTGAAACCCACAATTTCAAAATTCGATATCTGATAAATTCAAAATGGATTCGTTATTATAATTTTCGACCAATTAAATATTTTCATGGAAGCATTTTCGGTAACATTCTGATGATAAAAATATTTGCTGGAAATGTAAAATAAGTAAGTAACCTGATGTTCAAGACAAAATGCGTCAAATCAATCCGAAACTCCTGAGTTACCCATGGTAAATAAAAAAATAAACAATGAGGGAAAGATAATGCAGAGATACTTTTCCTCAATATCGAATATCATTCTATAAAACAGCGTCGGAAAAAACTCAGGGCCAGTTTAATAAACGTATCCACCGAAAATTGAAATTTCACCTCAGCTTGAGAACCGGTTTCTGTATACTCAAACTTTTCAGCCTTCAAACTTAGGATGAATTTCAATTCTCGGTTGATAAGTTTTCAATACTGGTCCATCATTTCGCAAATTATTCTGCGAAGCATAATAGGACAATACTCATGGCCTGTCTTATGTTTTATTATATGCAGATGATTCCAACTTTACTGCTTTTGGAAATACTAGAGAGAACGTGATATCCACCGCTTGAGTACAACTGACGTCACTGACGAATCAATGGTGTGAAGCAAATAAAATCAAATTAAATATGGACAGAACAGAGGCAATGTTTCACCGAACAAGGAAATCAAATCTCACACTTCCCCGGGCAATTAATATGAGAAACAAAGAGATAGTTGCACACTCGTCTACCAAATTGCTGGGAATCTATATTGATGATGACCCACAGTAAACGTCTGCACTCGGTGATATAAGGTTTGTTCGCGGGTCCAATTCCGAACCGGTTCGTTACCAAGTCCAGAATGAATAAACTAGGCTATATTTCGGAACAAATTCTGACCTAACCTCACTGCGAACGTTCTTGGAATCAAAAAAAAGCTGTGTGTTTATTTTCATGATACAATTCCTTAGCTATATTGGCCAGTCGAAAATGTTGAATAATTGTGCATCGTTAAAGTCTAGGAAGACCTCTTCAAAATATGCTATATTCTTGGGACTTCATCAACTCTTGATATTTCGTGAAGATCTCCGTCACTTGACGATTAATTATGAATTAAAGATGTCTCACATTTACGAGACACAGCAACAAATAAAACTCAGGTAAGAATCAATTTGGGACTACCAGTTCTTGCGTCAACCCCGGAACTCTTGGAACCGATTCGTTATCGGTGTAAGTCGATCTCCGCTTGAGCACAGTTTAGAAAGCTATTCTACACAATGTATTAAGTGGAGTTCTGGAATGGTTCGGAACTCGACCCGCGAACAAAGCTATACTCACTCAACGTTCTAAAGTATGACTTGAATGCGCCAGTTCTCTAGGTAATATATTCTGCAAACTTCGACTCTCTGTTATCATATGGTATCATTTTCTGGGGTGGCAGTTCTTCATCACACAGAATATTTCTACATCAAAAATTGACAATTAGAACAATCTATGGAATCAAGAAAACAGAGACTTGCCGTGGTGTTTTCAAGAAGCACAGTTTAATGACGATGACTGGATTGTATATTTATAAATGTTTAATGTTTGTTCGTCAACATAAAGAACTTTTTATAGATTTTGAGAATCGCAACAAAACAAGAAGAATGGATAGATATTTATTGCCCAAATGTCGTCTAACTTTATCGCAGCATCAAGTAGAGTTTATGTCTCTTACGCTTTAAAACAGCCTACCGTCATCTTATCACAGTGCCCAGAATGAGAAAATCTTCAAAAATAGAACTCGAATCGCTAAGGCAGCGATTACGCAAAAAAATTTCTTTCAAAATATTCAATTTTTGCTTATCATTCGACTGAGATAACCAACAGTATTCACAAATCAATTATATTTTTATTTATTTAATTTTTTTTATTTATTTCCTCAATTAATTGCTTCACATAAACCAGAGCCTATGAAATATGTACTCAAATATAAACTTGCTAATTTCTTTCTGAATACATTTCAGAAATGTGAATAAATGTAGATTTCTTTCTTAAGGAGTACTCCTATTTTTTTCAGTTAGTTGTTGATGAAATTTTATGTATACACACCATACGAACGGATTGTGAAACGTATTGAAGAAATTCAAAATTGAAATTGTTATTTTGGAACATAGTATTATATGTATGTCCGAACACTATAACTTTTAGAAATTTGTAAATATTTCATTATAACTAGAAGTATGCAGCTATCTCTATACCTCCTTCTTCTTTTCTTCTCAAACTGTCGAATAATGATTATACCCGAGGATATCATGATTATTATTGAAAATTTCATGAAGAAATGGTGATGGGTTTACTGGTACAAACAAATACTTCGAAAAGATCTGGTATCATTGAAATCGACCTAATCGAGGGATCCGTCTTTTTGACGTCCTTGCTATTGAGATTGATTTTGATGAGCCGATTTTTGAATGTCCATATCCCAGTCAACCAGTAAAGTAACAGTGAGTTGCAGGGAATACCAAAAAATATCACATCGAAGAACATCTTTGAGACTCATAGATGAACTAAGGATTAAACATTGAATGAATTCAAAAGAACTTAATGATCGCAATGACATCTTTAAAAAAAAACCTCACAGTATTTTTTGAGAATGCTTCACAGCAACACGTATCATTTCAGCCGAGATACGGAAATTTCATGTTGATAGGTAGTTCGATTTTCGTCTTAGGATCTAGAAAATTGCAATACCTATTTATTCGTATATTCGTGCGCAATTTCATAATTTTTTTAGAAAAGCATAGGTTAAGTAATAATAATAATAATAATAATTCATTGCTAACATTGGTTATAACACAAGCGTTCTAGAAAATTCGGCGTCAAGTAGGCTATGGAATTTCGAAGGTTTAATTTTCGGCTTCAGACTCGGAATATTGACAAAGCCGAAGGGTATTCTACTGAATACTCAAATATGAATTTGCTAATTTCTTTCCGAGTACAATTCATGAACTTGAAAAAATATAGTCAAGGTGACCTCTACCACACCCCAAATAATATTTCAACAAAAAAAGTGGTGTACAGACAACGAATGAAAGAATTTGACTTATCTAAGAGGTCCGTCTACCTTCTCCTGCATACATATAATTATTACAAACTCAGCTTTTTCGATGGCCAGTCCATCAGGTTTATTTTTTTATGAGCAGATTTTTCGACGTCCATATACAAATACCTAGATGGATATTATGATAAAACTATTATTATAGTTTGATCATTTCTCTTGATTATTATTCTCACTTGATTCTATTGAATCATTTTGAAAAACTTGGATTCATTCTAATTTTTTGGCATATAATATTACCTTTTTGTCATAAACATCACTTTTTTAAAATTCCTGAATATGCATTATAACGAGTAGCATGCATCTGTAGAACCTTAACCTTCTGTTCTATAAACCCTTCAACAACAACTTTATAGCCTCAGTTTCATTAAAGATTTTGTAAAGAAAAAGAGGTGGAGGATGTACAGATAAATACTCATAAAGATCTCGAATAACCAAATTCGACTTATTCTTCTATTGTATATCATTCATACGAAGTCAGCGTTTTCGACGTCCTTTCCATTACATGCAGCTTCATAAGCAGTGTTCTCGACGTCCGTATATGAACGTACATTCAAATTGACAATATTATATATTAGTTTAATTAAGTGATTCTTTCTGATAAGTATTCTTTGAAAATATATAGATTATTTTTATAAATCCTCAAATAAAAATTCAACGAGAAATCTCTATTGAAAGCTGTAAAAGAACGAAATTGCCGCATTGTTTCAACCACCTAATTCAAATAAGGTGCCCTTTGATTGCAATCGAACTTTACCGAATAAGGGCGAAATTTTTGCGGGAAAGGGCCTTCTAGAAGATGCTATGATGATATTGTTTCAGTGTTATTGTGAGCTGTGAAAGTGTAAGATGAAGCGGAGTCAAACAAGGTCTCAAAGAATTTTATCTAGTGCAATGCGTAAGTATTTAATGAATACTCTTATAATAATGAAATAGCATAGGAGGATAATCGGCTTAACTACTTAAGAATGAATTAGTTATAATACGAGAAAGGTGATTCTATCGCTGGGTTTTACAAATGCTGATCTGCTTCTCTCGAACTTTCGATCTGTATAATTCATCGAAGTACCTATTCTGTGAGTCGTGCAATGAACGATCAAGATGAAGAGATTAAATATTATTGGTATTTTTCGTTGATATCTAGGAACTTTCAGTAAAGTTTGCACCTTAATGGAGAATTTTTTTTGTCCAGAGTTGACTACAGAATTTCACAAATAATTTCGTATGATTTCTAGCCTCGGCACACACAGTATATTGATTTGTATCTACGAAATTTTCTGTATAAATTACAACTTTCTCATATCGAATTTATTTTTTACATTTTGATCTTTTTCGTGATAAATATTAAGAACCATTTGAGCCACCTCAGGAGTGTTGTAGAAATTAAATTTATTAGGCTTCAATAAGATTCTGGAGAACTGGACCTATCTGAAACCTTAATATTTGGATCATGATATCGGATGTTTGGTCATTTTTTGGTGTACAGGAGACAATAATGAATTACTCAAAAAAATTTTCTTCTCTGATGTGCTCGAGTTTCTCATTCTGAAAGTCTTTCCATTTGAGTCGTTGCAAGAGTTTTCAATATATGTAGAAACTGTAAAAAAGGTCTGTTCTGGAGCATAAACCGTTCGCACGTTTTTTTCTGTTTTGAAATTGCAAGAGAGCGTTAAACATTCAAAACATATTTTCGTAATAACATGACAGATAGATGCAAGGGCGGTTATGACCATTGAGAACTAATAACTAGAGACTTCCGTTTTTTTTGAGCTTGAAACATATTTAGGATATTTGGGAAGTTTTCATTGCTAATACACTTTGCGAAACAATAAAAAGTACAGAAAAATTTTCAAAATTTTTTTTCAACAGGCTGCATCTCAGTGAAAAATGGTCGTATAGAAAATAAAAACTAATTTCTGAAGCTTGAAGACTCTAGCTTCTGAAATTATTGGTTAACAATGTTTCAGAGTACCGAGGGCTCTGCAGTCATTGGATAAAATACGAAGAAAAAATTTTCAGAATTTTTCGAATTTTTATTTTTTTCTCTACGCTCACGGAGAATTTTTTCTTGCTAGACCGATGCAAATGTCGCATATCCTGTTCATTCAGCTCTAGTTTGCTTAAAAAGCAATTTCTTTCACCTATCACATGAACGTGGAAAAAGAGCACAAAAATGTCATTTTGCAATGGCAAAAAATGTTTTGGTTAACGGACTGTATCATCTTCAATATTGGGGAAAAGCTTAGGTAATAGAAAAATTTGGCAGCTTGATGTTCCCCAAAGTCCTCCTAAATTGGTAGATCGATCGGTTCAGCGGTTTTCTTGGACCGATTGATTAAACATTTGAAAAATTTATGAGAACAAGGTTTTTTCCTTAAACTTGACCTAATCTTTTTAAACCGGTTTTTTTACCGAATGAGTCGAAAGGTTTTCAAAAAAACTGTTTTTTAAAACGAGGTGTCAGATAACGGAAAAATTCTGTCGATCAAAATTTCCCTTAATGAGTACCGTGGTCAAGTTGGGAGTATCAAATTCAAATTAATTCCATGATTCATTTTTGAGGAGAATGAAGGTTTGAATATACAGGGTGTCCCGTAAAGACCACGTCAAACGAAAACGGAATGTAGATCAGAATGTGCTCTACCTGATGTAAAAAAAATTTTCATATGAAAGTCTCACAGTTTTCGAGATATTTGATGTTTTATGAAAATGTTGAATTTTTACACTTGAAATGCTTTCTCTCTTGCGGAAGCTAGAATTGAATACTTTTTGAATCAGTTTTTTCCGTGAATATTGTTGAATGATTACTTCAATTTATGCAATGAAAAATAACACAAAATATTATACAGGTTTCTGAGAAAAAAAATTTTTAATTCATGTTTCGAAAGAAGTGATTTTTGTACTGAATTCTATCTGACGTGGTGCAAAAAAAAACACTAGACCTTTTCTGCATATTACGTTGAAAATTTGCCCATTTTGTGAGGATTCCGAAAAGGTAAAATACAGGTGATAACCTTCCTCAGAAAAAAAGATATTTGAATATTTATCGAAAATGGAGCATTCCTGTGAAAAACTGATTTTTTCACCTTTTCCATAAATACTTTCATTTTGCACTTCCTGCTGAAAAAAATCAATCAACAAATCAATAAAATGTTATTAAAATGCCAATTCACTGAATGAGTTTTTTATTCCTTTTTCTTTGCCTAAAGAACTCTCGAACATTGACATGATGTGATGCGATTTAATGATTCAAACTTAAGGTATCTATAGAAATGTTCATTTTCATCTAGTGAAAGTTTACTGGGTAAAATGTCTACAGAAAATGTTTCGTATACTGCAAGAGAATATGCCGACATGCACCTTATTTATGGAGAAGTACGTCTTAATGCTAGAGCAGCATCGAGGCTTTATTCAGAGCGGTACCCCAGTCGCCGACATCCCAATTACGAAGTTTTCATCCGGACTCATAATGCAATTGTCGAAGGAAGAGTTCCTGGGAGTCGTAAAAGTAGTGGCCGGCCTTCGATTGTGGAGGATGACACCATTTTGAATGTAGTCGAAAATAATCCTTCAGTATCAACCAGAATGATAGAGCTCATGACAGGCATATCCAAAACAAGTGCCTAAGAACCCTGAGGAAACACAAATATCACCCCTACCATATTCAGAGAGTTCAACAACTACTACCCAGAGACTATCAAGCCCGAGAAGAATTTTGTCAACAAATGTTGCTGAAACACACAGAAAATCCCAATTTTTTCAATAATATCCTTTGGACTGATGAGTCTTCCTGTACTCAAAGCGGGTATATCAATCTGCATAATCTTCATAGTTGGAACATCGAGAATCCGCACAATATAAGGCAAGATAGATCCCAATATCGATTTACGGTGAATTTATGAACTGGCATATATACGATGGAAAAATATTCGGTCCGACAGAATTGCCGCAATCATTAAACGGCACCAACTATTTGAATTTCCTAAGGAACAGTGTACCCTTACTCTTAGAAGATATACCACTGGAAATGCGACGTAATCTATGGTTTCAACACGACGGGTGCCCAGCACACTACAGTCGTCATGTTAGGGAATATTTAAACCAATCATATCCTCACCGGTGGATCGGAAGGGGCGGTGAAATTTTGTGGCCTCCACGTTCACCAGACTTAAATCGTTTGGATTTTTTTTACTGGGGTTTTTTAAAAAATGAAATTTATTCGAACCCCATAAGAGATGAAGCACAACTAAGGTACCGCATTCGTATTTCAGCAGCCAAAATAGCGGGGAGAAGTTTGTATGGTTTGAAAAGGTCATTTCTCAATAGATGCAGGGCATGTATTAGCGAAGGAGGTGGTCATTTTGAGCACTTGCTCTAATAAGAATCCTGAATTTTTATTATTGATATTTTTATAGAGTTTCTTCACAATACATTTGTTGATATTGAGGGTCCTGTGCGTTATTACATTATATCATTGCAATTAATGAATAATTTCACTTTATAGGTATTTTGAGGACAAACTGACATTTTTCAAGAGAATAATTCAATATGTTACACCAGAATCTGCAAAATGAAAGAACTTGTGGAAAAGTTCACAAAATCAGTTTTTCACAGAAATGCTCCATTTTTGATAAACATTCAAATATCTTTTTTCGTGAAGAAGGTTATCACCTGTATTTTACTTTTTCGGAAGCCTCACAAAATGAGCAACTCTTCAAGGTAATATCCAGAAAAGGTCTAGGGTCTTTTTTTTATACCACGTCAGATAGAATTCACTACAAAAAAAAACACTTCCTTCAGAACATGAATTTCAACTTTGTTTTCAGGATCCCTGTATAATATTTTCTACTATTTTTCATTGCATGAATTGAAGTAATCATTCAACAATATTTAGAGAAAAAAAACTGATTCGAAAAGTATTTAATTGTAGCTTCCACAAGAGAGGAAGCATCTTAAGTGAAAAAATTCAACATATTCATAAAACATCAAATATCTCGAAAACTGTGAGACTTTCATATGAACGATTTTTTCACATCAGGTAGAGCACATTCGGATCTACATTCCGTTTTCGTTTGACGTGGTCTTTACGGGACACCCTGTATACAGTATCCATAGCTCCAGTAAAGGTCAGTCAGAAATGGTCTCTTTGTTTTTAAATTAATTTTTTTTCAATTCTTATGTTACTTTCAAAACAAAATTTTTTTATGATTTATTAGAAGAAAAGAGTGAAAAGTGAAGAAATAATATAATTATTGATTTATGTATTAGAAAAAAAGGACAAGTTTAAGGAACAAAAACCTTGATCCCCTAATTTTTTCAAAATTTCAATCAATCGGTTCAAGAAAACTGCTGAATCGATTGATCTACCGATTTAGGGGCGACTTCGGGGAACATTAAGCTGTAAAATTTGTTCGTTACCTAAGCTTTTCCGCCAATATTGACGAAGATACAGTTCATATAACAAACAATTTTCAAATGGCACTTTTCCACGTTTATGAGACAGGTGAAAAAATTTTTTTTTTTTCAAATTGAACACAATATAATTTCGTAGGAAATTTTCTGACCAAAAAGAAATCGTCTTTCGGCTCTCTGGGCGATCAATAGTTCCGGAGATATCCGCAGTTGAGTGAAAAAGGATCAATATGCATTCAAAACAGAATATCTCGAGGACCAATCTGACAAATAGATGAAAAGCAAATTAGAGCTGAATAAATAGGTTATGTGACAGTTGCATCGGTGAAGCTCGAGAAATTTTCTCCATGCGCGTACAGGAAAAAAAAAATTTTAATATTTTGAAAATTTTTTCTATGTGCTTTATCCGATGAATGCATGACTACCGGTACTCCGAAAAATTGTGAACCAATAAATTTAGAAACAAAAGTCTTCAAGCTTCAAAAGTAAATCATTTTATTTTCTATAAGACCATTTTTCACTGAGATACAGCCTGTTGAAAATCACTAGAAATTTTGACTATTTTTCTGTTCCTTTAATTTTTGCTCGGAGTATATATTCACAATATTTGAGGAATTACGAATTTAAAATTATTGTATGAATCATGTTGCGAAGGTCCTTTTTTTCAGGTTTTCGATACTCATGGGGAGAGGGAGGTAATTACCACCATTACGCCCCCGTAAATCCGCCATTAGATAGATGGAAATTCTTCTCGTCAAGAGTCTAACCGGTTCTAGTTAAAATTTCCTGTCATACATATTCTTCATGTATACGAAGAGTAAATCCTGAATAACGAACAATTCATTGAATGTAGGGAAATAATTATTTTCGAACAATATAATTATTTTTTCTCGTCGGATCTGTGACAATCTTAAGAAATAGGGTTTCAAATAGAAAAACAAAACGTGTTGGCAAATTCTGACGATTTTTGACACAATATTTGGAAAATGCGGTGATGATAATTTCAGAGTTGCACAAATTCCTAAATTCATCTTCTTCAGGAATGTGAAAACGGTTCATATTGAGAATATGAATGATGACCTGGATGCGAACTACGCATACTATTTTTTACAGTTTTTTTCATGATTCGAACACTTTTGCGATTAATGCAACGATTTGCATGAAAAATTAGAAGAATTCACAATATCAGAGACGAAAATGTTTGAACAAATTTTCATCACCGGTGTAACTGAAAGTGACCAAGCTTCGAAAACATTTCAGCTCAGTACAGAATGTCGAACAATATCATAATCCTGATTTTCTGATGTGAAATACGTCCAGTTCAGCAGAAACAACTAATTGGCAGTTGAACTTGGAAGAACCGTATATTGTCCAGGTCATTCCTAAGCAATTCTGTTTTTATTATTTATTGAGACCAGTTTGAAATGTTTTCCAATTTTGATCTCGAAAACAAAACAGCACCAAGAAATATTTCATTACAACATTAGATTAAAATTCGTTGTTTTTTCTGAATTTCCAGAATGTAACATATGTTTTCAATTATTGCTATCCAAAAACAATGATAGAATCAGTACCTTATAAAGAAATACAACATTCGTCCGAAAATAGTTTTAATTTTTCGATTATTCACTTCCTTAGGACAGCTAGATGAAATCTCTATTAATGAAGAAGAGAATAACAATACATGGAGAAAATTTTGCTATGTGAACCCTCCAAATACTTCAAGAATATTCGATATTCTTGTGCCCAAAGAGGTAAGCTCTCTGAAAATACCAGTAAGTTCACAGTTCATAAAATAATTGCTAGAGTAATACACTAAAGTCACTCATTTATGTAGAAAATTTGTCAAGAAGTTTAATTCTTCACCCCCATTCTATATTATCTTCTGACACATTAAAATTCTTCGATTTTCAACAAAACACTCATTTTTGTTGTTGACAGAATGAGCAAAAAACTAATGAGCTTGAAGCAACCAGCTTTGTTGAAGCAAATTATCTTCTGAATGAAGAACATTCATATGAGATGGGCAATATAAATTCACATCAAGTGCTGACCGATCGCACCAACCACGGTGAAGTAAGTTCTTTTTCATAACATGTTTTCCCTGAATTTTATCCCAATCAATTTTCTTTAGGTATCTTCTGATACAATTGTGTACAGCAATATGCATACTCGTCCATAATTCTTGTACGAAAAATTATTGAGGAAAATTCTGGCACCCGTTGATTTTTCATTTCAGAATCAACGTATCGTATAGTCCTTTTGAATTTGATATTTCTCACCCCCTACGCAATCAAATACTTCGTTTTTGAAATGAGAATCTATGGATTATGAGTCATCAAAAGAAAGGATGGTATTTGATTTCCTGTTCAGCAATGAGGCTAGAAGTAGAATTGGTTGAGCCATTTTTCTATTAAAAAGTTGGGAAATAATTTACAATTTGAGATTAGAGAGTAGTGTAATCAGACCAATATTCTTTTACTAAGTTTTATTAAAGAAAATCCACGAATCTATGTATTTGTAATCTCCAAAGAATGTCCACCTTTTCTGTTTTGGATCTCAATGAATCTCTTTACACTTCACAGCCCTCTACTAATTTTTTTCAAATAGGAATAAATTGATGGTCATAGTATTTCAAATGGAAGGACATTCGATTGCAGATTGTGCGGTGTGAGGGAAAAAAGAATTTAGTGGGCTAATTTTTCATGAAAAATTGCGAAAATGAGAGGGGGCAGGGCGAGCACTCCTCTCACTCTCAGAGTTTTACAGTGCCCCCTAGAACGAATAAAAATGTATCTTAAAATCACTGAATTCAATAATTTGTCCGAAACTACCTAAAAATTCCATAAGTTGTCCCCCCCCCCCAAAAAAAAATTCTATTTTCGCCTACTGTAGCGCTTCCACACACGTGAAGGTGTTGCCGAAACAAATTGAAGAAATTAAAAAAACTATCTAGCAGATCCACTTGAAATGACTTGGTATAGTTTCAGTTGCCAACTGATCTCCCAAAGGCGAATAATATCATATTTCCCGAGAATTTTCCATCGTTATGAAACAATTGAATGAAAAGCGGCGAATAGAAATCTTCTTATTTCTGGGACATGGGAACCGCAAGCGGACCTATGAACATTTTCAATGAGCTTATTTAAAACAGAAATCAGTTCATTCCTATTTGGAAAAATAAAGCAGAGGTATGCTGGGCATAGGGGGTGATGAAAATCCAATTCTAAAAAGCATATGATAAATTGCTCCTTCCAGTACAAGAATAAGACGAGTATTATTTTTTCGGCACGCTGAATATACAGGGTGAGTCTTTGACTTGTACATATATTTAAACCGAAGATTCAAGAGGTCAGAAGAAGTACTTTTTTCGTATACCAGGGTTAGATTCAGCCAAAGTAACCAATGTTTCTTATTTTGCTGATATGAATTTGTTTCAATAATGAATTACTCGAAAAATGCATTTAACGAGATTTCACGAAGAAATCTTATATTTTCCAAAATGTCTAAATATTCATCAACCGGCTTTCAACTTACTTTCAAGAAATGGATTCTTAGAATTTCTGATACATCATGTCATGTAATGATATAATATATTGGTCGAAATAAAAAAATTTAAACATGTGAGAAAAATTTTGTGCCTTTGCCATATTAATTAAAACCAATGTTCATTTAATTCGATAGAATCATTCACAAGATATATTCCAAAATTTCATTTTTTTCATGAATTTTCAACAGCCTGAGTCTTTCCAACGGAGCTGAATCAGAAAAATGGAAGAGACAAAAGGTGCTTCTTTTGACCTCAGAAATATCCAGTTTAAATATATATGTACAAGTCAAAGACTCACCCTGTTTAAGGGGAATGGAAAAAGCGTGCGATATTTACGAAGACTTAATGTATTTAATCTTTAAATCGGATATTTTCACTAATATTATACAAAGGTTATATCATAAACTGAATCATACAAGGTATTTAACGTAATTTTCGAGCAATTACACAGAGTTTTTAGCTACTTACAACCTTTGAAGTAACAGTGAGTGTGAGTATTTCATAATGGTGAATTTAGAAAATGTGATTTACTATAAAAAAAATTTCAGAGTGTGATTATTCTAGAAAGTAATATACGAGTATATTCATTCTGAAATAATTCAGGTATGAGGTTACACTTTATAGGATATTGCTCAAAAATTACGTTAGACACCCTACCCTGTACCTTGCTTATGCTGTGAAAACAGAGTATTGCTTTTTCAAGATCGACCATAATTTTTTTTCAATTTATGATAAAACAATCTGTATACTTTTTTTCGGAACATACATGAATTCAATACCTATATAGGCTGAGGTAGGTAATCATCGAAATGAATACCATTTTCCATTCCGTGGCGCAGAGATCTTTTATCATGAGGTTTGAGAAATTATATTGGATTATGTTACTGAAATGAGAGATATACTGGTTTCAGCCTTATTTGGCTTCATCAGTATCCCATACACCTCAAGGACAAAATCTTAAATGAAAAACTTCGACATTTAAAACAATTAGGTGATATCCAATGGCCTTAAAATAAAGTTCAACATCTCAAATCACATGCTTGAAAGAACCCTGTACTTCATCTTTCACTCAATGAGATTTTGGCAGTGGTCCTGAATCAGGGCCCTCATGCAACTTTCTCCGAGCGATGGAAACGCCCAAATCTTTTCATCTATGTTTCGAGAATTTTTCAATGTTGCCTCCATTACGGCAAATATTTTTTTGTTTTCCGTTTCATTCTTTTTCTTAAAATCTGTATACTAGAACCTCATTCCTTCTCAATAAACATTCTTTGATCATAATTCATTATTCGGTAAATAAAATTCAATTATACTCTTTCAAGTAGGTTGATTTTAGTTGTGTTCAATTATTTCATTGATGTATAATATAATTGTCTAATCCTCGAGAATATTTAATCAACATTCATATAATACACTGAATGTCCCCACTTGTTTAGATGGAATCTGTTGAGGACATGCCAAAGTATCAAACAGATGGAAAAGCTTGTGAATTAGAGGAGAACCTTTCGTCTTCTCTATCCTTTTCAGATCTAGACGTAGACTACGTTCCATCGAGTTTTGAGGTAAATGTGAATATTTTTTGTACCTTTTCTAAAATTTATACGACTGCTCTTATTTTTCAGATCTCGAATGAAAATAATTTGACATCCGATGAGACATGATGATCTGATGAGTTATTTTGGTTTTCATTCGATTAGTATTTTTTTTCTTATACACACCTCTAATGTCAGGAAAAGAAAGAGATTAGGGGAGAAGAATCCTAAAACGTACTGTAGAAAAAATAAAATATATGAAAATCAGTCAAGGTGTGGGAAGTGATAGATAGTTATGAATATCCCATAAACCTAGTTGTCTGAACGTGAAATATTTTTTATTTGATGGTTCATTGAAAATTAATACCATATAACGAGGATAATCATGGATAAAAAAAAGATGTTCATGGAAACCTATAATGAAAAAAAATGAAATAAAAGTCCCTGCAATCCCTGATATCACATTGCAAAACTTTTCTGGTCAACACGATATTCTAGATACATAGATCAAGAATAAGGAGTCTACTACTTTTAGGCGTAGAGATAGTTAAATCTAGTTAAAGGAGTTTACACCATGGGTACCCTCAGAAGCTTTTATCAGAGGAGCAGAATAAAAGCATACCCTTTTTGCTCTATAACGATAGGGGGATCAAAATCTCAGGGGGCTGTGGCCCCCAGTCCCCCTCCTGCGGATGCATATGGTTTACACTTAAAGAGGTTTTCTGGTGTATTTTACACAATTTAGGTTATATTGTGAAAAATCATCGAAGATCAAGA
The DNA here is from genome assembly GCA_038502775.1 of Hippodamia convergens. Taxonomy (NCBI): domain Eukaryota; kingdom Metazoa; phylum Arthropoda; class Insecta; order Coleoptera; family Coccinellidae; genus Hippodamia; species Hippodamia convergens. The sequence goes on from CM076608.1 coordinate 69,953,408, forward strand.
AATAAAGAAGTTGGTCACAGTTTTTGAAACGACTATTCTGTAGCTTTCATTTGCCTCTTAGAATTCTTTTTCTCGAGTTTGGAAATTGATAATTTAATTTCTATGTTTGAAAGAACAGGAATCGATTCATATAAATACCTTATTTCCCTAATTAATGAATTTTCTTCAATCAAAACACTACTCAGAAGATATTCTATATTCGCTCTCAACTAGAAGTAGAATTGCACTAAATATAAAGTTAACTTTTGACTGGTCTCTTCATAGGAATCGCCCTAATATGAGTGTCCTTCACCATTTTCATCTTTTTCCAAAAGATTTTTCTTCTGCGAATTTGGAACGCTATCGAATGAATCATGCTAAATATTCGATAAATATTTGTTTCAGCATTCTGATATACCTGATGAAACTTTGGCAAATACACAATCAAACACAATCTTTGAAACAAGTAACCCGGAAATTGTGGAACAAGAGGAAAATTCGAACAAGCGAAAAATTTACAAAAAAAAAACACCTGAAAGAGACAACTGCTACTTTTGTGAAACAGCAGTTTTGAATTTCAGTAGGCATATAAAGAGATGTCACTCAGGGGAGACAGAAGTTCAAAGAATATTATCGAAGCCTGTGAAGAGCCTCTAAAGAAAAAATCTAATAACTAGTTTGAGGAAAAAAGGAAATTATCTCAACAATTCCCAAATTTGTATGAAACCAATGAAAAAACCACCAAGTGGAGATACCAGCGAATATTTACCTTGTCTCTACTGTCTCGGATTTTACTCTCGTAAACAGTTATGGCGACATAAAAAGAAGTGCACGGAAAATCCTAACTTAGAGAATAGCATAAGCTCTACATCAGTGTTACATATAACAACACAAAAGTTATATCCAGACTTGAGAGAAAAAGTTTTCCCTAGAATGAGGCCAGATAAAATATCTATCATCGCTCAACAAGATCCCCTTATTTGTGCTTTTGGGGCACGTTATTTGAGAGTGCATAGAGAAAAACATTTTATAAACGTAACTTCCAGAAAAATGAGGGAACTTTTCCGATTATTGATCGAAGTAAGAAAACTCGATAACAATGTTCATACGATGATGGATATTCTCCAACCAAAATATTATGACACAGTTGTAACGGCAACGAAACAAGTTGCAAAGTACGATAATAGCAAAGAATGCTTTATCTCCGACCTTCGCCATGAACATTGCCACTTCATTAAAGCAATGTTGTGATTTGGCAATCATATTTGCTTTAAAGAGGAAACATATATATTCAACGGTCAGAGCTCATTGAAGCTAACTGGAGATATGATATATCCACAGTTGCATCAAATAATCTACATATAAAAAAATGGAATAAAATAACCATTATACCCCTAGCGAAGGACTTGAAACTGCTGAAAAGTTATCTAACTTCTGAAGCCGAAAAAGCAAAACAAAGATTGAATGGTGAAAATGAAGAGAGGTCGGCATACAAAATCTTAACCGAAAAAGTTTATTGTAGGGTGTTATTACTCAATAGGAAGAGACCAGGTGAATTACAGCGACTATCAATAGATTCATATAATCAAACTTCTGAAAGGCAGAATTATGAGGAATTTTCCGATGTTATTTCACCTACCAAAAAAATTCTGATGAGTAGATTCAAGAGAATCGTTATAAGGGGAAAGAGAAATCGAGGTGTCCTATTCAGTACCGACGTACAAGACGATATCTCAATGATGTTAAGAATAAGATACAGGTTTATCAAAAAGGAAAATAGATATTTATTTGCTCCACCTGACAGTGATTCTCATCTCGTCGGCTATAAGGTTCTGGCGAAATACGCAAAAGCCTGTGGAGCAGAAAGACACGATGCTCTCACTTCCATAAGATTGAGAAAACACCTGGCTACCTTATCACAAATTTTCAGCATGACGGACTCAGACTTGGAGCAATTATTTACCTTTATGGGGCACACTCCTGGTACCCATAAGAATTTTTATAGGCTACCAGATGACGTATACCAGTCATCTAAAATTGTGAAAATTCTACTCCTCATGGAACAAGGTAAAGTAATTCGAAATGCATAACATATTAAACATATTCTTGCAGCAATGAAGAAGTCTATAACCATTAGATATTCAAATACGAATAATAATGAGAAATTGTTGAGATTTATAGTATCTTATTTTTCTGAAATACTTTAAATAACTTTTTGATCAATAAAATTTTTACTAGCATTGAGTAAAGGAAAAATTAGTTTCGAAATGTCGACAAAATCATAATTGGTTTATTATTTCTTCAAATTTTTTCGACATACTGAAGATTATCACGTTTTGGACTTTTCTGATTTTATGACACACCTGGTTGAAAAAGAAATAATGAAAAATTTATTGTCCTTCACCTACTATATGTTTGTAAGATATTTTCAAAACAAAATTAAAAGTTTATTTTATTTGTCAAAAAATATATTAGCTATTGCAGTGAGGAACGATATTTCTTCGAAACAATTTTCATTTTAGAAATATAGGAGTATTAAAAAAAGTAATCATCGAAATGAATGCCATTCAATTACCAGGCTCACAGATCTTTTATCATGAGGTGTATGAGATACTGATGATGCCAAATAAGGCTGAAACCGGTATATCTTTCATTCCAGTAAGAAAATCTAATATCATTACTCTAACCTGACGATAAAAGATCTGTGAACCTGGGAATTGAAAATGGCATTCATTTCGATGATAACTATTTTGTGTTCAAGAATGTTGTCGGTGTGGCCCCCGTGAAGGCAAAAAATTTTCTTTTTTCTTGAAAATTTCCATTTTGACTATAACTCTGTGAAATTTAGACAGCACAGCACATATTTTTTCCTACATGACAGTTCATAATATTTTCAGGTACATCTGCGTCTTTCAAAGGTAAGTCACTCGATGAAATTGAAGTTGATTTGGAGCAGAACCTAGAAGAAGAGGAAGATTGCAGATGAGATGGGTGATTATATTGATGTAGCTCACGAATCAATTGGAGGAAATATCATTAAAGGAATTAATACTGAGACTACAGTAAATACAGAATTTGAAACCGAAAATCACGGAGAAGAGACACTGGAAAAAAAAAACGACAGAAAGCGAAAAAAAATATTCAAAGAACCCCCTGGACGGAAGAGCAAAAAAAGGTTGTTAAGGAGTTTTTTAAAAATAATATAAGAAATAAAATTCCACCCAAGAGAATAGAGTGCGAACGGCTCATCAGTGGGTTGAACAATTATTGAGGAATAAAGACTGGCTCAAAATAAAAGTTTTCATTCAGAATGTATATACCCAAAAATGTAAGGGTTGAAATTGAAAAATGATATCTAACAATATTATTAGAAGAATACCTTTTTGTTTTAATAAAAAGTTACGAACAGGCGAGATCTTTTTATTCATCTTTTTTCCTTCTAGGTTCTATTGTGTTATATGATTAATATATTTTTGTATTAAGCTCATGATGAAGAATGATAGTATCCTCAATAAATAATAACTCAACATATAGAACTTGAAAAACCAATTGCAACAACTTTCTTCTTCCATTTCGTCTTCTATATGATGAGTTTCCATTATCATTTCCATACAACAGAATGCTTGCAAAGTAGGAGCACATCTAGTATTCAAAGGACAGGTAGTTCAACTCGAAACTAATTAAATATGCCCATTTATTTATTCCAATCATTAAAAAACCGGAATAGATGGTCAAACTTCATTCATAATATTACGTGTCTAGGCAGTTTATGATTATGAAGAATGAAAAAATGAGTATAAAACTAATTATATAGAAATATATATATTTCTCTCTGTTGATAGTTTCATTCTAATATATTTGAAACACATTCCACCAATAAAAAAAATTATTAATTTACATTAATATCAATGAGATTCATCTAAATCAGACTATTCAATAGTGATAGCTCATTGTCATTCAAACCGATAAGGCCTCGGATAAGGCTTACAGTTTAAGGAGCTTTGGATTCAACTCTTCTTGGTAAATAAATTAAATGTTTTTTGGATATAAAAAAGAGTGGCATATATTGATAATTATCTTCAAAGAATTAAAAATTCTGAATATATTTGATTGTCCAGCAAGAAATTGAGTGTCATTCCCTGTCAGGTGGGACAATGTATCATAATGAATAAAATTCAAACCTCCATTTTGACGATTTTCGATTGATTTCAAAGAAATCAAATTTGACCTAGGTCGTGTTGAAATTGTACTGGCTATAATCGTTCCTTAATATCGAATCTACAATATCTACGCATCGTTTTTTTCGTCTGATTCATCCATTTCATTCCCGAATATGCCTCATAACAAAATTACAAAGTTCTCAATATCACTGCCATTGAATTCAAATTTGAATCAAAACAAACACAAGCCGCTTGTGAATTCAATCCTTTCGTCCCTTCTGAGATCAAAATATATTCGAAGCGAAGTCAGAAGTCGACCCGATTGACCATAGCAGGGGAGCCAAGCCTCCAATGCCATTCTAAAGGTTGAGATATTCTCTACTAGAAACTACGATCTGGGATATTCTGAACTCAAGAATACCCAGCCTTTCGAATCTTCTCTCGTAGACGTACAGTGAAATAGTATAGCGCCGAGGTAGTCAGGTGTTGTTCGAGATTTTCATGTTTTCGATGAGGATGAATGAACTGAATATCACATTTTTCCATTGACCAAACATTCTTAATTTAAAATTTGAATTTAATTTATAAAAATTATGATGGTTCACTTGAGTCCGAAATATTCGTATTTCATAGAAATTTGGCTCTAAGCTGTATGATGAGGCTTGCCCCCCTTGCCCACTCTGACGAGTCGCCCTTGATATGTAATAGTTCGATTTTTCCAGAAAGCTCTGCAAGTCGGAAAATTGAAAATATCTGCCTCCTGATTTATCATAATTCCAAAATCACACTGTAAAGTCTAAGATTGAAAACTATCCATCTATCTGCACACCTGTTCTTTTCTTCAAATTTTCAATAATGATTATTATTAAAAGGTTCGTAGAAAAAAAGTAACAAGTGTACAGGTAAAGAATTGATAATATTATATTATATTGATAATATTATACATATATTATATTATATTATATTATATTATATATTATATTATATTATATTGATAATATTATACAGTGAACTCTCGATAAATAGAACATCGATAAGTCGAATTCTGAGATAAATCGAAAAGTTCTTCTGTTACCCAGTGTAATTTCACCTCAATGAGTCAAACATTGTTCTTGATTCTTGAAGGTCTAGAAGATGAGTCTAACTGCTGGAAGGGTTGTCTAGAGAACCACCAGCTCCATAAATTGTACTCCCGACCACCATCGCCTTTATGGGTCGAACTTTTTGATCTAATCACTCGTGATTCATAATAGAGCCATGGTTCGATCAATCCTCGGAATAGTTGACATCACTTGACGACTAACAGATTGAATTACCAAACTCTACTTGCTTGCTAATGCAAATAACTTAATTTTTCTTGAAGATGTACCGCTGACAGTACGATTACTAATTATTTTTAACCTAATGACGCTGAGCATGAACATATCCGCATAATAAACATGAAAATGAATAAAAAAATTAATTATTTAAGATAATGCTCAAAATATCTCCCTCAATTTCTAGTACATGCATGCAGTCACGGCTTACTTCTACAATTGTTACCAGTGTTCTTTAGCGTCTGTGGTACATCTTCTGATTGCTATTGAAAAAAAAATTAACGTATTCAGCAAGCAGCTAACAATTGGTATATGGCAATTTTATATGTGATCTATCAAATCATATCAACTGTTTCAAGAACTGTCAAAAGTGATCGAAACAATGCCCGCTTAGGAATCATCTGTGAAATAAAGGATATCTGACTTACTTGAAAAAGTCTGTTACCTGCTCGGTTTTTCTGGCCATATTTTTTCATTTCATGAAGGAATTATGGGCGTATGAACCTTTTTGCTGACAAAGAAGATGGTTAACAAAACAACGAAGATTTTCCTTTTCATTTGTACACTGAGTTCATAATACTCTTTTTGAGTAGGTTTCAATTCTTTCATCAAGATTTTATGAGGGAAGCAGTTGTAGACATTTATAACCCTTTATATCTCGGATTATCTGAATTTTTAGTGAACACTTTTTCTCAAGAAATGATGCCCATCTCTTTATTTTTGAAAAAAATATTTATCGATAGATAAATAGATATATGTCTTTATTTCAGATGATATTTTCTTACAGGAAACACAATAATGAAACAGCACAAATAATAAATTCAACAAGACTTAAATAATCTTCCAAACAATATGGCTCTAGATCTACTAGAAGTCTCTTGGTTCTAATTTTGAACTTTCTGTAACTATTGATTATTTTGCGATTATGAGATAATTAATTGAAAAGCTTTACACAACATAAGAGATGGATTTTTTTTCAGATAGAGACAATCGATGATATGGAATGTTGAAATCAGCTGTTCAAGCTCTATTCGTAGTATTGGTATTATTTAAGTACATTAGACACTCATGAATGTAAAATCCATAAACCGTCAGAAACCCCTGCACGAATCTCTAAATTTCATGCCTAGCATTAATCTAGTATTATTTCTGACTGACAAATATCGACTTTAGTGCTTGACTCACTCCCCAAAAAATTATTCCGTATCTGATAAGAGATATATTATCCTCTTGGTATCATCTTCAGAAGGTCCTCTATATGATTTGAGCATTGCAGAAACTCATTTTAACTCTTATGGCGATGGTGGTCCACAATATGAACCACCAATTTTTCGACCCAACTGATGCGGTGGTACTGTATTTGAACCGCCATTTCAAATGCATTGTCGAATTGTCTCAGCCGCTCATATTTTGAACCACCGTTTGCAAACCATCTGGCGATGCGAAAACAACGTATTAAAACTTGTCGCAAACCGTATGGAGCGACCTCTTCTGTAAAATATTCATTTTATTTTCCCAGTGCAATATTGTCCTCATAGTGATAGCGTCGTTTTCCGACGTACTGTATATTTTAATTATTTCTGTGTTGAAACAGTGTTGTATATAAACATAATACGTAAGTAATATTTATCAGATATTGATTCAATTTTATTGATCAATAGGAATAAGACTTTGATGTTGGTATCCAGTTATTGGACCACCGCTCCAGTAGGGAGAAAAATTATAAGTCGGAGTCAAATATAATTTTTTTTATTTTCTACAGGAAATGTGTGATAATGAAGATCTACCTTTCCGGTTAGTGGGAATGACACGTAGAGGCTTGTTGGACATAATAGAATCCTTAGATGACCCTGTCTCAGATTTCGAATCTTTGCCATCCGGTGATGAGTCAGAAGATTCATTTGAAGTTTCAAGTGAACATGATATGGTGATGGACGTAGATGATGACAGCGATTCAGATAACGAAACTTTAGCTGACATACGCTCTAAAATATTGAAAGAAGCACCTCAGCCCCAGCAGCCACCTGTTTGGGGTAAGTCTGAAAGACTTGGTTCACCTCCACCTTTCACAGAAGTAAGCGGAGTTTCAGAATTTGTTATAAATTCATATCAGGGGCCTTTTTCTCTGTTTCGTTTATTTTTTGATGATGACTTTGTGGATCATCTAGTTTTTTCAGACAAATTTATATGCGGAGCAAATACAAATGCGTACAGGAAAAGTATACACAAGAACAACAAAAAGGGAAATCAATGTGTTTTTAGGAATCAATCTGCTTATGGGCATCAAACGTTTGCCAAGTTATAAAGATTATTGGTGTAGTGCACCGACCTTCATGATAGCTATATAAGTTCACTCATGACGTTGAAAAGATTCGGATGGTTACTAAACCACTTCCACATCAACGATAATTCAGTTATGCCCATTCGCAATACTCCCCAGTTTGATCAGCTTTATAAAGTGCGTCCTTTACTGACACACCTTGCGGAAGCTTTCATGCAGAATATGATGCCCAGTGAAATTCTTGCTCTGGATGAATCGATGATAAAATTTAAAGGGTAGAAGCGTTTTGAAGCAATACTTGCCTAAAAAACCCATAAAGAGGGGTTACAAAGTATGGATGCTATGTGACAAGTCAGGTTACTGCTTGAAATTCGACATATATACAGGGAAAACTGACGAAAATGCCAAGAAAGAGGCAAGTCTTGGTTCTAGAGTGGTGACAAAGCTTATGCAAGGTCTTGAAAAGAAAAATCACAAACTTTATTTTGACAATTTTTTCAATAGTGTTCAGCTGATGCAAGATTTGAAGAAAAAGGATATACATGCTGTTGGAACTGTGAATGTAAATCGGAAATTTTTACCATGTTTCAAATCAGATAAAGAACTGAAGCGAGGTGATTTTGATTGGCATACTAGTGACACCAAGTTGTCAGCTTTCAAATGGAAAGACAAAAGATGTGTACACATTTTGTCCAATTATCATGATCCAGAATGCTGCACAGAAATGAATCGAAGGGAAAGAAATGGAACTATCGTAAAAATTCCCTGTCCGAAAGCACTTACTGATTATAATGCCAACATGAATGGAGTTGACAAGTTTGATCAACTCCTAGCCAGTTACAAAATAGATCGCCAAAGTAATAAATGGTGGCACCGTATCTTTTTTTACTTTCTCGACGCATGTGTAATAAATTCTTACTGTATTCATAAAAAAATTGAAACAAACGAACCAAAGATGACCGCCAAAAACTTCAGAAGGGAAATTGTAAATGGCTTGGTTGCCTCAACTTTAGTGTCTTCTAAACGAAAGGCATCCAGTAATCAAGTTCAGATCCAGAGAAAGAAATCGAAGCCCTTCATACCTGAAAGTGTGAGACTGCATGCAGCTGAGCATCAGCCTGAAAGGGGCTCTAGAAGAAGATGTGCGTTGTGCAGTACCAAAGCTAAGCCAGTGCGCACAGATTGGCTTTGTACAACTTGCAAAGTACCCCTTTGCCTGGCAAGCAAAAAAGTTGTTTTCAGCTTTTTCATCAATCATCTTAGCTTCTTTTTGTTTTTTTTTCGTATTCTAGAAAATAAATATTTTTGATAGATTAATTTCATTTTTCCTCGTACTGTTGCGGCGGTACTCAAAATAGACCACCCTTTTACACAAAAAACACGATTTAGACGACACGAAAAATAAAATTTTTGGCTTCACAGAGTGCCGATGACAGGAAAGTGATAAAATGACAAAAAATTAGTTAGTTGCCAAACCGGCTCCAGTTGGGTCGGAGTCGTTCGTGAATTTTTGCTCCAGTAAGAGTTAAACGACCCCCAGAAAACTGGTAAACTTCGAAGTTCTTACTTTATCCTCACCAGAATTCATCATCATTGGCTGGTTATCTTTTGATCCGTAAGATCGAAAAAAAACTACATCAGTGTTATTTTCATTCAGAATGAATTTTTTTGGCGATAGCCATTCTTGGATTCCTCTCATTTCAGCTGTAGATCATTAATATCACATTGCGCTATCAAGAAATTCGAATCATTCACAAAATTGGTCGACTCTGCATCTTCAATCGAATCTGCAACCTCACATATATAATTAATCATTATCAAAAATAATAATACTCCGAGGATGCTTTCCTGTGGTACACTGAATTTATTCATGAGCCAAGTTGAGAAAGATGTTCGGCCATCTATAGCTACTCTCACATACTGCTAACGATCAATAATTTTTCGATATAATATGAAAAAATAGACCTTTTTGAGTGATAGTTCATTTTATATTTGAAATTTTCGATTTCATATATTATAATACAAATCCGAAAATATTTCATTTCTTATAGTTCACTTGTTTCTCTTTTGAAAAAAACTGATTTGAATGACATCTAATATTGAAGAGATATTGGAAAAAAACATAGGGACTCCCACTCCGCGCGACAGCCCTCATGTACCAGCTATGAGCGCCAGCTCCGGAAGGTTAAGTTCGCGTAATATGAAAGGGATTAACATGTGTTCATGATTGAATAAACTCACTGAATGCATTTGAGAGAATAGGTGCAGACGTTAAATGACAACGCTGTTGGTCGTCTAAAAAACGTAGGGTATACATAATATATACGTTCGGTCGTCAACTTCTACGAACATGAACGGACGTGAGATAGCACTGAAGTGACTGGAAAAAAAATTGGTGAATAAGAAAAACTGAGTACGACACTAGAACCTACAACAACTCGTTTCATCATATACATCATTAGATTTGCGAGAACCCCGTTATTTCTGATGGACCCCAAAAGCCTGGATTTATACGGGACGTCTATCAGCACTAGGATGTATATATAATTACATAATACACCCCCTGTATTCTGAAATACTCGATACTTTGTAACTTCATTTGTTATTGAATATGTCCATATTAACTTTAGCTGACTAAGCACACGTGCCGCTTATCTTATGCTGAATGCATCGTAAATACCGAAGGTATAAATAGGCACAAGAATAATTTGTCAGTCAAGAATAGTAGTAATAATTGTGAGACTAGTGTCTATTGTCCCTTATCAAACGTTCTAAATAAAGCTGTTTTTAAAAACGGTGTTTTTCCCTCAAACAACATAATTGGCGACGAGGATGGGATTGTGCCAGTCTTCCTGAAGTATCCAATCCAGAACTCCAGAAGTCTTCAGTTTCAACTGTTAAGGTACAACCAGAGCTAGATCGAGTCCAAGGCTAGACTTCCTCACAGTGTCGAGAAAAGAAGTACCGACCCGAGATCTTCTAACCAGACATCGATCAACCCAACGAGAGAAAAACGGAGTCCGATCGGCAGGGTAGCGCCATCGACGACCCCTAATACAAGAACGAGAGGGTGAGCAATATCACTGTCCTTACTCTATTTCTTCCCAGTTTTATATTGACCTGGTCCAAAGTCATTTCACTCTTTTCCCAAGTTTTGTGCGTAAAACTTGTACAGTTTTTTTGAAGTTTTTCTGATTAAAAAACGAAATAATTTATAGTAATCCATATTTTTTATAAATTCGTCAAAAAAGGTGACGAAAACTTAGAAGTTATAAACGCCTTAAACGATTTAATAAACTCTATCACTGATTTAAGTATAAACGACTCAAAAATGGTAGATTTTAACGCTTCCGAAGGAATTTGGCAATCTCCTTCCTAAATACGATGGAGATAAAACGAAATTACATTCGTTCTTAGATGCGTGCGATCATTATATTACTCAGTTTCAAAATGCAGAACAAATCGTAAAAACTTACTGCCTCAATTTAATCAAGAGTAAATTTATTGGAATTGCTGAAGCAGAATTCCACACATCGAATGTCCCCAATACGTGGATAGGTATCAGAGGTTTTCTTGTCAATAAATTTGGAGATCATGCGAATCTCGATGTTTTGAAGAATCAACTTCAATTTTTAAGAAAACATCCAAAAGAAGATATTTTGTTATTCATAGAAGAAATCAAAAGTTTGAAAATAAGAATCCATTATAGAATAGATTCCGACGCATTAATGAATCCTCAGATGAAAACTCTGCATAAAGAATTAACGAATGACTTAGCCAAAAATGTTTTAATAAGTAATAGTCCTTTTGAGTTATAGACAACTCTCATAACTACGCTGAACTTGACGTTCGATCAAGCAACTCAAATTGTAGAAAATTATATCTCACAAAAATCGCAAATAGAAATGATGCGGTCGTGAGAAATCCGCCCACGAATAATTATAATATTAATAAATCGAAAACTAATCCCCCATTTAAAAATTCAAATAATGTATCCCAGTATCAAAACAATCATTTCAGAACACCTCACTATTCCTACGATCCGAGACCAAATTTCAATCATCAATTCCCTTCGCAACCAATCCAATTCAAACAAAGAAATGTAAATACTCATTTTCCTACTGCGAGACAAGTTTTTAGTCCCACAAATAAATCAAATATGACGAATGTTTTCAAACCAAATCCCAATCAGAGAATTAATACTCCTCCAGAGAAAATGTCGGTCCAAACGAGAAATTATCCTCAGAAAAGAAGCAATTATTCAACTCAATTTAATCCAAATCCACAAAGAAATTTTAATAATTATCGAAATACGAACTATCATAATAATTCGAACAATGACTTCATTGTTGAAGAACTAACGAATGTTAATTCAAATGAACCAAGTAGAAATTTTCCAAAAGCAGGCCCAAGCAACGAATTGACCTAAATCAAACTTTTGATAACAAGAATCAATTACCTTTCATAGAATTCCAAAATCCCTATTGTAAGTTGTTAATTGATAGCGGATGTTCTGTTTGTCTTATTGATCCAAAATTTGCTTATAATCATTTTCCACATAATATTTTCGAGGAAAAAACCTCTTTAACAGCTTGTATGAAAACGGAAAACTCAAATGAAAAAGTATTATTACCAGTTTTTGATGAATTTCGCATTAATGATATGCATCCCTTCATTCTCTATAAATTCCATAAAAACTATGACGGTCTAATCGGAGCAGATTTCTTAAATAAATATGGACTTAGATTTCGAAAATCAATTGTTATATAATGAATATTGTAGAATTCCATTCAAATATGAAAAACTCTCTTTTGAAAAAAATGATTCAATCCAGAAAATATCAGTACTTGAACAGGAAAAACTTGAACTCTTCTTGAAAGTAAAAAATAGTTTGCAAGAAATAGATAAAACTTACAAGATAAATCAAGATATGAAATCTGAAATGGAAGAATTAAAATCCAAACTTTTGAAAATTGAAATATCTAATAAAACACTTGAAAATTTCATTGAGTTGAACTCTAAGGAAATTTACGAAATGAAAGAAGAAATTTTAAATCTCAAGAAATCAATTAACGTAATAAATAGGGAAAAACAGAGTTTACAAAAATCTAACGCTAGAATGAATAAAGTAGATAGGAAATATAAGCAGCTCAAATCAGAATTTGATAAGCTGAATAATAAAATAAATGAAATCAACGTTGAAAAAGATGCTTTACTACGAAATAATGAACAAATTAGTTCAAAATATAAACGTGTTATTGAAGAAAATAATAACCTTATATCCAAACTAGGAGAATTTAAGAATGAAAAAAAAAAGGCTTGATGAATAATGCCGATGCATTGCATAGAATTAGCTTAGAATCAACGAATGATTTTTTACGTGATAAAACTAATGATAATAATATTGAGTTTAATGGTATTAAGACTGAAATAGTTTCATCAGTCAATGAAGAAAATAATTTTAATAATAATTTTTTACGGTTTCAATGAAAATTCAATGAATAATCGTGATGAAGACGAATCTGAAGAATTTAATCAAAGTACTAATTTTCTAGTTGATCCAAGTGACGAAATGAATTAAAGATATTTTACTAAGGACGAACCTGGATTCATAATAATTCATATCATATCCCAAGGTAACGCTTATTCTGATAAGCTAGATGCAAGTTTGATCGCAGAAAAAGTGCGATTCATCAAATTCCTTTCGCACTGTAAAAATGACCTGCCTCATTTGTACGGGAGGTTACTCAAGAATTATACGCTACATGATTTTCATAAATTTTATCACAGACCGAAATATAAAGTGATTTTCTACATTTTATGCTATAGGGATCAACTTCTGGTTATAGAAGCTGAATACCGAACAGAGTATTTTACAACTTTATTTCACAAAACTTAAATTTCGCTTCACTATATCATGAATGATACAGAATGAAAGCCCTTTTATATTATGTAATTATGTACTGACGAGCCATATCAGCTTTTAACTATATTATTTTATTCTTCCCAGTCTCGGGATCAGGTTTAATGAAATTTAATTCGATATGAATTTCCTCACAATTTTACAAGTTTCAAAAAAAATTTCAATTACGATTTTAACCCTCAGGATTTTTTAGTTTATCACACAGCTCTTATTAAATTGCTAAGATGATGACATCTTATTGCTATTTCATCCTTAAATACTCGAATTTCTAAAACTTTCATGATATGAAAAAGTATAGGCCCCGCGCCGAGGATAACCACAAATATCAAATTACATTTTCAAATCATTTTGCCAAATTTGACATTGCCTAGCCAAATTATCACATGATGATATTGATTATGAATTGAGTTTATTTGAAAATGAAGAGATAAATCCTATTGAAGATGATCTTATATCAATTATAAATAATGATGAAGATAATGAAGATTTACCAAATATAATGAAAAATGAAGATTCAAACAAAAAATCAGGAAATATAATTATTCACAGTGATGTTACAGTACATAGTAATATAGAAAATCCTATTTTAGAGATCCCTTATACAGAGAGAAGTCTTAATTCTTCCCAATCACAAATTATTTTTAAACAAGGATCCACCTATAATGTAGCAAAAATCAAATTATTTAATGATAAATTGAGATTCCGAGTAGTGATTAATTCTGTAGAAAAAGATTTATACAATTTCTTACATGAGTATGTTCGACCCAAGCATCCCTGTACTATTTATTTTATGTCCCCAGAATTAGAACAACCCCTTATTCGAATTTTGCAAAACAAATTTGATTATAAGACTCTTGACTTGAAAATTTCCCGAATTCTTTTAGAAGACGTTGAAGATAAAGACGAACAACTTCTTAGAATCCAACAGTATCATGAAACTAAAACTTTACATCGTGGCTTACGAGAAAATTTAATTAGTCTCAAAAAGAAATATTATTGGCCTAACATGAACAAAGATGTTCAAAGTTATATTAACGCATGTGAAATTTGTCAGAAAAGTAAATAAGAAAGAACACCTATTGAATTACAATTTAAGCCTAATCCTATTGGTTCGAAACCATTTACTCACATCTATTGTGATACAATTCGTTTTAATCAAAATTATTGTCTTAGCATTGTAGACTCATTTTCGAGATTAGGACAATGTTACCCATTCTTACAGAAAACAGGTACAGAGATTATTGACAAATTATTAATTTACTTCAGTCATTATGGTGTCCCAATCAAAATAACATGCGACAATGGATTAGAATTCAAAAACAGTGTCGTACAAGATTTCTGTAAAACTCATAAAATAGAAATTCATTATATAACTAATTATAATCCGAATTCAAATGCATTAGTAGAACGTTTTCATTCGACATTAATCGAGCAATTAAGAACCATTGGAACAACTAACACATTTCAAAATAGAATTTCCCAGGCCCTATTGAGCTATAATAACTCAAATCACTCGAGTCTAGATATGACTCCAATGCAAATAATCAAAGCAGATTTAAACTATTCTCTCCAATTGAAATAAGTCATAATGAAAAAGTGGAAAATTATATTCAAAATTATCGGGAAAACTTGAATGAAATATCAAAACACTTAGAGTCAAAGAATTTGAAAAATGTAAACCGTTTAGAAAAAATTAATGAAAAACGTACAGCCGAGAAAGATCATCCCTTAAATAAAAATCCTACTTATATCAAAACCCCCATTACAAGAAAACTTGATCCTGTTTATAAAAAGATAGAGGCTCGCGAAATAGATACGCATAGAATTCAAGATTCCAAAAATAAACACGTCTATCATAAGAGAATTTTAAAACAAAGAAAGAAATAATATCATTTTTGTTTCAGATCGAAAATGGATCTTTTTAAGAAATCATTAGTTTTGTGCATCATAATGAATTGCAACTATTCTATGGAAATTATACCAGTAGAAAATAATGTATTACCAATATATCTTGAAAGGCATATGTTAATGATAGAAATTTACAATTTATTTATCACATCGATTTGAACATAATAGCAGATCTAGTGATGAAATATCAAAAAGAAATAAGTAAATTTTCAAATTTTCAATTGGGATGCGCCCAAACGGCCAACTATAAATATTTGAAACATTCAAATGATATAAATTTTAATACTTTGGAGGAATTATTGAATGAAAAAATTAGGATCAAAAGAGGATTGATTAATATAGGAGGAAAAATTTCTAAGATTCTATTTGGAACACTGGATTCGGATGATGAAGAATTGTATAAGAATGACTTCGATAGTATTTCCAAAATTGAGGATGTTTCTGATGAGAAACCAAAAGAAAATTGCAAACATCGTTAATGAACTCAAAAATAAATACATTGATAAATTTAATAAAATGTGGGAAAACTTTAAATTACTTCAAAATATACCTTTACTACAAGAAGTACAGCAAATGCATTTATTTACTTTTCAACTCAGAGAGATCAAAAATACCCTTGATGAAATTCAAACAGCAGTAAGCTTCGCAAGGTTACATCTATTACATGAGTCGATTTTACCTTATTCCAAATTTTCAGAATTAATAAAAAATAATACTATTTACCTTTACCTTTACACCATTTGAAAGACTATTATCAATTATGTCATACCAAAGTTGTATTTAAAAATCGAATATTACTATTTCTTATATCGATTCCTTTAGTGAATTTGAAAAGCTTCAATCTGTACAAGTTACATTATTTACCACAAAATAATTTAACCATTCCTTATTCCGATCCTTACTGGCTCACTCAAGAAGAAATCCTAAAATGGTCAACACAACGATGTTATCCTGTAGAAGAAGACTTTCTCTGTAATCAAGATTCTCTGACAGAAGCACCAAACTGCATCAAAAATCTTTTGAAAAATCAAAAAGAAGACTGTCCCAAATCAAGAAGCATCGATCCTCCCGATATTAAATTGTTAGAAGATGGAAATGTATTGTCGATTCATAATTCGAAATTAATGGAAATATGCCAACATCAAATCAAACATCATTTCACTCCTCCAATTGCGATTATCAAAACCAAATGTACGTTGAGCAACGAAAAGAAAGAGATTACCCCGACTACTTCAACGGAAGAAGAAAAAATTTATTATTTTACCCAAAATGGAGCCGTAATCCCACAATGAATCCTTAGAAGAAACCAACAAGAAGGAAGACACCCCAGATATAGAATTGGAAGAAATCTACCACTGGCGTCCACAACCTTCAAGATTTTTATTTTATTTGATCATTGCATTATTAATTTTTATTACTTGCTTATTATTATTTTATTATTTTAGAAAAGGGTTCTCCAAAGCTACACCTACAAAAGGTGATACCTTTGACTTAGGCGGGGAGGAATTACATAAAACACCCCCTGTATTCTGAAATACTCGATACGTTGTAACTTCATTTGTTATTGAATATGTCCATATTAACTTTAGCTGACTAAGCACACGTGCCGCTTATCTTATGCTGAATGCATCGTAAATACCGAAGGTATAAATAGGCACAAGAATAATTTGTCAGTCAAGAATAGTAGCAATAATTGTGAGACTAGTGTCTATTGTCCCTTATCAAACGTTCTAAATAAAGCTGTTTTTAAAAACGGTGTTTTTCCCTCAAACAACATAATTAATATATATATATATATATATATATATATATATATGCTCATGTTTTTGTAGAACTAGAAAAATATATTCTCGAAAGCTCGAGCACTAAGACAAAAGAGTTTCACTTACCTTCTGCTGAAATCCCAAAAAACTAAACTTTTGATTTTAAATCAATCAGCAAAGAATATTATATATTATTTGTGTGTTATTTGTGACCTTCATTTATTCACTGTCAACGTTTCGGACCATTACTGATCCTTCTTCAGGACTCCATGATTTCATATTCTGATTTTTTCTATTTGTATTTTATCATGAATTTCAGAGTCCTGAAGAAGGATCAGTAATGGTCCGAAACGTTGACAGTGAATAAATGAAGGTCACAAATAACTAGCCCCTCAATTTTCCACCTATCCCGTTAAAAAGTTTAAATATCAATTTATAAGTGGATATATGTATTGGAAATACGATTGTTTGCTGGAGAAAACAGTAATTGAGAACAGCTCAATTGTATGTATAACCACATTTATTATATTTTAGCATCCTGAAGAAGAACCACTGAAGGTTCGAAATATAGATCTAAAGACACTTGATTGTTGATAGTTGCCCAACCAATAGTTGCCAAGTTTCCAAAATAACCATTTCCCTATATATATATATATATATAATATATATATATATATATATAAATATATATATATATATATATATATATATATATATATATATATATATATATATATATATATATATATATTCTATATATATATATATATATATATAATATATATATATATATATATAGAATGAAAATAGAAATTATTTCTCCGTTCTTTCAATTCATGATTAAATTATTTCGGATACTCGGCTAGGTGGGGGGCAGATTGTTAACCCTTAAAATGAGAATACCATCACTTGAAAAAATCTTAGATAGATTTTATTTTGGTTATTCATAAATTTTGTTGAAACTCAAACTAATGAAAATGCAAAGGAACACATATTTCTATATTCTACTGAATGCCGAACTATTTGTCATCTATTACTGATTACTTTCTTCATTTTCCTTGAAATATAAAGAACTAATGGTCTCTGATGATAAGAATTTCAATTATCGATCTTGAATTTTATCTCACTTCCGTTTATGGGGAGTGTCCGCCAAGAGACACTCCCCATAAACGCTCCCCACAAACGGACAATTTCTCTGGAACGGAGAAATTCGGGACAATTTTCTTGTTATACGAATTCTCATGAGCGGACACCTCTATCGGACGGACACGGACACTATAATTTTCCCAGCGGTGCCGAAAAACCTCCAAGTAACGGACGCGGAATTCTGGAGAGCCAAATATCAATATGTAGATACCCACCAGAGTCCTCTATGGTACCCACTTGAGGAGATCAACCGCACCCAACCGCGTAAACCCAAGGCATAATCAAAAATGTGAAATTTTTCTACTGAGACTCGATTCTGAAACATGTTCTATCAAAAATAGATAGTGCTTCATCAGCTTCAGAATTATCCAAATCAATAAATATTCTGGAAGCACTGTACTTCATTAAAACAGCTTGGGATAAAGTTTCCCAGCGAACTATCGAACTATCTTCTTCGAATATCTCTGAGAAGGCATAATATGACGAAGAGGACTCCGTACCCTTGTCAGTACTAGCTACTTTATTCAAATCTGTAAAGCAGTGTGCAACACAGTGGATGATGCAGAATTTGTTAATTTGGACAAAGAAATTACCACTGAAGATTATTCCAATTTTGTCAATGAAAATGAAGAGAAAGATGACGAAGAGTAAATTGAGCAGGAGAGCGACATTGAAGGTAGCATTATTTCTGAAAGCACCAAAATAAAATCTAATACCGAAGCACTTAAATTGATTAGCGAATCGAAAAATATTTGCCCAAGAAGATTTCGTGGCTTTTCGACTGGTTAAAAATGTGGAGACCCACTTTCAAATACGTCTATTCACTGAAAGAGAAAAAAAAAATGACACAACCTAAGATAACTGATTTTTTCTGAATACAATTTTATAATGTGAACTATTTCTGTAACAGCTTCATATTTTGCAAATCAATTTTTTTTATAAATTTATACATATATTTCATCAAATATTTCGTTTCATTTCTCTTTGTATTTATTTTGAACCTTCCCACAAGCGTACACCCCCCACGTCCGGACAAAGAAGCTGGACCCAATGGTGTCCGCTCTTGGGAGATTTCACTGTATATATATATACAGGGTGGCCATTTGAAAACGAAACAGGCGAGATTACAGACGAAATAATTTTTTTCGATAGAAATGCTCGGACAGGTCGATTTCTGTTTCGAGGGGGACAACTTAAGATGTAGGTTACGGACGCATAGCGCCTCAACCCTTGCTACTACAACCCTCACCCCCAATTTTTGAATAGGGAAGATGGGGTGAGTGATACCTCATTTGAAAGGTATTTTTATACTGATTTCAGCACAGTAATTGTTTTTTCATTTTATGCATTAGTTCTCGAAATACAGGGTGGCCATTTGAAAACGAAACAGACGAGATTACAGACGAAATAAATTTTTTCGATAGAAATGCTCGGACTGGTCGATTTCTGTTTCGAGGGGGACAACTTAAGATGTAGGTTACGGATGCATAGCGCTTCAACCCTTGCTACTACAACCCTCATCCCCAATTTTTGAATAGGGAAGATGGGGTGAGTGATACCTCATTTGAAAGGTTTTTCCCCAAAAACACTACAAGTGCCATGAAAACACTACTTCGTTTTCAAATGCTTAGTCAAGAATATTTCGAGAACTAATGCATAAAATGAAAAAACAATTACTGTGCTGAAATCAGTATAAAAATACCTTTCAAATGAGGTATCACTCACCCCATCTTCCCTATTCAAAAATTAGGGGTAGTAACAAGGGTTGAAGCGCTATGCGTCCGTAACCTACATCTTAAGTTGTCCCCCTCGAAACAGAAATTGACCTGTCCGAGCATTTCTATCGAAAAAATTTATTTCGTCTGTAATCTCGTCTGTTTCGTTTTCAAATGGCCACCCTGTATATGTAGAGTGAAACCTCTCTTGTCGGACACTTCCCATAAACGGACAATTTCTCTGGAACGGAGAAATTCGGGACAATTTTCTTGTTATACGAATTCTCATGAGCGGACACCTCTATCGGACGGACACGGACACTACAACTTTCCCAGCGGGGCCGAAAAACATCCAAGTAACGGACGCGGAATTCTGGAGAGCGGCCAAAATCAATAGCAGAGTCCTCTATGGTACCCACTTGAGGAGATCAACCTAACCCAACCGCGTAAACGATAACTTCGGGGAATCCCCTTCGTTCGCGATAGTCATAAATACGTTCCTAGTTTTCACTATTTACACAGTGCCGTCAGCGGTAAAACGTATGCAAATAGAATCATGGCGCCTAGAAAAAAATTTCTTACGTTAAAAGAGAAGATGGAGCTGATAAATATTGCAGAAAAAGAGAATTCGAATATTTTCAGATTCAACATAGGTAAAACTCGGGCGGCAGCAATTGTGAAACAGAAGAATTCGTAATATGTGGCAATGTCGTGATAGTCTGCAGCAAAAATTCTATAGATTGAAAAACATTCCCGAAAAAATTGACAGGGAATGTCTAGATTGGTTTACCCGAGTGAGAAATCAGAAAATTCCGGTTTCAGGACCATTGATTAAAGCGAAAGCGAAAGAAATTGCCAGCAGGCTCAATTATGAAAAATTCAGTGCTTCCAATGGATGGTTGCAAAAAATGAAGGACGAGACATAATATAAGTTTCAAAGCTTTATCAGGCGAGTCTGCAGATGTTTATGTAGAAAATGTAAATGAATTTGTACAAAATCTGCCATCTCTTCTTTTAGGTTATAGACCAGAAGATATTTTCAACGCAGATGAAAGCGGCTTATACTTTCGGGCGTTACCAGATAAGACAATGGCACTCAAAAAGGAAAAATGCGTTGGCGGTAAAGTGTCAAAAGAAAGGCTCACTATTTTATACTGTGCGAGCATGACTGGTCAAAAAGAAAAATTATTGGTTATCGGAAAAGCCGCCTGTCCTCGCGCACTCGAAAATGTTTCTCTTGAAAATCTGCCAGTTACATGGAAATCAAATTCTAAAGCATGGATGACTGTTTTCATAATGAAGGAATGGCTCATAGATATGGACAGAAGAATGAGATTTCAGAAGAGAAAAATATTGCTGTTTCTGAATAATGCTAACGAATATAAAATTATGTTTCCTACCACCTACCTGCACTTCGATGTGCCAACCTTTGGACCAAGGCATAATCAAAAATGTGAAATTTTTCTACCGAGACTTGATTCTGAAACATGTTCTATCAAAAATGGATAGTGCTTCATCAGCTTCAGAATTATCGAAATCAATAAATATTCTGGAAGCACTGTACTTCATCAAAACAGCTTGGGACAAAGTTTCCCAGCGAACTATCGAAAATTGTTTTACCAAAGCAGGATTAAAAAAAAATGGATCTTCTTCGAATATCTCTGAGGAGTCATATGACGAAGAGGACTCCGTACCTTTGTCAGTACTAGCTACTTTCTTCAAAATCTGTAAAGCAGTGTGCAACACAGTGGATGATGCAGAATTTGTTAATTTGGACGAAGAAATTACCACTGAAGATTATTCCAATTTTGTCAATGAAAATGAAGAGAAAGATGATGAAGAGTAAATTGAGCAGGAGAGCGACATTGAAGGTAGCATTATTTCTGAAAGCACCAAAATAAAATCTAATACCGAGGCACTAAAATTGATTAGCGAATTGAAAATATTTGACCAAGAAGATTTCGTGGCTTTTCGACTGGTTAAAAAGCTGGAGACCCACTTTCAAATACGTCTACTCACTGAACGAGAAAAAAAATGACACAACCTAAAATAACTGATTTTTTCTGAATACAATTTATAATGTAAACTATTTCTGTTCTTCATATTCTGCAAATCATTCTTTTTATGAATTTATTCATATATTTCATTAAATATTTCGTCTAGTTTCTCTTGGTATTTATTTTGAACCTTCCCACAAGCGTACACCCCCCACGTCCGGACAAAAAAGTTGGAACCAACGGTGTCCGCTCTTGGGAGATTTCACTGTATATGTATTGTTATGGAATCGATGATACAATTCAATATTTATATTTGTTCAAAATTACTTCAAAAGGATACCTTATACATTACCTGGTTAAAAATATAATTCAAATACATGTATAAAATTCAAAAGTTTCAAAACTTCAATTTATTGTATTTATTTCATTGAAATTCAATTCAAAATTCTTATTGTTAACATTACATGTATCAGTAGTAAATTTTTTCTAAATTCTCAGTTCATTTCCATTTATCGTTGGTTTGTTAATTGCTGAAATTGAAAGATTTAGATAAAAAAAAATGTGAATAGATTTTATGAAATTGTATTTAGCATGTAGTATTAGAAATCAAGATTGTATAGAATTTTTTGGGGAGAAAAACCGGGGAAACGAAAAAAAAAGAGAATTGATGATTGATTTGAGTAGTGATAGTTGTAGAGGAATATAAAAAAAATCATATAAGAATTATAGGAGAATTTGTCAAATATTGTATAAGTATTATCTAGTTCATCAAGTATTATCAATATTCAAGAGAGAAGAACTTGTAATTCAGAAGGTTCATTACCAAATACAAAAAAAATATTAATTGGAGATTGGTTGGCAGAATCAGAGCTGGTGTCAAGTTTTTGGAAGGAGAGTGTAATTTGTTTGAACAGAGTGAAATAACAGTGAGTAAAAGTGTAAATAACGAAAGACATAATTGACATAACCTCAAAATTGAACTTCATTTAAAGTCATCATAGAGATAGTATAAGAGGAGGAGCGATTTCGTAACTAAAACGGGACCAGGTCCGCCACATTGGTACGACACATTTGTCAAGCGGTCGTTAACCCTGATGTTTCGTGTTCGGTTGTGAGTTTTGTGAAAAATTTTTATATTTGAAGGACAATCTTTGTAGAACTAATTGAACAAAATGGTTTCTTGTGCTGTGCGAAGTTGCTGTACCCGGGATGGCGTGGATAAGAAGAAATCATCAGGAATTACATTTCATAGGTTAATATCAACAATGTACAGGGTCGGTTTAAGTAGATTTGATGTCTGATACTAGGAATTCCTTTTTATATTCATTTAGAGATTTGAAGAATAAAAAGGGTCTTCAATACCCTTCAGAGGATGTCATCAAAATTTGCTTAAAGACCGAAAAAATCATGGAGCGAGAAATCATTATAGCTGGTCAAAACTGTGTTTCAATTGCAACTATTAATAATAGGATATTTAATGAATTTGTTTCATCAAACATCTTCTCATTTTTAATTGATCACAATTTTGATCAGTTTTTTGGATAATCATCGATTATTATTGATCAGAAGCATAATAAAGAAATATTACAATATAAGAATGATTTCTCTCTTCAAGTATAAAGTTGACAAATCAACTAGTATTAGGCACCAAAATAACAAAATTGTACTGTTTAAGAGACAGTAAAACTGTTGATTGGGTAAAATTTTTGTTTGTGAAAGGAGAACTCAGTTATTGAATATGAGAGAATGTTTGGAACATTCAAATATTTCTAAGATTTGATGTAAAAGTTTCCTGTCATCATATAAATTGGAAATATAATTTTTTTTTTTTAACTAGGTGTACATATTTTAATATATATGTATATGTATATTATATAATTTTTTATATTCATCATTTATATTTTAAATAAATTTTTCACCTTATACAAAATCTGTACTTTGCCTATTATTATACGAGAACCTACCATACGAGAAAGTAATATCTACTCGTGTATATATCCTTGAAACCAAAGGAAGGGTAGGTATTCTATAATAAAAAATCTAGCTGTTATTAATATAAGGAAAAAATTGTTGATCTTCCACCTATACAAACTGAGTCATGATGGAAGAAGTAGCTCAATATTTGAAGGAACGTTAACCAGTACAACTTCCAAAGATGTTATTGAATATCACTAGTTGTTTCTGATAATTAAAAAAGACAAAATTCCCTTAACATTAGAAAAACTCAGAAGAATTCAATCTCCATTAAAAATGTTCTCAAAATGAAATAAGTATTGTTTTAGTTTATAAACTGTTGAAATTCATTTTTATTTTATGAATGTTAAAAATCATGATGTTTATTCTGCTTCATCCATAAATTAGCCTGTAATTTATTTACTCCGACCCTGTCCAATTTGTGGTTCTGTGGCCGAAACCGCCACATTGGTACGACACTTTGCCCCGCCCAGTGTACCCGTTTTATGTGGAAATCGTTGAATGCAACAGCGTCTCCTTCTATACTATCTCTATGAAAGTCATAGACAAACCATAGAAATAGGATAATTTTTCTTAGAGTAGTTCATAGACATAATTGTATTCAGAAATCAATTTTTAATATTTAATATTTGTTTTATGTAAAAGAAATTTTCAATTAATTATATTATTTTTTAAAATTGTAGATTCAAAATCTTCCGATTTCAGTAAAATTTATTAGGAACTCTCAATTGAGATAAGAGGAGCCTGGTAAATTTCAAAATTTAGATTTATCAAAATTTGCAGTTTGAAACAAATTACAACAAAATTCAATTCTAATAGAAAGGTTCATCAAGCCACCATAACAATATAAATAATTGTAACTTTCCTTGCTGATTCATACTGATTGTAGTGTCTCCTGATGAAGGCTTAAATAAAGCTGAAAGCTTGAGTTTGAAGAAAAAAGAGATTTCTCATTCGACTGCAGTCCCAAATAATACATTTTTACTATACAGGGTGATTCCGGAGGAGACCGTCAGATTTCAGGTGAAGTATACACTAGTCAATATAGTTTCGGAACAATGTTGGGTTTATGGTTCGGGGCCTTCATTGAAAGTCTACAGGGTGATTTGTCCGATTCGACCGATTTTTTTTTTATTCATAACTTTGGTATGGCTTGATCAATCTCGATGAAATTTTCAGTGTAGTACAATACAAAAATACAGCGTGGGAATTATGATAAGTTCAGATTAAGTATACAGGTTGAAAAAACACCCTGTACATTGCGCTTTCAAAAATTTTCTACTTGCTTCAGATTCTACAATAAGTTTACATTACTGGAGCGTTTTTATTTTTTTTGGCACACGTCCATTTTTCCTATTAAAATTTTTCAAAAATGAACAATATCGTTTTTTCGCTCCAAGGCATTGAGAATATTCTGAACTAGATGGAAAAGCTGTATCGTCCAATAATACAAAGCTCTTCCTGAGTCCTAAAATAAATATTCCAAATTCGAAATTCATTTTTGATCGCTCATATTCAGATGTATAAAATCATTTAATTCAAAAAATTTCTTTATACGTACGTGAACCAAAAAAAATCTACATACTACTACTACAAATACAGAATAAACGTTCGAAACATATGAAAGGCAAAATTATGGATTAACATAAAATTGAGTCATTATTTTCGGCACACTTTCGGTTTTCTATGAAGCGAATATTCCTAAAACATACACTTATGGCTTTATGGTATGTAAAATATTGAATCACGAATGTATGATTAATGAAATTGAAAATTCTCCATGAAAATTAAATATCTATTTAAATCAAGTTCTTTAATATCCATGGTCATCATAACAGTGAACCACAGAATGAGAATATTTAATAAATAATCTGTCACAAGAAATGTATTTCAACATGCCTCAAGGGTGGAGGAGTAACCGTCTATTAGTACTCGTCAAATTAGTACAGAATTAGGAATTTCGCAGAGCAAAGTGAGCAAGACTTTGAAGAAAGAACAATTCCACCCATACCACTACCAAAAGGTGCAAGAACTGTTGCCACAAGATCTGCCCCAACGATTACAATTTTGTCGCTGGGTTATTAGTCACCAACGAACTAATTTTCGTATTCTATTCAGCGACGAGGCTATGTTCACTAAGAATGGAATTTTTAATATCCACAATTCCCACGAATGGGCAAGAGACAACCCGCATTTGAAGAACAGATGAATTGGTCGTGGAGGCCCTATTGCTTGGCCACAAAGATCGCCTGAATTGAACCCTTAAGACTATTTTGTGTGGGGATATCTGAAAACAAGAGTTTATAAGGTTGAAATTAGAAGTAGAGAACACCTAGTTGAAAGGTTTGAAGATTCCGGATTGACGCGACCTGTGGGCCTTCTCCGAGTTTTAATTTCGACTACCCTTGATAAAAGTGGTTCAGTCGAAAATTACGTGAACACCATCGTCACAACTACGCACAAATTGAATCGGTCTCGTTGTGAGTGATGAATGAATTGGAACTATTCTCCTAGCTGGTTTACCGGTCAAATATGAACCTATGATTATGGGAATAGAGAGCTCTGGCATCAAAGTTACCGCGGACCCCATCAAAACAAAGCTACTGCAGGACATTTCGATCGCCGGATCGTCAAACTCGGTCGAAAACTTAGCGATGTATGGAACAGGTTCCGGTAACAGTTCATCTCGACGTTCCAAGAACGGAACAAGAACTTAGAAAAAGTGCGTTCTGACGAGTGTAACGGCTACGGTCATAAAGGGTGATTATTTTAGAGGCGGAGAACTTTAAATTCGAATAAAAAATTTCCATGGTATCCGATTTGACAGTTTTTTGTTAGTTTTTATTAAGTCTGCTTCGGCAAATTTATCATACCTAGAGTTACTTCGGTGCAACGCTTGCATATTATTAGAATTTATTACGAAAACCATAGTTCAATTCGAGCAACTATTACGTACATTTTATGGTTATCATAATCGTCTTTCAGTACGATTAATTTGAGAAACTGTAGATCATTTTTGCAATACGTTCACCTTAAACTATACTGCGAACCCCGTTAGACGTCCTAGGCCACATATCCCGCGATACAATTAATTTACTGAGGAAAACCTTTGATGATCGAGTGATTTCCCGAAATGGACCTCTTAACTGGCCACCGCATTCGTGCGACTTTTGACACCTTTGGACTATTTTCTCTGGAGGAGTGTGACGTCACAAGTCTACGCCGACAAACCACAAACGATTGAGCACCTGGAAGCCAATATTCAACGGGTAATTATCGGAATACAGCCAGGTTTACTGCGGTAGGTGTGTGAAAATCGGACCTCAAGATAACGTCATGTACGTGCAAGCCGAGGTGACTATATGCCCGAAATAATTTTCAGACGTTAAATGCCAAAGAATTATCTGTTATAAAAACCTATGTTCATGAATTTTTATTTTTATTTTGGGAGTTTTATCATGATTTGAAGTTCTCCGCCTCTAAAATAATCACCCTTTATTTCGAAAAACTGTCCGAAAAAAAAGAACCGTAATCGAGGTAACACTAATAAGACGTCGAATCAGAGTGCTAACAAAAACAAACAATTGCTTTTCAAGCAATTTAATAGTTTAACGACGTTCATAATCCGTCGAAGAAAATGTCTAATAATATGAACTAGTGAAAATCTAGATCATGAAGTAAACTGCAGGAAACGTGCTGCCATCGAACCAACGTAGCAATAGACTAGTTTCTGGGTTGTTACTCGTCATCAGTACTGATTAACGTCTTCGTTGATGACAACCAAAATGAGCCGCACCTAAATTCAATGCTGTTAGGCACTTTCCAGATATGAAAAAGAAAAGTGCCATCTTGCGGAGTAACGTCTGCACCTCACTCCTACAGAAATTCTTCATGAAATAGATCCCCACGTGCATTCCGTTTTTCCCATCAGTAACTAGTAGTACTCCAATTCGGAGTCTCGTAGAGAACTTCGGGAAGTGGAAAACGCTCTCTAACGCGCTGAACGCGAAGCGTCGTAATGAAAATAGTTTTAACGGCGTTCATAATCCGTCGAAGAAAATGTCTAATAATATAGACTAGTGAAAATCTAGATCATGAAGTAAACTGCAAGAAACGTGCTGCCATCGAACCAACGTAGCAATAGACTAGTTTCTTGGTTGTTACCCGTCATCAGTACTGCTTAACGTTTCCACTTCCCGAAGTTCTGTACGAGACTCCGAATTGGAGTACTACTAGTTACTGAAGGGAAAAACGGAATGCACGTGGGGATCTATTTCATGAAGAGTTTCTGTAGGAGTGAGGTGCAGACGTTCTAGATGGCACTTTTCTTTTTCATATCTGGAAAGTGCCTAACATCATTGAATTTAGGTCTGCAGCTCATTTTGGTTGTCACCGACGAAGACGTTAAGCAGTACTGATGACAGGTAACAACCCAGAAACTAGTCTATTGCTACGTTGGTTCGATGGAAGCACGTTTCCTGCAGTTTACTTCATGATCTAGATTTTCACTAGTCCATATTATTAGTAAATACCAATGAATGGTTAATTGACTCTGGTGCATCTGAACATTTGACAAATTTTGAAGTGATGAACAATATGCAGAAATCGTCGCCGATTATCAATTCTACTGCTAAGGATGGCAAGATGAATACGACGACTTTGGGCTCCGTTGAACTTTCGATTGCAGTGGATGGTCGAAAGTCTGATATTGAAGTTCAAAACGTTTATTACTTTCCAAATTTGAAAGTAAATTTACTGTCAGTCAAATCGTTCGTAAAGGGAATACAGTGGTATTTACAAATGATGGTGCAAAAATTATCGATAAGAATGGGACTCTTGTTGCTACAGCCAGTCATATAAACAATCTGTTCAGGCTAGATGTATCTCGTAAAAATGGCTCCGTATTTTCAACTCAATGTGATCAAAATCTTTTGGCCCAGTAGAATGGCACACTTGAATTTCAACAGTCTATCCGATTTGAAAACTGGGCTCGTTCATGGGATTGAATTTTCGCCATCTAGACAACCCAGCCGGAGTTAACTGGTATTTGGCAGCGAGGAATCGAGACAGATGGAGGGAACTTGGGGAGGCCTATGTCCAGGAGTGGACAGCTAGTGGCTGAAGAAGAAGAAGAAGACAACCCAATGTCTGTGAAGTGTGTGTTATAGGAAAAAGGCACCGTTCAACATTCGAGTTGAGTACGTCTATTTCAAACAATATTTTGGAATTAGTACATTCCGATTTGATTGGTCCTGTGGAAGTCGATTCTTTGGCTGGATCCCGCTATATTCTCATTTTTTTGGACGATTTTAGCCGAAAATGTTTTGTGTATTTTCTAAAATCAAAAAGTGATGTAGTCGAAACCTTCGAGTTCTTCAAACAATTTGCTGAAACGCAAACCTGAATGAAACTCAAAGTCATCCGTACTGATAACGGAAAAGAATTTTGCAACCACAGATTTGATAATTTTTGTGAAAGAAACGGAATCATCCACCAAAAAAGTTGTCCGTATACCCCCCAGCAAAACGGACGTGCAGAGCGTTTGGGACGAACTATAATGGACCGTGCTCGTTGCCTATTCATCCAGGCTGAGCTCCCAAACATTTTTTGGGCAGAAGCTGTATATGCAGCCGTCTAAATTATGAATCCGTTCTCCGGTAAAATCGCAGGAAAAAACACCTGAAGAGGTGTGGAGTTGAAAATTTTTGGATGTAAAGCATTCGTCCATGTTCCTGCCGAAAAGCGCAAAAAGCTTGACCGTCGAGCCATTCCATGTATCTTTGTGGAGTATAGACTTTATGATCCGTGTAAGAAGATTATTTTAGTTTCCAGAGATGTCAAATTTGCAGAGGATGAAAAGGAATGCCCATTGTTGAAGAAACGTTGTGAGCCGCAAGAAGGATCCTTTTGTCAGTGCGATGATCTGGCTGAAATTGAAGACCTAGTTCATGATGATCCTGTACCGCCACCTGTTGATATCCTGTCTACTCCAGAGAGCATTCAAGCTAAAACTATTGAAACAGACGATGAGTCACCCGACATTGAAAATTTGCACCAGATGATTTATCTCGACCACAACGAAATCTAAATCCCCCAACATATCTGAAAGACTTTGAAATCTACAGTGGTATCAATGGAGAACCTGGCGACCCCACCAGTGTTCATGAAGCAATGGTACGTGCAGACTGGACTCAGTGGAAGAAAGCCATGGACCAGGAGTATCAAAGTCAAATGGACAATCACACTTGGATTCTAACCGACTTACCTCCTGGAAAGAAGGCATTGAACTATGAATGGGTTTTTCGGACCAAAAGAGATGCTGCAGGAAAAATTGTGAAACAGAAGGCAGGCCTTATTGTCAAAGGTTGCGCTCAGAAAAAAGGTGATAATTATGAAGAAACCTTTTCACCTGTCGTCCGCTACAGCTCTAGCAGCTAAACATGATTTTGATGTAAATCAAATGGATGCAGTCAGCGCATTCCTTCAAGGCGATCTAACAGATGAAGTATACCTGCTTCAACCTGAAGGTCACAATTCTGGCAATAAAGTTTACAAATTGCTGAAAAGCATTTATGGTCTGAAACAGGCTAGTAGAATTTGGAACCAAAAACTGGATGACATTCTGAAAAGCATTGGATTGAAGCAATCTTGTTTTGACTCTTGTGTTTACTACAAGATAACCAAGACCAGTACATTGATAGTGGCCATATGGGTGGATGCCATTCTGATATTCTCTGATAAAAACCGAGATAAATACCATCTGAAGAGTCAGCTGTCAAAGAAATTAAAAATGGTTGATCTAGGTAAAGCAAGAAATGTACTTGGCTTCCAAATCACCAGAAACAAGGAGGAACAGAAATTGTGGATTTCTCAGGAATCATATCTGAACCAAATTTTGGAAAAATTTAATATGAACACCTGCTGTCCAATTGCAACTCCGTCAACTCCAGGAGAAAAACTGAAGAAATCGCCACCAGGCAATGAAGACATTGCAGGAAATTGGCCTTATCAAGAAGCTGTTGGAAGCCTGCTGTTTGCTTCTCAAGTTTCACATCCTGATATTGCCTATGCCGTTAGCAATATGAGCCGCTTCAATTCAAACCCAGCCCCTGAACATTGGACTGCCGTCAAGAGAATTCTGCGTTACATCAAGGGAACCACATCTGCCAAATTGGAATATGATGGAAAAAAACCTTCTCCAATTCTGGGCAACTGTGATGCTGACTGGGCAAATGATCTTGAAGACAGGAAGTCCACTACAGGGTACATCTTCATGAAATGTGGACCAATATCTTGGGCAACGAAGAAGCAACCAACTGTTGCATTATCCACCACAGAGGCAGAATACATGTCTGCAACAGCTGCCACTCAAGAGGCATTATGGCTCAGGGGACTTGCACAAGAAATGCAGTCATCAGATGCCAATGTTTCGACAACAATTTTTATGGACAACCAAAGAGCTCTGAATAGTGCTTATCAAGCCCGAACTAAGCACATAGATATCCGCCACCACTTTTTGCGTGAAAAAGTCCAACTTAATCAATTGATTTTCAAGTACATACCCACTAAGGATATGGTTGCCGACTCTCTGACAAAGGCCCTGGACCGCGAGAAATTTCATCGCTGCATTAGTCAACAGGGACTGAAGGAAATCACCAAATACGGAGGATGTTGGAATAGTTTATTTGATGATTGTCTTTGTGTCACCGTCTGTGACACATCTATGTAATCATTAGATCAGTCTATGTTCCGATCTTCAAGCGTCAATGTCGTTATAGTCCGTTTCAAAATGATTGGCATCTCGGGCGGCTGTGGAATCTCGAAAATATGTTGGTAATATCCCATCAGTAACTTTTGAGTTCTAGTTTTGACATTTCAGAGTTTGAGTTAGCATCCTGAATAAATTTAGAATTTATTTCTGTATGTGTATGATTTCGATATAATCGACAGATTATCTTTGGATTTGAGTATTTCTTGAGTCTTACTGAATTGAAAATGGCTGAAACTCATCCAGATACCTCTCACCTAACTGCAAGGGAACGTGAGGCAGTGTATCGATGTTACTGCGAGTTTTACAAGGATTCAGCAGATATTTCTGCTAGTATTAATCGCGTTTCGCTAGTTTTTCAGGTAAACAATCATTCAGCTCTTCAAGATGTTTTCTGATTCATAAATGAGTCTTAAAAATTCAGATTTCTCCTAGAACTGTCCGAAGAATTTTGGAGAAGAAAGAAGAGGGCAAGTCACTACAACCAGGAATTAGCACTGGAAGGAACCCTATTCCACTTGATTATTCCTTCAAAGAGACAGTAAATGACATAATTCTTTCAAAAATAAAAAACAATGAATATATCAGTTTGGACATCATTTTTGAACTGGCTAAAGAGCATCTGGATTTGATAAATCTAAGTCAACACTGTATAGAATAATCAAAAAAATTGGCTACAAGTACAAGAAAGTTGATCGAAGAAAAATTCTTATTGATAAACATAAGAATATAATGAATAGAGTACGATTTTGTGCTAAATACCAAGAATACTTGAGACAGAATGTCAAATTTGTTTATTTAGATGAGACATGGATATTTGAAAATGGCAGTCAAGTTCGCCAGTGGACCCTAGAAAGTAATCCTAAAGGTATGCCAAGTATATTCAAGGGTGAAGGTAGGAGGTACACAATTTTGAATGCTGGTACAACTGATGGATTTTTACCTGGATGCGATCTAATTCTTGATAGTGGTATCAATGATAAGGATTATCACAAAACAATGAATGGGGAATTATTTCATAAATGGGTAGTTGAACAATTGGTGCCTTCTCTGCAGTTTTTTAATACAAAGTGTGTAATTGTCATGGATAATGCTCCGTATCATTCAATCAGAATTGATAAATTCCCAACCACTGCTTCTCGTAAAGAAGTTATTCAGCAATGGCTCCACGAACATAATATTCCTTTTGAGGAGACTTTCTCAAAAACCAATCTATTGAATTTGATTAAACCTTTGTCGAGTGATCCAAATTACAAAATATACCATATTGATCAAGTTTTACAAAGAGCTGGACATGAAGTACTGAGATTGCCACCATACAATTGTCAGTATAACCCTATAGAATTTGCTTGGAGTTTTTGTAAATTATATTACAATCGAAGAATTCAGGCAAAGTTAGGAGATAGGGAACGGGTTAAATATCTTTCGAAGGAGGCACTTCAAGAATGTACAGCTGATAAATGGAAAGATTGGAAAGCTTACATAGGGCATTGCGAAAAAGAAATATCTGAAGATTGGACAAAATATATGGGACATCATGATATTGTTGCTATATCACCTTTTATAATAAATGCTGGCCTTGATGACTCTGATTCTGAAGATGACCTTGATGAGTTCTGCTCCAATGAGGAGACTATAACAGTTATGGTTGTTGATTGATGGGTGGTTAATTTCAAAATACTTTAATTTATTCTGAATAGTTGGTTTCTTTGCTGCTTTTGTTTTTTTTTTTATTTCAGATGCTGGTCGCTTTGTGAAGCATGTGTTCATCAGAGTCCATAGAAGTTCTCTTAGATCACGCTGATGTCTTTCAAGATTTTCCTGATATTTAATATTTTTAGTAATTTTTTCTTCTATTAACTATATTTATTTTATTCTTCCCAGTTTCGGGATCAGTTTTCCTGAAATTTGATTCGATATGAATTTCCTTACAATTTTACAAGTATCAAGAAAAATTCAATTATGATTTTAACCCTTACGACTTTTTAGTTTATCACACAGCTCTTATTTATTTGACAAGATGATGACATCTTATTGCTATTTCATCCTTAAATACTTGAATTTCTAAAACTTTCTTGATGTGGAAAAGTATAGGCACTGCGCCGAGGATTACTACAAATATCAAATTACATTTTCAAATCATTTTGCCAAATTTGACATTGCCTAGCCAAATTATCACATGATGAAATTGATTACGAGTTTAGCATATTTGAAAATAACGAGATGAACCCCATAGAGGATGATCTTATATCAATTATAAATAATGTAACAAATGTTTTCAAGAAGAAGATGAATGCCTAGAATTATTAGATCCAAGTAATAATAGAAAATATAATGAAATTGATGATATTGTGTGTGATGAAATTAATGAAGATATACTAAATAATTTGAAAAACAGATATTTAGTTAGATTGAACGAAAAACGTTCCGAAGAAACAAGGATTCTCCTTCCTTTTAAATACAAACCCTATTTATTTTAAAAAACCGTGTTGTAAGAAAGTTTGATCTAGATAACGAAAATATTAATGCTCGCGAAATAGATACGCATAGAATTCTAGACATGAAAAATAGACACATTTATCATAAAAAATATTACTCCCTTATAAAACAATTGATTATGGACATATTGATTTGGAACAAGTAGAGGATCTTATTTTGAAATATCAGAAAGAAATTGTAAATTTGAAAAATAAACAATTATTAGGATTTACACAAACGCCGCATTATGAATATTTACAACATTCGAATACGATTAATATTGAAACTTTAGAAGAACTTGTAAATGGAAAAATAAGAAATAAAAGACGACTTATTAATATTGGAGGTAAAATTTCGAAGATTCTATTTGGAACATTAGATTCAGATGATGAAGAACTTTATAAAAATTATTTTGAAAGTATAGCAAGAAACGAGGACACACTTATGAGAAATCAAAAGCAGATTGCTACAGTAATTAATAATCTGAAAAATAAGTATATTGATAAATTTCGACAATTCGCAGATAATTTTAAATTATTACAAACAATACCGCAATTGAGACATATTGAACACATGCATCTTCTTACATTTGAAATTAAGGATATTAAAAGTATATTAGATGAAATTCAAACAGCAGTGAGCTTTGCCAGACTTCATTTCCTACATGAATCTATTTTACCATATACAAAATTCGCAGAACTAATTAAAAATGACACAATCATTCCAATGCACCATTTAAAGGATTATTATCAATTATGTCATACAAAAGTTATGTTTAAAGAGAAAGTTCTATTATTTCTTATATCAATTCCTACCGTTTACGAAGAAAATTTTAATCTATACAAGTTTTACTATATCCCTCAGAAAAACTTTACCCTTCCTTATACCAATCCTTATATGCTCACTCAAAAAGAAGAATTGAAATGGTCAACCGATGAATGCCATGCTGTCGAAGAAGACTACCTTTGTGACCAAGACTCCCTTACAAAACCTCCTGAATGTATGAAGACGGTATTGAAGACACACATAGAAAATTGTCCCAGAAAAGAAATTATACCCATAGCAAATTTGAAAACTTTAGAAGATGGAAGCATCCTTTCGATTAATAATATAGAAATTCAAGAAAAATGTCCTCAGCAAACTAAATACTACTTTACTTCACCGATGGCTATAATCCAATCGAAATGCATCATAAGTAATTTCCAAAAAGAAATATTTCCAATTTCTATCAAGAATGAAGAAAAATACATTATTTTACCCAAGACGGCGATAATCCCACAAAATCAATCCCAAGAAGAGGAGAAAGAAGAATTTCGAGAAGAAGATATCCCAGATGTTAACTTAGAAGACATACGAAGATGGAAACCCCATCCAGCATCAACTTTTATGATTATTATAGGAATATTTATGTTTTTGTCTATTTTATACTTGTTATTTAAATATTTTAAAATACGTGAAGCTACACCTAATCAAGGTGATACCTTTATCCAAAGGGGGGAGGAATTATGTAATACACCCCCTGTATTCTGATATATTCCATACATTGTATTCTCATTAGCTTCTGAATATGACCATGTTGACTTTAGCTGACTAAACACACGTGTCTCTTATCTCATTGCTGAATGCATCGTAATACCGAAGGTATAAATTAATGCGATATGAAAATATCACTCAAGAATAATTCGTCATTCAAGAATAATCAGTCAGTGAAGAATAATCTGTCTCTTTAGAATAATTGTATCATTGCTGTATCATCTCATTGTTCCCAAATAAAACTGTTTTTAAAAACTTCTTCTGTCTTCAACCCAAAATACATAATTATATAAATTTTCCTTATAATTCAGAAGTTCGCCGATCGGAAAAATGAGGTAAAAGCAGAAAAAAGAAGGAAAATTCATTCACATCGCTCAAAAAGTGGAGGTGACCCAATGACAAACACAAAATTATTATTGACGGAAGAGAGAGCTTTGGATGTTTGGGGTTGGATGACGGTAGAGGGCGCGGACGTCACAATGTACGAGGGTTTAAATAATACTGAAGATCCACCGATTTTGATTGAGATCGATTTGAACTAGGATGTCGGTGAAAATGTTAACGAAAATACAATAGAGAAGGTGAAAAAACCAATAATTAGAAACCGGGAATAGCAAACAAATAAGGATAAACCACTATCTTAATTAGCAGAAAGTTACTAAAAACGACTGAAGAAAACAATAAACACCAAAAAGATCTCTTAAATGTTAGACATTCACAAATGATTATTATTCTTTGGAAGGAAGGAATTAGAATCTGAAATTACGAAAGTCAAGCTTTTACATCCTAATTTGAAAATGAAATGAATGATAAATTCAATTGTTACCTTTCATGTTCAAATGTTTGTACACCAATATTGAAAAAAAAAACATTTAGTTAAAAATTTTTTTGTGATAAAAATTAATTCAGAAATAGAGAAAATAGCTGTTTTTTTTCTTGGCATATGTATGAAAAAATACACTTTTTCGTTGAAAATTTGATTTTTATCATAAATTTCTCGAAAGATAAAGCTTATCTCTCAGAAAAAATTCGAGCATATAAGGAATATCAAGCGCACTCTGGGGGTTTTCTTTCACAAGTTATAAGCCAAGGGAACACCCTATACACCAATTTTCATTTCGACATCAACAAAAGGAATCACGGATGACACCAAAGCCGTATATCCACTTTGGTCACCTTTTATGGGGTGCCGAAAAAGCCTGGGCCCCCTCAACGATTCTCGATCCTGATAATGTCAGTTAACAAATTTTATAGAACCCAATATAGTAAACGTTTCGGCCTCCCCGAAATTGTCAGCTACGTACTCTATTCAAGGACGCAGACCGTCAAACTTTTTTATCTTTTTTATGATATTATTATGAAAAATTGACAAGAGTAGCCTTCAGGAAGGAAGCATCTGAATATGGCACCAAAATACGGCAGCTGTAGGTAGTAAACTTTTGCAGGAATAATTTTCTTTGATGCTGTGTCAAACGTACGTGTTCTAGATGATTAATTTTTTAACGAAGTTTTCGCACTCTGATCTGTTTGTTGATGTTTTCGATTTGAATCTTGATATCACATTCGTCTTATTCAGTGATAACACGTAGTGGTTAGACGCTTTGAAAAAAATTTTAATACTTGTACTACTTGTGTTTTATATAAACTTGAAGTGAATCGTGTTTCTTAATTTGATGGATTCTTAGATGTTTCGAACAGGAATTGCATCCATCTATATTCGAGTGGTGACTTCATACATTGATATACTAGACCTATGAATGCGATTTCTGATTTAATACACACAATAGCTTCGTGAATGAGTGCATTTCGGATTAAACTACGTCCCTAGCAATTGATAATGAAATTATAATAAAGGCAACAAATCACTTCTATGGTATCTACTGGCAATTATCATTATATGAAAAATATCAAGAGAATTTTTTCGTAGTTGTTTCAAGATCAAATTACACTAGCCAATTTTGTGGTACATCTGAAAGTGAACTAGATAGATTAAAAGAGCCCATTAAAGGAAGACTTTCAAATGAAGGTACTCAAGCATAAGAGTTAGCGATTCGACGATTTAATAACGAAAAAAATGTGTCCGATGAAGCATATAGAAAAGAGGAAACACTCAGTATACTTCTTCTAAGCAGTATTCTTGGAAATGAGTATCAAGATTCTTACATAAGAAAAGACTTTAAGGGAAATTAACGTGTTCTAGATATAGAACACGCAAATTATTTTTGTCATTCGGAGAGTGGGGGATTTTTTGATTCGTGAATAATACATGCACCATAAATGAGAAAAAGTACTGATTCACAAAAAATCGACAAAAACTATCTCTACTATATGCTTATAGTAGTCATAGAAATTGCAAGATATTTGTGATTGAATGTGACATGACAATTATCTATGACTAATGTCTCTTATTCAAAGTGAGTTCTAGGAATTTCAATCATCAAATCCAATTAACTAGACACGTGAAATGAATCCAGAGAAAATTAAAAGGGCAAAAATTTGCAAATGACAAACCGTTGTCCATGTTGATTGATTCGACTGTGAGTGCAAATTCGAAATTATTAGCTGAGGATAATGTGCAAAATATAAGATCTAAACATGCCTTCAAAAAATTGGGCCAGAAAATTTACAGAGACTAATCACAGAAACGATGATGACCCCCATAGATTTACACCTGTTGAGAAGACCAAATCGCAGCTACATTCAGCAAACCGGTGAGCCGATGTTAGCATACATTGCAGAGAACAAATGGAAATGATCAAATCGAGACTAAGAAGGAGTGAAATCAGAAAAATCGCTCTTCACTGGCACATTGATTCGTCAGCCTAAGTCTACAGATGAAAAATGTATTCTTCTTTGCTCACAAGTAATACAGTTATGTGATGAAATAACTAAAACTGTCTGTACTGTGTCAGATTTCATTTATTCTCGCCATGGTATTGCTACCACTGAGGAGTTGAATCATTCCAAGAGGTATTGGTGCTCATGTAACAACGTATGACCAATATTCGATCGAGTGGTGCCTGATTCAAGAATGTCCGACATGAATGAGCAATGACGAGTAATACGAGAATATACCCAAAAAAATATCAATGGAGGATAACGGTCAAAAAGAACATATATGCATTTATTATTCTTACAGCAACGTTTCGGCTAATATGTAGCCTTTATCAAGCTAAAATGGAAAATATAATGACATTATACAGGCTGAAATTACAGTGTTTTCAAAAACAAATAGGTCTAATACAGTTTGACAGTTTTTGGAAAATAGGCTGACATATAAATGTAGTAATTGTAGTAAAAACACTCACCCTCAGAATAGAAATTACATTAAAAATATACTGTAGAACAATATAGTCATCATAAAAAATAAAAACAAAGTCAGAAAAACAGGGTTAATTCGCTCTAATGACCGAATCATAACCGATTTATATTCAAAGCCAACTTCATCAGGCAGATTTATGAACTACCAGTCAATGCATCCTAAATCACATAAAATATGTATAATTAAGTCGATCAAACACAAAATTTTGAACTTGAGTCACCCTTCTTTTCACGAAAAAAACTTTAAAACTCAATCAAATATTTTGCGGCAGAATGGGTAGGTACCCTAAGAGCTTGATAAATACAATTTTTTTCTCTTCTACTAACAACCGTAATGCTCATACATCTGATTCACCATCTTCGAGTGATCGGATTTGGTGCAGACTTTTGTATATACCTGGACTATACGAAGATCTAGTACGAGTTATGCGTACATATAGTGCTTATATTTCACCATACTGCTTTAAAACCCTAGATAGGGTTTTTTCCAGGGTAAAAGATCCTGTTATGAAAGGAAGGAAGTTGCTATTCTATCAATAGAAAATGACGTAGCTCATTCGATCGATTATGATACTTTAATTAAAGATTTCAGTGCTAGGAAAAGCCGCAATCATGAATTCAAAATTTATCATTTCTGTATTTGTTGATTTTGTAAATCTTCCAATGTTATATTATATTTATATATTATATTATAATATTATATTTTAATTAAACCTCAAATTTTATATCTTTATAAAACTTCAGCATTTCTTGTCAAATATGACAATAACCTATACCAAACAACCGGACTTACTTTCGCATCACATACTTTTCACGAAGGAAAAAGGGCCTCGCTAAGACTTCCCGCCCGGGGCCTCGCAATGGCGAAGGCCGCCCCTGCATCCAGAGATTCGTCTGTAACGCAGGCTCGTAATCTGGGAGGGCTCATTTGGACATAAACATGTGGGAATAAAATAATGCATGAATGTATATTATAACTATATCCTCAGCTTTGAAAGAAATATTCATTGAATATTTAGAGTCGAGTAGTTTTCACAAAATAAATTATTTTCGATAACGAAGCAGAAAATTTCAAAAAAATTGAAAAACCGCCATATCTTCGTAACCATAGATTTTCGGACCATGCTTTCTTCAATTCACTGCAAATGACGTCTAGTATA
Source organism: Hippodamia convergens (assembly GCA_038502775.1). Classification (NCBI taxonomy): domain Eukaryota; kingdom Metazoa; phylum Arthropoda; class Insecta; order Coleoptera; family Coccinellidae; genus Hippodamia; species Hippodamia convergens. Next base: position 69,993,830 of record CM076608.1, read on the forward strand.
TCCCTTTCCAAGGTTCACGTCGAAATACCAAACACCCTGTGTATATATATATATATATATATATATATATATATATATATATATATATATGGATTCGTAGTGCGTTGTGACCTCCGTTAAGTTCAGTGGGCGACCTGACCTCCGAGTGAAGGTGTGGTGTGATTGAAATTTTTTTTGTCAATAGATTTAGAGGGGAAGGCAAAAAATATAGGGACCTTGAGAGGGGAAAAGATTTTGCTCGAAAAAATTTTTTTCATATGAGACAGACCTTGCTACCTCCGCTTATATTTTGTATGGGTCGTGCGCTGTGTCCTCCTGCAACGATGCCAGATTTTCGGAGGACAGAAGGTAAATTAGTTCGGAATAATCATATATGGAATGCAGCTGTTCTTTCAACACATGTTTGGAAAGATAAGTGCTTTACGCTGCTCATTCCGGAGCATCGGAATAAATGAAGAAACATCGTCTTGTGCCTGACAAAGGCTTCGTGAACTAATGGTCCCAATACACGGCTATGAAATAGAACGAGAGGTTTCTCAAAGTTTCGAGCATTATAAATCGAGATACTTTTTACAGTAAAAAACAAATTCTATTGAATTGGGAAACATGCAACTGAATGTTGAAAAGATGAAGAAAAGTTAATTACTCACAACATTGATGGGATTAATCATAATTGAACCTTTTTAGCCAAAACAAATATTATACGTTATATTAAATTATAAAAACCATTAGATAACCTTCAGTTTTCTATTCCTTCAATGCACGGTTGGAAAATTTTCGATGTTTCCGCCCTCCCAAAAATTGGGTTTCGTCTCGTTGCTGGACATCTTTAACGATATTCAATGAAGAATATTATACCTCTGAAGAACAATAATGCTTTCGGAGTATAATATGAAAGTCTATGTTTTCGTTAGTTTGTTTATTTGTCTTCACAGAAATCGGGAAGCAAATGTCCGGTTTGATTGTGGAATTGATTCTAATTACTCAACGAGGAAATGGGGCAAATATAGAATTTTCATGAACAAGTTGTTATATGAACCATTTGATTCATGGCTTTTACGGACGACGCTGGATGAACTACACGAGATAGTGGAACTCGAAAGGGACATTTTTGTAGTGTAAGAAAATTTATACATAAAAGTCCGGGACTACATATGTCTAACTCTCATCGGGGATAACCCTCGATAACCAATTTTAACATATTCAATTCAATTCAAATCAATGTTCAATTTGAAGGGACCTTTTGACTGGTATGGAATGAATTAAAATTTAAATAAATATGACTGTTATAATTCCTTATAAAAAATGCTTTTCAAAGCATAGTTTCCTGAAGAATATTTCCCGAGATATGACGAGAGGCTGAAATAAAAATTTAGACAAGAAATAAAATTTACGATCTATCGTAACGAAGCGTTCTAACGCTTCATTTGATTGATTCTAACGAATCATTTGATAACTTGATATTGTTTCAAGTTTTATCCATCATTGAGGTTTAAGATTTTTTGATATTGATAATAATTGTAATTATTTTTTGATTTAATTTTTCATATTGAGATTTTTTGATATTCTGTTATCACGTTCATCTGATGCACAATATCTGCAAGCTGAAGCATCTAATGAAAAGTAGCATAATATAGTGTACGTGTACAGGGTTAATATTGGTCGTAAAAAAAAGTTTAAATGAGCAAAATTGACGTACCTATTTTTCATGGGCATTCAGAATTCAGTACTTGGAAATGCATTTTTCATAAACCTGAAAATTTTTTCTAAACTATTGTTTTCTAAATGGTACAGTACGTGATCAGGCATTCAAAGTTTTGTGAATCCCACCTTGAAAGTGGTTTTCCGTCTATGATCACTTCAAATGAAAAAGGTACCTCTTATTTTTTAAATTCGCAATATGATTAAATTAAAATTGATATGATGAATAGTGAGTAGTAAGGACGTCTTGAAATATTGACCTTTGAAATTAGCATTTTTAGTGTACCAGAAGCGGACTAGGTTGAACATTTGAAGCTTACCTTATCCCTGTATGATAAGGGATACCTTATCATACGAATGATTTGAATACCTTGAATATTAAGCTCAGGAAAAGGTACTCTTGTTCATTGTCGATAAAATGAACCGTTCTCGAAAAACAAAATATCAAGAGAACCTAGTCTGCCTCTGGTAAACTAAAGAAGCTCGTTTAAATTGAGTGATTTAAGATGTCCTAACTACCGTTCATTATAACAAAGTAGCTCCAACCCGCGGCTCCGCTCGCGTATTATTTCAATTCAAAACAGTACTGATTGGTCCACAATCACACATTCATAACTCGTATCGAAGCAGAGATATGCACTTGACTACGTGACAAAGCGATCTCGATTAGATTCAACAATTTCTTGCATAAATTCGCATTCGTTCAACCTGCTGTAACTTTTAAGGTATCCATTAGAAAACTACACGGTAAGGGACATTTTTCAATTGAAAAAATAAAAACACAAGACTACGTTCACAATATTTTAATAAATTAAACATCTAATAAGTCGACATGTTTCGGGTTTTATCCCATTCTCAAGACTGAAAAGTAAACGCATAAGTCAAAGAAATAAACATCGAACAACAGATGTTAAAACCGGAGATAAGCGGAAATCTAATTGATCGTTCACAATTGGTTGTTTATGATTTGAAGCAGAAAATATTGCCAAAATTTCTAGAAGATCTAGGCGTCTGCTTTTTTCCCCTTCATGCAATATTCTTGCTTTATTAAAATCTATGAAATGGTTACAAGTGATATAATGATCAGAAAAACCAGTTGTTAATTTGTTTTGAAGAATTGACTTTGTTCATCAACCCTTATCTTAAGAGAAAGATCAGTCTGACCTATGTAAAAAGCTGGGCATTCGTCACAAAAAATTTTATAGACACCACTTTTTTCAAAAGTTGTTTAACTATCCTTTAAATTACAAAACATTGATTTTGAGTTTTTCTTGTTGGTACATACAATGTCAATTTTATTTCGTCTTAATCTACTACAAATATTGTCGCTTATTTGTGGGATATAGTTCATATAAGCAAATTTATCAATACAGTTATTAATTTGGGTGGGGTATATACTTGATAATAGTTTTTGATATTGTTTTCTGTCAATTCATTTGACTGGATCGACACAAACATAGAGTTAATCAGTTGGAAAAACAATTCAAGCTCAAAATCTGAGCCAGTCCAAATACAAAACACGTCATCTACATATCGTCTCCAGTATAGTACAAATTCAGTCACATTGTTATTAATTGACGAGAATATTTTCTTTTCCAAATGTGACATGAATATTTCGCTTAAAATTCAGATATCTACAGAGTTTTGAAGCTGCTGCATGAGTATAGGAAACAATGGGTCTCATAGGACAATTCTCGTTATGGATTTTAGGTAGAGCATATAATTGCGGTATTCTTGGATTCATTATCGTCAAAGGAAAAGTTATTTCAGATAATACGTTTGGGTAATTTTTGATATACTTTTTGAGTGAATTTTGGAATTTCGATGTTGGGTCAACTTACAGTTCTCGGAAGTCATCAGAGTCCAACAATAATTCTGTGTTTTGTAAATAATCAGTCTTGTTCAAAATTGTAACAATATTGCCTTTGCTAGCTTTTGTAATTATCAGATCATTCTCAGAGGCTTTCTTTTTGATTTGTTTCAAAACGGCAACTTCGATTTTATGCTGTCTAATGTCAAATACGTTTTTTTGTATTTGGACTTGCTCAGATTTTGAGCTTGAATTGTTTTTCCAACTGATTAACTCTTTGTATGTGTCGGTCCAGTGCACATTGGAAATGTAAAATGAAAATAAGTCGTTAAACTTTTTGGACATTTAGATAAAAATAGTAGAAGATCATATAGAATTTGATGTGTATAGAAAACCTACTTTTTCAGACATCCTCATCCATAATAGTAGTTCACATCCATATAAAATAAAAATGTCAGCTTTTCATTCCCTAGTACACCGTCTAATATCAATACCACTTTCAACAGCTGATTTCGAAAAAGAAGTGTTAAGGACATTAGCATTGAATAATGGTTTCTCTCCCAATATTATAGATAAATTAATTGACAGAAAACAATATCAAAAACTATTATCAAGTATATACCCCACCCAAATTGATAACTGTATTGATAAATTTGCTAAATAAACTATATCCCACAAATAAGCGACAATATTTGTAGTAGATTAAGACGAAATAAAATTGACATTGTATGTACCAACTAGAAAAACTTAAAATCAATGTTTTGTAATAGAAAGAATAGTTAGACAACTTTTGAAAAAAGTGGTGTCTATAAAATTTTTTGTGACGAATGCCCAGCTTTTTACATAGGTCAGACTGGTCGTTCTCTTAAGATAAGGGTTGATGAACATAAAAAGTCAATTCTTCAAAACAAATTAACATTTGGTTTTTCTGATCATTGTATCACTTGTAACCATTTCATAGATTTTAATAAAACAAAAATATTCTAGAAATTTTGGAAATATTTTCTGCTTCCAAATATAAACAACCAATTGTGAACGATCAATTAGATTTCCGCTTATCTCCGGTTTTAACACCTGTTGTTTGATGTTTATTTCTTTGACTTATGCGTTTACTTTTCAGTCTTGAGAATGGGATAAAACCCGAAACATGTCGACTTATTAGATGTTTAATTTATTAAAATATTGTGAACGTAGTCTTGTGTTTTTATTTTTTCAATTAACCAAAGATGTTTCACCAAGTGTTGAGCAAGGAAACAATTTCGTGAATCAGGGGCATTTTTCATCAAGAATAAATGCCGCAGATAACAATCACATTCATTTTTATAAGAATTCATTCCATGCCAGTCGGGAGTCCTCTTCAAATTGAACATTATTCTGAATTGAATTGAAAATGTAAAAAATGATTATCGTTGGTTGTCCTCAGCATTTGGACATATGCCGTCGTGGTCTTTCATATAGAATTTTTCGAATACTACAAAATTGTCTCTGACTATGTTCTCTATCCCTTATAGTTTACAAAGCGTCGGCCGTGAAAGCCTGATGAAAACGACTTTTTCATGAAAGCTCAATATTTTTTCTCATTTCTTCGTGACATAGGAATGTGAACCCTACATGAAAACCCCCCAAAATATATTTTCTACATTATAGTGAAAGTTTCATCAACGGACATTCACATTTATATTTATATATGGATAGATTTTCTTCAAATCATACTGAGTAGTTTAAAATTTTTTCCAGTAAACTAGTTTTTCAGTGGCGTCATTTGGGAGGCCGTATATCCGTAGGGGGATCCGCTAGGAGACAAAAATTATGGGAATATGTCATATTATTTTTTCAAACTATACATGATACTAATGATGTAAAAAAAAACAATAACGTTAGCAAACAAAAATTTTTTCCGCGAAGTGTTGAATTTCAATATTCACAAAAATGAGCTGCGACATTCAAACAATGGGAAATCCGAGGGGAAATCACTCCTTCCCATACAACCGTTCACAAAATACATTGGGACTTCTTCTATATTCCCGAAATTCAAATGTCAGCGCAATGACATCTCGATGACCTTGGCTGTTCCAACGGGCCAAAATTCAAAATCTGTTATAACGTGCATTCAAAAAAATTCGGTGTCAAGTAGGCTACTTGGAAAAAATGGCACGTTGGGATATTTTACTTGACAGTTATTGTTCAGAATGTAGGTGCCACCGATAATATTGCATAAAGATACTCCAGTATTTTCTGACAAAATGCACAGGGTATTTTTTAAGGGAGAAGTTTTTTTTTGACAGGTAGTAGAACTCATCAAAATCAATCATTCAAACTTCCATATTGCTCACCTGTTATGAATCAATGCCGCGTTTTTAGGAAGTTGAACATCAAATAAAATACTCACTCGACTTTTTTGCGATCTGTTCGACGCAATTAAACTTTTAGTAAACATGTAGAATTATTTTTCAACTTCTATCTGGCGATTTTTTCTGAGAGAAATAGTTAATTCCAAAGTGGAGACAGAAAAATTTCTTTGTTAAACAAAAATTCACAAATCCAGCTATAAAACTCGTCTAAATTGTTTTCATGAATTGGTCGTAATGGTCATTGTTCGATCAAATTGAATTCATCATCGAATTCGATCAATTTGAATCATATCAACAGGTCACTATTGGAATAAATCTGCAGCATATTTCAAAACTGATGTTCGAACATAATCAATATAGAAGAAGTTTCAATACGTTCAAGTCAGATTTGGACCTGGCATCTCTCACATTTGCGGGTAACTCTGGTTCAAATAAATTGGGAAGAGTGAATATTCAAAATGTTTTCATGTTGATGAGGTCTATTACCTGTCAATACAAAGCATAACATTTGAAGACACCGTATGTATTCAGATTGATTTGAGAAAAGGATTGTATCTAATTTAATAATTTAGATCTAATAATAATCTATATTCCCCGGATAGATACGTAAAAAGCTTTCATTTTCTTTCAGTTATGCGTGGATGGTACAAAATGAATACGTTGGACGATGGAAAACAAGCATATATGAATTCCCTCATAGGACGAAGTTGAAGCTTGTCTTCCTAATGCATCACACCATTCCACTTGAAAAAGCGATAAAATAACCTTTGAGATATGCCACCTGTTGACATCTGCTCTGAGGGTGTACCAATACACATTGTTGCCATTTACGGAGGAGGATACGTCTTTCGAGTCTCTCAGAGTTATTCATCCATATATGGCGCAGCACACTAGCGCCCGTGATATATACCCGAACTAAAAGATTGTTCAGTACATAAACAGGGTGCCTTGTGACCTCAAAACGATTTTTTGATATGTTGATCCTTGAGTCATCCTGATTCCAACAAGCTAAAAAACAAGGCGATACGTTGTCACCTCCGAAATCGGAGGTGACAGCGTTATATATGAGGTCAGAGCGTAAAACGAGTTTCTGTTTTGGAGGTGAAAATGACCCTTTATAACTATATATATATATATATATATAACTGAACCAAATACCTATTATTCATGGGCGTCTTTCTAGAGAGGCTGTAGACGACCGAATGAGATGGAGTAATTTAGGGCACTGTCAATAGCGCTTCGGTTTTTTTTCGAAACATATGACTCTGAGGGTGCCTTAACTTGGCTCCTCTCTGTTCGTTCACGGGATCTGCATAACTCCCCTGTCTCTCATGTAGGTTGCCTCGGATTTCTATGAAAAGTCACGTAACAATAAGTCCACATGTGATAAGCCAATGAACTGAAAACAGGTTTATTTATATTTCAATACTTTAGGTTGGGGCTCCAGCTCCTTAGCTACGTTACTGTAGTAACGATATTTTTGCAGGCCATGAAAAACTCAGTTTTCTCTATGATATAACCTTACCATTATCATCATCAACAAATTAAGTACATATAAAGAAGTATCCCCAACCGAAGTTTGGATATGAACAAGTTAGAAATTTTATCAACTGTTTGACTCACCCTGTTTTTTAGTCTAGGAATAATGATTTACTCTTTCGAAACATAGATAAATTCAAAATAGATATCATCGAAATGAATACCTTTTCAAATTCTAAGCTAACAGATCTTTCATCATGAGACGGAAAAAAAACGCAATAATATTTTGTCACGGAGAGAGGAGATAAACCGGTTTCAGACCTATTTGTCATTATCACTTTCCCATATCCCTCAAAAACAAAATCTTCATAAAAAAACTTCTGAAGGAACTAGTTTGAGCCTTCTCAGTAAAAAAATAGAAGTGGCGACATCTAGTAGCCCCGAAAGAGAAGTTCCACATCTGCAGTCACATGCTAAAAAGAACTGCATACATCTTCTTTCACTCCATGAGATGTTAGCATATGTATTGAGAATGGTATCTATTTCGATGATTAATAATCTGAATTAATGTTTTCGGTATGGCCTCCGTGACGGCAAAAAAATTTTCGTTTTTCCAATTTCTCGTTTGCTCAACGAGTGTGAAGGTGTTGAAGTTTCTCGTAAGCTTTACAATATTCCAATCACAGAAAATTAAGTTGATTCTGATAATTTTTTTGTAGGTTTATGTTGAAAATACAGAATTATTATTATTAGTTATTATAAATGATTATTATTTATAAAATTAATTATTAATCAATAAAAACTATCAGATGCGTGCGATTAACACGTATGTGTCATGTATGTGTCACGCTACTTTGGCGGGCGCTCCCCCTAAAGATCATAAAATGTTTCAGATCTGCATTTTGTCGGAGAATTTGCGATTTCCATCTTATGTACGTGGTCAGAAAACAGTCCATGATTGAGTTTCATTCCCGTTATGCAACGATACCTTTCATTCCCATCGACCTTGAAACTATATAGTATTTTTTTAGGAAGATCGGGAGTATGAGGAAGTGTTGGTTCTTAGAATTTTGACCGATTTCATTCCATTTTTGGTTCAATCTATTTCGGAGTTTCGTGTTCGAGTCTAGCTAAAATGTTAGTTTTCTAAGTAAATTTAAAGTTTATTTGCACATACGAGAGTATTTTCCTGCGGTTTCGACCTTTTCTTTCCTTTTCATTTCACACTGACCGTTTTTGATGATTTTATGTGATGATTGCACGAGGTTTTTTTATTTTATAAATACGTGATCTCTTATATAGGTTGACCTCAAATTATCAAATTTGAGCGCGATCCTTCATTCTTATAAGAAAATTACCATTCTCAATACATCTTTGAGAGATTTTATGTCAGGCTCAAGTCCATAATAAAAAAGGCTCAACTAAATTCGAAAGAAATTCTGGTCCTGTCGGTGAAAATGGGCGTTCTTATGATGAGTTTTTGTATCAATTAAAAATTACAAAGGCTCAATAACAATGAATTCATTCAAAATCTGTTGATGGTGTAAGGATCAAATGAGCAGGAGAATGATACTCTGTCAGTTCGCCGACGTTTCGGAAATATATTTTTCCATCTTCAGGGCTCTACAAAGGTTATGAAAAGATAATATTTGAACATAAAATAAACCATGTATACAAAAAGGAGCAATGAATGAGCTACATTATAACTTGTTGTCTAGAAAAGTATCACAGGAAGAAGATGATATGGTATAATCTATATAATAATTTGAACATATAAGAACCTGTATACAAATTGAAAAGGTTCTTCTCTTTCTCTCTTTTATAAAGTTACATAATGTAATGAGATATGAATTCAAATTGAAAAACAATGATGATGAGCTTTACGAAAGCTTGGGTCCACGGGCAATTCTCGAGTATTAAAGATGGCGGTCGACAATGAAATTGTGTTCTTCATTCATGAGGTATTCAAGTGTATGATCATATGAAGAGTTGCATGCTCTGAGCCCGATAACAAACTTTTCGACTAGGTATTTCAGTCTTAGATTCACTTCCGCCAATCTTACATCGAATTTTAAACATTTCAAGACTCTACTTATGGCCTTGTATTGAATTCGATTATTTTCTTCAAATTCGTATTTGATAACGACCCTTGAAATATATTTCCATAGTTTAGAAATGAAATTACATACGTTTCATAAAAAAGTGCTATTTTGAGTTCAGAGCCTTGTTACGCATCTTTATATATTCGAAGCCTCATCGCAAGGGTTTGTCTTATAAGACAAATTGAATATATTCAATTTGACATTCCACAGAGGAAAAGAGATAATAAATTCGAGGATCATACCATTTATATCCTCTGACAAAGGGAATTCGCAAATCTGCTTCTTTTATTGTGTGTTATCGTAGGCAGACGGTGTCTGAAAAAACACAAGAATGCAGATGTTTCGGTAGACATCGAAAAACACATTCTGTAACCAACCTTTAAGTATTCTAACTCTCTCAAGCACTCCCCATAATCACTTCGGGAAATTTGAAACCAAAAGTCGTTAGCAAATTAGAATATTTTGACTCTTTTTCTTGAGTAGCGTTGCAAGATGGACGGGTGGATATTTGATAGAGTACGGCTAAGAATGGACGGAGTCCATTGTAAACCACCCTCCGACCATGCAACTCATTCAAGGGATCCGAGTTAAAAAATGTCTACCATTGGAACTTTCTGTTATAACGAACGCCATCTTTGCCTCGATACCCAGGTCACAACACATTGTTTTATACAAAATCTCACAGTTAAAGTTGGACTTTCGAGCCGGTCTATAGCGACAGTGATGACGCGACAGTAGAAGTACAATGAAATTGCCTAGAGTAGCATTCGAGCGAAGCGTTACTGACGTCGCGACTGTGACAAACATCGAACACTGCCGAGCTTGAACTTCTATTGTCGTGTTCTCGTAGTTGATAGACGCCGCGTCACTGTCGCTCGGCTCGAAAGTCCACCTTAACGCTTCCAAATGAACGATTACTTGCTCTTAGCGTCGCTTACGAAGAAACGAGTCCTTTATTCGGGCAAGAACTTTGAGTAAATTAAATGTAGACCCGTTGCGTTCTGCCCGTGAACTCTGGTGGCTCTGGGGAGCGGAGCGAGTCGAAACAGATCTTTCATCACAGAGGGGACGACACAATGAGCACATTCAACAGAGAAAGAAGTTAGGGAACTGTTGAGAAATTTTCATGATCTTTCTGCTGAACGTTGAGCTATCTTTTTGACATGTTGGATAGCGGTCTTTTTCGGTAAGGTGTTGGGTGACTGTCAGTTGTGACAGTTTGTTTCCGATTTTTCTGCTGAATACGCCCTGTGTCCGCAGATTTTCGCAACCGATACAAGAAACAAAAATTGTTATTGGAACCGACTGGAATTTACGGACGGAACGCAGCATCGGGCGACGCCAAGACAAGAAGAGAGACCGCCAGTATTACGCACACCAAAAATTCAGAATTGTATACTTGTTCCATGTTCGACAGTTATTGTTTTGAACTATTTAGTAGGAATCATTGGTGCCAATTGGATACTTTTCTTTTAATTAAAAACGAGTTAAGAAATTTACCAAACATTTCTCTTCTTAGATTTATATTGCTAATGCAACATTGCTCCCTCTGTTTCTTTTATATTCGAAATTAGGCCTAAAACACAGAGATCACATTCTGAGGAAGAACTACTTTTTAACATTCAATATTACTACTGCAGACTTCAGAGGTTCAAGACACAATTCGTTATAAGCGGGAGCGCCCACCAAAGTAGGGTGGCACATACAAGACACTTGGCTGACACGTCGTTTAATTTTCAGATAGCGCACCTAACAGCACTATTTCAGTGTGCGCTGGTTCATTGTTTTTCATTGCTTCGAATAGAAGTATCAAACACCTCGCATGTTAACGGGCGTTCTCACTAATATGCAGTCATTGGAGAAATGACGCTTTGTCTCTCGACGTTTCCCATAGCGACGCTTCGCCCAAGTGTGCGTCAAGAATGAAAAGAAGCAAAGTAAATAGACCTTCCTCGAGAAAGACAACTGTACGGATACTGCCTGTGTCACCTGAATGCAGCACATAAATTGCACAATTTCTGTATTGTTAATACAGCGTTTCAAAAATTACTCTTTTCAAAGTATAGTTGATGTAAAGTGCACCAGGTACGGGATCACATCCGACTCTGACCTACCCCACGATGGGGGAATCATGGGGTAGGTAAGAGTCGTTGCGGGTCAGAACTTCACTTTTGAAGAAAAGAAATAAAACGGAACAAAAACGGAAGGCAGACCAATGGTATTCATTTCGATGATAACTATTTTGAATTCATAGATGTTTCGAAAACACTCCACTTTGTTTGATACTAAGTGTGAAGCGTATTATCCGTTCGATTTTCTGCGACTTCAGTGATTTAGTTCCAACAAGATGAGATAAGGTAGGTGAAAATAAGACTAAAATGGCGTTATTCAGAATGATTCTGAATAACGCCAGAATTATTCTGAATAACGCCATTTTAGTGAACATGATAATTAATATAAAATTGTTAAAAAAGTTATTGAATTCGATAGTTAGTTCAGAGATCCGTTCGTTGTGGCCGAATGAGCTGCATTATTTAATTTTGAGATTTTATATTTTTAATTATGAGAGGACCTCGAATTGACCTTTTCCCTGAAGAAGGCTCAAACTGTAGCCGAGAGCTTGGAATGAGACAATAAAGAGTACAGCATAACGTTTATAACTAAAAACCCGAGAATTTCTATCCTAATCAAATTCCTAAGTTCGATAACCCCCCTTGAGATTAAATTTCATAGTATAGCCACATTGAAGACCCTATCAAAGGAGAACTTAAATCGGGAGTGATATATAGGATTCCTTTTATAGTTTGTGACAAAGTATATGTGGGACAAACAAGACGATGTTTACGAAATAGGATGAAACAACACAAATATGATGTGATAGAGAAAACACGGCACTGTCTCATGTTTTCAGAGAAAATCACAGGTTTGACGTTCTTAATGTGAAAATTTTAGACGAAAAAACACAACAACAAAACTGAGATGATACATATTAACATGAACGACTTTTTAAATTTCAGATCGGAATCGGATACGGATCATTAAAGCCGATTGTATAAGTAGTGTACCAACTTAAATGCGTGTGTGTATACTTGTAATTTCCATAAAAATTGTTATTGTTAAAATTGCCGTACGATTAAATAAATAAATAAATAAATATGCTGACTGTCATGAAACCTACGTAGGACAAACCTCTCAGTGGCTTAGGAGTCGTATAAGCTTACAGAAGAGTGACATTAGAACAAATAACCTAAGATGTGCATTGTCTGTTCATGCTAATGATTTCTCACATAGTGTTGATTTTGATAACGTCAAGATTTTGGATGTAAATGTTAATCATAGGAAAAGATGTATACTAGAAATGATCTATATACAGAATCAAAAAAGTAGTATCAACAAAAAAACTGACACACAAAGACCATACCTTCTCAAATTTTCCAACCGACCATTCTTCGATGGTCCGGTTGATGGATGACATTTAACCTAACAGTTGTGACGATATTGCGAAATTGAGAAAATAAATTAATTTTACCTAGTTTGATAGATGTTTGTTCTGCTACATTTATAAATTTTTAGACTTTGAGATTAACTTCGAACTCAGTAAGTTGTTGTACACCGTTTTCGTTTTGTTGTTACTAATGTATTTTGTGATGTTTTTACAGTTGCCCTGAAGAAGAAGCTGAGCAGCTTCGAAAGCTAGGCTATACATGAATAAAGAATAAATATATCTCATTATTTACTGATCGATACATCTCAATAAATAAATAAATATCCCTCATCCTAACTTTAACATATATAACATATTACATATATAATACTAGGATCAACATAAAACGACAACAGTTGCCAGTGAGGACGATCTACATTACTCATATACTGTGGTTTTCTTTCAAATCTAATTTTTCAATTTTCTACTCTTGGATTTAGCGTTTGACAAAGGTTGGGTTAGGTTTTGGGATCGAAACGGCTTTGCCAATCGGAAAAATACCATCGGCAAAGCCAACGAGAGAGGACGCATCCACATATGCGTTTTGGCTTCCCCGTGTGCATCCATTCAGTCGCACAAAGTTCCTCTACGAGGATTTACTGATTCTTTCAGTCTCAGTTATTTTAATTGAAAATGAAAAGAAAATACGGCGTAAGCGACGTTTTTTGGTACGGCCAAGCCTTCGAAGTAGAGAACGGTACTGATCGATCAATTGTAGGACGTTTTCGTTTGTCCATTCCATCCTACCAACATGTGTGTACACCCTCTGAATATCTGAATCGCTACTGAAGCCGCTCGAGGCCAGCGGTTGGCACATCCTCACTATACATTTCCATTGGCTTCTTTTGATGGAGACCGACAGTTGAGCGATTTCTTCAGCGGCATACAGCGGCACGTTGGCACGAGCCGACGATGCATCCACATACACAGCGGCTTTGCCTTGCGGCCTGGCCGCTCGGCACACAGCGGCATAATGTGGATGCGGCTTTACAAACATGGGATTTTTCGAAGACATCAATACAAGTTATGGTAGAGACATGATGAATTATCTTAAGGAATATTCTGATAATAATGTGAAGCTTGCGAAATTGAAAAACCGAAGAATTTTTCTCTTGAAATGTAAAACGAATGGTATTTATCCCACACACATCCTCAATACCTTGAAAAATATTGAATACCATTTCGAATATGAGAATTCAAAGGCAGGTCATCGCGTTTTATCTTTCATCAATGATTTTGGACATAAGGTCATAAACATGGAAATCGAATTAACGCATAAAAATTCGAGTCATCTGGAAAGAAGGCAAGATTTATTAAAAAATGAAATTTTAAAACATTCACCTGGAACTATTTGGCTACAATATTTGCATAAACTTACTATCAAGTTCAACAAAAATTTTTCATAATGTTAGGGTAACTAATATTAAAAAACTTGATACATTGAAGAGTAATCAGAAATTGAATGTGATAACACAAAACAAATGGATTGAAAATCTTTCATCCATTCAATTACCCGAAACATTTAAGAAAACATTAGCCTTAGGACCAAAATTTTGTATTCCACCAAATATCAAAGATATAAAGATACCTTATCTTCTATCCGAAATCAATCAAATCCTTAGTACAACAAGCGAGGGGAAAATCAGAGTAGAATTTTGGTGTACACTTTACTAGAAATTAGTAGAATTTGATAGAATTTACTAGAACTTTATAGAATTTACTAGAATTTGATAGAATTCACTAGAATTTACTAGAATTTGATATAATTTACTAGAACTTTATAGAATTTACTAGGATTTTATAGAATTTATTAGGATTTTGGTAGAATTTAGTAGAATTTCATGAACAAAAAATTTTTGAGCATGCGCATTCAATAGTTAACTTCGATCTCAGCGTCGATTTTAGCCACATTGTTGCAGCGTTGAAACGTTTTCTATGTGAGCCCAGTGTTAATGAAAACGATATACCGTAAGTATTGTCTTTTTCATTTTTTTTTCAATTTTTCCACAATTGTCTCTGTAAAACACAGAAGACTGCAATACGAACTACAATTATTACCTACTCTTTTAAGAAAATTGTCTTAATTTTCAGGTCGATTCTGTTCTCATCTTGTTATAACATTGCTAAATCTACAACATATGGATGGTGAAGATTTGGACCCTGTTGAAAACGATAACCAGAATATGTCTACACTCTTGGAAAAAGACGTCTGTCTTTAGAATTTCGAAAAAGTCGCTGAACAGGTGGACGAGAAAATAGATTTGAAAGATAATTCGAATAAAAAAGTTGACCTTTCTAAAAGTGGTCCTTATCTCCAAATATCCCTCCCGAATAATAAAACCATAGAAATTAAAAAATCATCCTATTGGTGGTTGCTCGAAGAAGGTAATAGACGAGTTAGTGTGGATCGCTTGAAAAAGTTCCATACGGGCAATAAACGAGCAAAAGCATGAACCAGAATCTCGACAAAAAAAAAACAAAAAAGACTAGAAAAACACGAGAAAAAACATGTATTGAATCGGAGTCAGATGTCACCTCGGACGCGAGTAGTTACAAAGAAAATAGTGATTCTTCTGCTGACTGTAAGGAAGACTTGAAAACCGAAGAACGGAGCGAAGAACCAATGAGCTTCGATATAAGCATTCGGTCGGAAAGCTATAACGCGATATTTTATGAAGAACAGTGGTTCATCGGCGGAATCATCAGCAGAGAAAAAAATAAATATACAGGAAAATTTCTGAAGGATGGTACTCGGATTAACGGAAGAATTCAGTATTGCTGATCAACAAACACGAATGTGGGATTCGTTTTGCCATTAAAATCCAATGGATATCCTAATAATGAGGCTTTCCAGGTAGATATTGTTCTTCATTAAGCTTGTTAAGTATCTTACATTTTTCTCATTTCAGGCAACTTCAATAGAAGAAATGCAGCGTCAATTTAGAGAAGAAAGTAAGGCAAACTATGCTTATGCAATGGTGGCACAACCTTTAGTAGAAAACAGTTTTTCGTTCTGTTATTCAGTTTTTGGCACGGATAATAAATTTAACGCTACGGATGTTCTCAAGAGATGGAGAACTACACTAAGCATGGCTAGCAATTCGGAAATAAAAATTCTCGGTATATCTTCTGACGGTGACAGTCGCCTCCTAAAAGTCATGAAATATGTTATAAAACTATGTCCAGAGCAACAAAGTCCCAAATGGACTTGGTTTTATGCTGAAATGAATTCAGAAGTTATTTGTGTTCGAGACACTGTACATATAGGAACAAAACTCAGATCCCGATTATTAAAACCGAACATATTATTGCCATTTGGTGATTTTCTTATATCTGTGAATCACCTGAAATTTCTAATGGATAAATTTGATAAGGGTGTCCACTTTCTGGTCGAAACAGATATAAATGGTGATGATAAAATGAATTTTGCCTCTGTACTGAAAATAAGTAACCCCA
This sequence comes from Hippodamia convergens, assembly GCA_038502775.1. Lineage (NCBI taxonomy): Eukaryota > Metazoa > Arthropoda > Insecta > Coleoptera > Coccinellidae > Hippodamia > Hippodamia convergens. The sequence goes on from CM076608.1 coordinate 70,010,213, forward strand.
AAGTGATTGAGCTCTTAGAAAATGAAATTCCCGACAGTACGGGAACTGTGCTATTTTTGACTATATTGCAATATAAACTGGATGCTTACTTGCAAAAAGAAATAACAGTTGCTGATAGGCTGTATAAAATGTGGTATGCGGTATTTCTTCTAAGAATTTGGTGACAGTGGATCAGGGAATCCGACAAATACACCTTGAAGGATAACTTCCTAACTTCAAATTCCTACACGTGGATTGAAATCAATGCCCATGCCCTTGTATTACTAATAAAAAAATCCACAGCTGAGGAAAACTTGTCACCTGACATGTTTCTGCCTTGGCTGATGAGCAGTCAGCCCTGTGAACAATTGTTCAGAGCCACAAGGTCTATGACAAGTACCTTTCCTACCGTTGTGAGCTACAGCATGTGAGAAATTTTACACAGATTGAACAGAATTCAATTCTTGCAGGATGTGAAGAATGATCTGCAGGACAGTTATTCCTTCCCTAGGAATAATACATTCCATGGTGTTCATTTAACAGACTTTCAGGGATGTAGATTTAGAAGCCATCGTTTTGAGAGCTCAAAAAGAAGCTGTAGAGAAAGCTGAAAATGCGGGAATAGAGAATTGCTACGAAAAAACATTCATGATGGATAAAATAGAAGTTCAAAATTTACAAGAAAATGACGGCTGTGAATTAGATTTATATGATAATTATGAAACTCACTGTGATTTAAATATAATACACTATAACGGAAATAGAGATGACTTATGTGATATCACTATGATTGATGACTTGGATGAAAAACTAAGCGATGACGAGGAAAAAAATGATCTGGAGGAATCTTTGGAACCTTTTAAAGGACAACTTAACTTGAAAGATTACTCTCATAAAGAAATCAATGAAAAAACAAAGAGTTCATTTTTAACAGTTGTTCTGAAAAATGGTTCAACAAAAACAGTGAAAAAAACGTCACTATGTTGGTTGTTAGATAAGAACACCCCAAAATTAAGTTCTGATAGACTGCAGAGGTTCAAACCAAGAACAAACAGAAAAAATGTCAATAGTACAAATTCTACAGTGAAAACTCAAGAAAAAATAATTGGGAAAAAAATGCAGAATCTGAAGAAGAGTCAGAAATTATAATTGACGATTCTTCTAATGCATGTGAGAATAGAGACAATTTTAATGATGAGAATCTAATAAGAATTGAAATGGAAAAATATTACGCAGTTATGTATGATACAGGGTGGTATATTGGCAAAGTCATCAATGATTGAAGACAAGATGAAGAAAATAAAAGGAAGATTAAAATTAAATTCCTGAAAGAAGAGTTGGAAGATTTTGTTTGGCCTAAACAGGACGATATCCAAGAAGTTGAAGAAGTCCAAGTTTTTTATGGTCCAATTCAAATTCTTGGGTGCCAACCGTTAAAACTGTCAAGATCAGACCGAGTTAAGATAGTCAGTTTGTACAAATCTTTGAGAAGGGTTTAACATGAAATCTAATTTTTTTTTTGTTATATTCGTTCTCTCATTATTATTATTAAAATATTTAATATTTTTTGTTTGTTATACTTTTATACCGGCTGTGTTTTGTTGAGATTTTTTAGAATAAATATTCTTTGTTCATTATTATATGTTTTCGCTACCTAATTCTACTATAGTTCATGTATCGCTATTGAAAAATTAACATGATTTAATATATGAATCAACATATCTCTCCCAATAATTGAAAAATCTCCAAATAACTGAATGAAAAATATTTCATAAAAATCGTACGAAAATATATTTTAATCGATAACGTGAGAAGGAACATCAAAAAAATAGGGTACAGGAAATATCAAAACATTATATAGAATTCCATATATTTTAAGATTTTTCAACTGAATAATCTTGACTCGAACTATAAAATATATCTCGAAAAGATCCATAAATAATACTATGTTAATAGTGAATTTAAATATATTGTTTGTGTGTTGATTAATCCCTTGAAAATAGTAAGAGAAGTTCAGAAGAAATCCGATCTAAGGAAATTCGGAGGAGATCCGGGGAGATCCAGGGAAATCCAGAGGAGATCCGGGGAGATCCAAGGAAATCCAAGGAAATCTGAGGGAGATCCGGGGAGATCAAAGGAAATCCGGAGGAGATCCACGAGGGAGGAAATCTCTTTTCACAAAAAATTTCCAGTGGTTACCCCCTCGATATAGGTATATCAGAAAAACTGCATAACTCGGTTGAAAAATGTTAATTTTCTTTTCAATATCCCTAGATTAAAGTACCATGGCCTTAGACACAAACGAAACAAGTGTACCTAACAAGTCTACAAATGATCTGCCTAACTACAAGTTTAACTCAAAGTACCCTTGCGGCACCAGTAATAAAGAAAAATCTCCGCATATGTGAACATTTTCTGTAACACAAAATTTACACTTGTATAATTGGGTAACACAATTTTTTACAAGTGTAGATAATGGTTTACCTATCTTCAACTGTAGGTGAATGCACACAGTAAGAGGAATAATATTCACATAATATATAATATGTAGCTACATGGGTAGGTATGTAAAAAATGATTTGATTTCTACAATTCTAGCCATTCGCATTATGATACCGTATTAAGTTGGACCAGTAGTTAGAGTAGATAGATCATGATCTATCGGTCAGATTGTAATTTTTGTCAGAATGCATGGAAATACATACATACATACATACCATTCATAACAACTTCAATGTAGCAGAGGAAATGCTTAATTTTGAATTTTACAACCTAGGGTACGTATTTTTTGAAGCTGTGAATTAGGTGGTACTGATGGAGCCAGAGCTATGATAGGAATTGAAATTGGATTTGCAGGACTATTGAAATAAAACATCAACAGTCTTGTGATACATTGTATTGTTCACAAAGAGGCGCAATGTGGATAATCCTTACATCAAATGGATGTCATGAAAGTGTTTATTGAAATATTTAACATTATCAGAGAGGGAAATCTCGTTTACACTCACAGAAACAATCGAGATTTTCAAGCTGAAGTAGAAGCTACAATGAATTTTTTCTCCAACACATCCACCATCCGTTTGAAAAAAAGGAGCATATCAACCTCGAATGAAATACATCAAAACTATTGCAGAGAAGTCGAAAATAGGTTCAACAAATTAAAAAAAATTGAAAGAAAGATTTCAGTTTTTGCTTGGGCCCTTTAAACTTCCTTTGAGAATGTAGATAGAGCACACCTTCAACTGGAATTTTGCAATCACATCATTTTCACCAAGGAAGAACATAAACTGAATTGGAATTTTTCAATTTGCTACCAGAACATGCTACACCAACATGCGAAACTTAAGGCTTACAGTGGGTTCAATGCTGGGAAGCAAATATCTGCGCAAGCAGCTTTTCAAAATTAAATTCATGAAGTCAAAATATAGGTAGATATTCCCTATCTGATAAGTCACTTACTCAGCTGCTTCGTTTATCAACAACAAATATGGAAGTCAGTATTGATGAATTAGTAAGTGAAATTCAAAATCCTCAAATCTCCCATCAATTTTTTTGTAATTTGAAATTTTTTCCAAAAATAATTAGAACCCGTTTTTTTTTCATATATAAATCACGTCTATCAAAACAAAATCATGGAGTTGCGAATTATTTTTGCGGCCCTCCGAACCTGAATTTTTCAAAACGTGGCCCTTGGGGTACGTGAAGTTGGACAGCCCTGATATAGAGCAACAAAAAGAAAGAATGGATGCACAAGACAAAAAAATTGAAGAAGTGATGAACAGAGGAAATACTATTGCAACAGAAATAGTAAACGCTGAAGATCATAAATGGACTTTTGATGGCAGAATTTATTCTGCCATCAAAATTAGAAGCAACATCCAGTACCAATCATTAGATATTTAGAAAACAAAAAAAAAGGCTGTTTCCTTCATTTATTACATTCAAAGAATTCATGAGAAGTTTATTCACGGATGAAGCCTTGCTTTGGTTTGATAATAAAGAAATGGATTTGGTATCATGAAATGAAAAGCATAGTAGATGAGAAACTGTTTGAAAATTCATATATTTTTTCATCCAATTTCAGTACAACAAAAGCAACAAAAGTTGAAAGCCCCTCAAAAAAACGACTGCTGCTTTTTCTGTCAAAAGCAAGTTTTCAAAATATACAGGCATATTACCTGACAGTCCATAAAAAAGTAAACGAGGTAAGAAATTTATCCCTTCTTCCGGCAAAAGCACCAAATCGTCAGAAACTACTCGATAACCTCAGGAAGAACCTTTAGAACACTACCAAAGGAGAAGATCTACCCAACTTAGTCTGTAGAAAAAATAACGGCGATGCGGTGTGTTATCCAAAATGTTAAGGTTCCTTTAGTAAATTTAATTTCAGAAACCACTTACACCGTTGCGACCCAGAACTTTATCGGAACAAAAGAGGACGAATAACGATTCAACCTGAAGCTAAAAAAATTATGAACTAACTTCACGTCCATGCGTCAAAGGACTTAAATGAAAAAATATTTCCCTACATGCGGAAAGATGATGTCCTGGACATTATCCGCTATGATGAAGCAATCATACAATATGGAAACTATTCGTGTAGGAAATATACTTCAGAACACCATGCTGCACATATAAGATCCCACTTGAGATCATTTGGAAGCTTTCATTAGAAGCCAAAGAGATCAATTGTAGTATAAAAAACATGAATGATCTACTAAATGCCAGGAATGTTACTCTCATAATCGAAGCTATTAACAAAATGGCAGGTTTAAATGAAAAATACAGAACTGTATAGAGCACCAGCGACTGCCGTGTCATAAGGAAATGAACTGAAAAAACTGTGTAGACTACTCCAAATAGAATTTATCAAGACGTCTGCTAAAGATGTTCTGCCCAAAACAGAAGTCATTGCTCAGTTCAGATTTCCTGCAATCCAAAATGAAATTGTATATAGGAAGACTAGAAAAAGAATTCTGCAAAGATGACTGGATTAAACTAGCCGAATATACCCTGGTTCATCTAGCAGTATTCAATAGAAAACGGCCAGGGGAAACCCAAAGAATTCTAATAGACGACTTCAAACACTATGAAGTTATCGACGATAATGAGCTTGAAAATGTAGACTTCATCACAAGAAAACAAAGCAGAAAATGGGCATAAATTAAGTTTACTGGAAAACTCGGGAACGATAACAACTTCTGACTGTGATCCATCTGGCTCCGACAGCAGTTTTTCGGATCATGATGAAGATATGCTTTAAAATCAGAACAGGATTATGCTCTAGGTAAGACTTGTTTTGAATGTATACTCCCTTTACTGATTACAGGAGAGTATTCATGCGAAAAATATCCGATACTACTGGCATTTTTCTGGTTCAAGTAGTTGTTCCATTCTATATGACGAAAAAAATACAAAATATGACAAATATGACAAAATACAAGATCTTGAATATTTACTAATTTCATAGTACAGATTCACATCAGGAAGATTTGCTCGCCTTGTGTTAATTAATGTGTGTTATTCTTTACTTATTTAATATTTTCAGTAGATTAACCCAAACGTTCTAGTCACTTTCAGTACCTACTTTTGGTCAAAATTGATGAATTATGAACCATATTTTATAGGAAAACAATCAAGACGTGTAGCATGGTGTAAGGAAAAAATTGAGCTGGTGAAAGGGATATTTAAGAGGGAAATCGATCTGAACCTCAATATTCCTTTGGCTCAAGTAAAGGAGTTCTACACCAAAAATATTGACAAAATGAGAAGACGTTCACCTTATTTAATCAGTCAATGGATAAAAGGAGAGCAGAGAAGGAAAGAGAGGAGTGTGGGAAGCATAAAACGTGCGTTTTTGTAGTATTGTTTCTATAATCACAGCCTATCATTTCAATGTTAGGAAGTATCAAAATCAGTTTAGTTTTTTCTTCATCACGAACTTCTCTTCGATAATCAAACTACACAATGAAAACGAATTTATTGTATTTCAACCATATGGAATGAACGTATAATGAATTTTTCAGAAACTGTGGCAAAATACTAATTTATATCTTTGAAGAAAAACAACTACGAAAATAATGAATTTCGACTCGAATAACGCTTCGGTATGAGTTCTTTGAAAGAATATGACAGTAAAATATGAAAAAACTAAACCAAGAAAATTCTCACAAACATGTTATTTATGGTAATATTTCATTATATTTTCATGTCGATCACAATTTTGAAACAATCATTTTTTTACAATCATGAATTGAAATGTTTATTATCGTTTTATGAACATAAAAACACCTAGCTTCTTTTCGGAGTCTAACAAAATCTTCGGTTGGTTCTACTGACTCCTTGACGTTAATGGTATTGCAGGGATTGTAGACCCAGACCCCACTGTCACGGTTTTATGGCAGACGCTAACAAAAAAATTTGTAGCGTATATTAGTCACATCAATAAACTAGAAGAATAGCTGAAGGGGAAAGAAATCAGAATCACTGCGTAACTGGCTATCGTGCAAAATGATTTGTGTAGGGTCAATTTTAATTCTGCCATACACTGAGTTATATACAGGGTGGCCATTTGAAAACGAAACAGACGAGATTACAGACGAAATAAATTTTTCGATAGAAATGCTCGGACAGGTCGATTTCTGTTTCGAGGGGGACAACTTAAGATGTAGGTTACGGACGCATAGCGCTTCAACCCTTGCTACTACAACCCTCACCCCCAATTTTTGAATAGGGAAGATGGGATGAGTGATACCTCATTTGAAAGGTATTTTTATACTGATTTCAACACAGTAATTATTGTTTTTTCATTTTATGCATTATTTCTCGAAATATTCATGCGCTAGTTAATTTTATCACTTAAATCAAATTTTTGCGAATAATTGACATTTCGTGCTTCCGAAACACCAAAATTTCCGTACTTGTATTTGAAATTGCAAAACATCTACCACTGGGCAAATGAAGTCATACCGTACTTGTTAATTCTATACTAGGGCCAGATGTGCGACTAGCTGATTTATTCACTGAAATAATTCTCCAACTGTACGGTATCAGAACGATTTGAAGTATTGATCTAAGAAATAAGACTTTTCAAAGTAAAGTAAATAATTTATCAAAAACTCACATCAATTAATTAAATATTCAAATTGTTCACCATTAGCTTCCATACAATGTTCCGTTTTGTTCGAAACGATGGCGCACATTTTGCAGCAATTCTGGAGTGATTTGACGACATTCGTTCACTATACGTCTTCTTAAATGTTCTATGGAATCGGGCTGTGTAGGGTAAATTTTACTCTTCAAGTGGCCCCAAAGAAAGAAATCTAGAGGTGACAGATCTGGCGATCTGGCTTGCCGTTCAGTGGGACCCCTTCTTCCAATCCACCGATTTGGAAATCTTTGATCCAGATATTCTCGAACTGGTACACAGAGAAAAACATTTTTTTGAAACTAGATTTTTAATTTCTTTGGTTTTTATTTTCTTCGATCAACAAAAATTTATTTCAATGAAAATTATTTCAGTTGTATTGATAAACTAGCATTAATTGAAGTAAGAAGTTGTTTTCTTTGAATCTGTTTTGAAAATTTTCGTAGATTGAAACATGTAATTCGTTTATTCAATGCAAGCATGTTTTGAAATTTTGAACTTTTGAAGATTTTGATTGGAATAATAATTCACTTAAAAGAAGAGAATCGGCAGACTTCTTCAAACTATCGAATGTCATTTTCAAATAAATGATTGTTTTGGAAGTGTTACGCCTAAATGCTCAGACTTAGTTGATTCGTTCTTTGATTTAACCTCTCATTTTATTTGGCGAAGTTCAGTACTTCTTTGAATCAAAGAAATATATATAATTTTTTATCGATTTTTCCTTCTTTCTCTCGAAACTTTAAGACAACGATCACGTGATGAATTGACGCCAATACCAGTACGTTATATCGTGCTCGCATTGGTCGCTGCCGTCGCGTACTACCTTCACCCTTTCGTTCAGTTTAGCTTTTACCGTTTTCGTGTGCGTATATGATTCTTTTAATAATATACCTAACTTCGTGAAGCTGAAGGCGGCCATTTTTTCCGCCAAAATTAGATATCATGGATTTGAGTAACTTTCTAGAAAGCTGTGGAATCGGTCATCTAACTGATCATTTCAGAGGTGAGTTTTTCCTAAGATATTTATCATAAGGTATAAACAACCCCTCTGGTATAATAAACACTTATAGTTTCATCAAAGAATTATCTTAATTCACTGATCTAATTTATTTTATAGAACAAAATATAGACGCATTGGAGCTGTTGTACGACCTGACTCCAGATCTGATTAAAGAGTTAGTGGTAAATGTTGGAGATCGGCTCAAGTTTCTAAGAGGATTGAAAAATTTACAGATAGTACAGGTAAGATTTGCACTTCTATCTTAATTGATAATAACGAGTTGGTTCATATGCAGTTTAACGTCTCCTCGCCGATTTTCAAAATATTTTGTCAAATGACTATACAGAATACTGATGGTAAACTAGTGGATAAGCACCGAAATAAGTTGACAGCCTTGAGAAGAGCCCTACAATACGACAAAAAAGAAGAGGAAGACTCGTTGCAACTGGTCGAAGGTGAATATGTTATATTTTAAATCATTTTTGTAAACTTTACTTAAATCATATCACTTTTAGAAGAACCCTCTCAGGCAGCAAGAAATAGCCAGATCTGGCTTTTAAAGGACAGGAACCCTCAAGAAAGTTCAAGGGCAGATGTTCTTAAGCATTGGGCTTCCCCATTTTCAATAAGAAAAATAACCCAGCAAAAATATAAGAAAATTGAAGAGTTCTTTCAGGAGTGGCCAATACTTGAAACACAGTTGGCGGTAGAGCTGGTAAGAAAATCTAACCTATACCGAGAAATGGGGTGAATTCTGAACGTTGAATCAAATCTTCTCATATTGTTGTAGAGTCATTCGGGGTAACTGAGCGCAGTGGGTAAGTGAGCGCAGTGCTTATATCTCTGAAACGAGGAGTGGGGGAACCAAGGTTTGTTTGGGCGAAATGGAACTACCACAGTGGAGATTTGGTTCTAATATAACACTCTGCAGTGCGCGGTTCCGCTAATTCCTCATTTCGAAATAACCGATTTCGCCCTCTCAATTGGAAAATTTCATCATCTCGGAAAATAGTGGTACGTTCAAGTTTCGCATCCTATCTTGGAAGTACTTTTTTATTCGATTAGGAGTTAATTCCTTTTATCATATTAGAAATAATTTTGGGGTTATGATTGCTGTCTCAAACAGTAGCCGGTGTTATTCCTGATATGCTTGGCTGGGGAAAGTGTGCGCGGGTAAGTGTGCGCATGCGTACACTTACCCCAATAATCTTAAATTAAAACTTTTTTGTGATTCATTCTTCAATTTACAGGTTCGTCATGCCGCGAACGTATATTAGGAAGAGGCCTGAACGAGTACCTGCAACAGAGCAACAAATTTCCAGAGCTGAAGAACTTATTCGTCTTGGAAAAAGTAAAAGAAGTGCTGCAAATGCCGTTGGTATAAGCGAATCATGCCTGAGAAAAAGAATCAAACGAGGTGGAGCTGCCTATTCAATGGGCCGTTTCAAACCAACCTTCGATAAGTTTCAAGAAGAAGAATTTGTAAGGCATTGCAAGAAAATGGATGAAAGGTTTTTTGGCCTTACCATTAATGATTTACGGCGATTAGCATATGAGTATGCTGAAGCTAATAAGATAGACAACAGATTTGACCAATCATCGAAGATGGCGGGACGAGATTGGGTAGAGTGTTTTTTGAAACGCCATCCAGATCTAGTCATTCGGCAGTCTGCTGCGACTAGCCTTGCACGAGCTATAGGTTTTAATAAGATTCAAGTTGACAGATTTTATAAGAACTTGAAAGATTTGTATGAAGAATATAAATTTCAGCCTAGCCGCATATATAATGTGGACGAGACAGGTATGAGCACCGTACCGAAAAAAACTCCTAAGGTGGTGTCTGCAAAAGGAAAAAAAATAGTATCAAAGGTTGTCTCCGCAGAAAGGGGTATCACCATTACAGCTATTTGTTGTATGAATGCAAATGGACATTATATCCCACCTGCATTTATATATCCCCGTAAAAGACCTCGTGATGAGTTATTGGACGGAGGCCCATCTCAAAGCATCTGCATGGTGTCTGACAGTGGTTTTGTGAACTCTGAACTTTTCGTTAAATGGCTACCTCATTTCAATCATTTCGTTCATCCCACTGAGGAAGATCCGGTCTTACTTATAATGGACAATCATTCTTCTCACATAAGTCTGGAAGTGGTAAAATATGCTAGAGAAAATAACATTGTAATTGTGACGCTTCCTCCACATGGAAGTCACAAACTTCAGCCCCTTGATCGAAGCCTTTTCAGTCCTTTAAAAGTGAAATATTCGATAGAATGTGATAAATTCATGTCACAACACCCTGGCAGAGGAATCACCCAATATAATGTGGCTCGCTTATTTCAAGAAGCTTATAAAAAAGTTGCTACACTCGGAAATGCTGAATCTGGCTTCAGAGTGACTGGGATATATCCCTTTAATGATGACCTTTTCGACGAAGCAGATTTTGCGTCTTCATTGGTTACAGATCAGATGCAACAAGATCATTCATCAGATGAAACTGGAGTAAGCCTGCCTGAAATGAAAGAAACTGAGGTTAACAATCCTACAATAGAAGAATCTCTTAATAATGGTAATCAAGTTCAGTTGAATCAAACTTTAGAAGTGGTCCAGACTGAAATAGAAGGAACTGGGGTAAACAACCCCACGGTAGAGGAATCTTCTAATGGGAGTCAACTTCAGTTGGATGACATTAATCTTTCATTAGATATAACTGACACAGAGATACCAAACGAGGAAGATGAGAATAATAATCGCCAGTATGTACCGGTATCTGATTTATCACCTCTTCCTCGGATGAAAGAAAAACGCCGAGGAGGGAGGGTTACTATGAAATCACAAATAATTACAAAGAGTCCGTACGAACGGGAGTTGGAAGAAAAAAAGCGCCTTGATGAAGAAAAAAGAACAAAAAAAAAGAAGGTTCCCGCTTTGTCATTTACTGCTTGTAAAAAGAAAAAAGAAAATAAAGACAAGGAGAAACCTTCTACCTCCAAAATGGAAGAAAGGGAATTCTACTGCCCACTCTGCTCAGAAAAATATGAAGAGCCACCAACAGAAGAGTGGATTAAGTGTAGAGCTTGTGAGGAATGGTGGCATGAGCAGTGCACTGCCTATGAAAGAGGCGTTTTCATATGCGACAATTGCATAGATAATTAACTCTGTTTTTCGTTCAATGTATTATTTATTTTTATTTGTAATGATAACATCCTGTAACCTCCTTGTAAGAATACATCTTTATTTTTAGCATTTTTAGTGCGTTTTTTAGGAATACGTTCACTTACCCCACATGCGTTTACTTACCCCGTTAGGGTGCGCACGGTTACCCTCAATGCGGGGCAAGTAGACGCAACTTGAATTTTTCTATTTAATTGTTCATCATGAAAAAAACTTAATTGGTTTGGCTTGACTATATGTTTTCATTTATAGACCAGGAAATGCTCTATATGATAAACTTGTTTCGGTTAACCTACCTTTAGTTTTTAAAAATGTGTGGGATCCGATAGGCAAAAGTGCGCACAGTTGCCCCGAATGACTCTATGAATCGTATGATCTACGCAGCAGATGACAGTATAGGCTACACTTTAATAATGTACTTTTCAAAAAATTTATTTGGAAAAAATTTAATAACGAGGTGGACACAGTTAGAAGTCCAAGTGAGGTGGCTTTGTCCACCTTGTTTATTTTCATTTATAATGCAAAGTCATCCCATTCGGAAGCATATTTAAGTTTTTTCAAATAAAGTTAGGTGATTTTAAAACAAATGCAACATTTTTGGATAATTTAAATGTATAAACCTATTATGTTGAGTATATTTTCTGATAACGCAATGATGCTTTGCTCGACTATACTTATCATAGTTCGATTGACATCTTGTGTATCTACTGGAAATATCATTAGTTTATGAACTCCCTAGTCCCTATTCAGTTAGACAAATTTAAATTTTCTTAAAATTTGATTCTACATTCGAAATATCTGGATAAAAAAAATTAATTAATTTTCTTCTATCAGGTGTCATATGATTTTGCAAAATTATATGGTTCAAATATAAATATCGAGGAGAAATTTGATGATTGTTTCAATGGAATCCTTAAGGCCCGAATGGCAAATCTATCAGCTGCAGATGTAAGCATTCTACAAATGTTAGAGGATAATTACATCAGGTGAGTGTGAAAATTTGCTGCATTCATCTTATAAAAAATGCTACTACCTGTTTTACTGCCTATTTGAATGATTAATGATTCAAACTAGGCCTTAAAAACAAAAACCAAATTTACTTCTATTTTTTTCCCTCCTCAATTGTAGACTCGAAACATACTATACAACTCTATTTGTTGTCTTCGTTGGTGCCTCCTAGGGGCCGAACAAGAGTTGCTGGTAATAAGCAATGGAAACCATCAATAACTGAATGTAGAGATGGTATTTTTTTGCATGTTAAAGTCCCTGGAGCTTGAGTAATGTAACTGCAGCTTATGTTGTTATTAATAATAATCTTTATAAAACAGTTTCAATACTTGATGCTGTAGATTTCTGTTTTAAAGCTTACCACATTTTGGACGCCAAATATTCTTATGAATCCCACCATATTTGGTATCTGATACAGTGGTGTTTATATAATTTACACACGAAGAGTGACATAAAAATACCATTTATACAGGATTGTTTGATCTGATTTTCAGTGAAATTTGTACAGGTGTTCTATCAGAATATTTTTCGGTTTTGTATTTCAATTATAGCTACAGATCTGAGTAATTTAAATAAACTAATTTGGTGCAATGGAGAAAGGTTCTGGATATAGGTGCTTCAAATGCGCCAAAGCATTCAATTCCTCTGACGCTTTGTTTATCCATTTCAAAGTCATTCATCCTTTATTGCAAAGATATGAATGCAACATTAAGGGTTGTCATAGATCATTTCCTAACCTGAAAGCAATGAGAAGTCATTTCAATATTAAACATGAAAATATCGGTGAAATTTCCACATTAGTTAAAGAAAATTTTGATGATACATCTTGTGTAAGTAATTATCAACATATCCACAGAGTTTCGAACAGTTCACCTCCCGAAACAGAAAAAGCCCCAAATATAAGAGAATATGATATCAATATTGAAATTCTTGCATTCGTATCGAGTTTGTACAATATTTCTTGCTTACCTAGAAGTGAAGTTCAAGCAATACTACTGAAATTCCGAAATTTATTATCTCTTGTTTTTGATCATTTTGCCAACATATTGAAAACCAATGTTTCAGATTGTCAGCACTTGAAAGATTTGATGGAAAGCTTCAACAGCATTCAGAATTTTTTATCTAATTTCAAATCGGATTATCTCTCATTCAAGTACTTTGAAAATACCGATAGCTTCATAAAACCACTAGCATTCAGTGTGAGTGAACGTCCTGCCTTGTGTAAAAAATCTTACCAACCTATCATGGTTTTCAAAAAGGCTGATGTTCAGGTCATTCCCTTACGGAGACTTCTAAAAAAATATTTGGAACTTCCAAATGTATTTCAGATTGCTCAAGACTATAAATCTCAACAGGAATCTTCTTCCGATGATGTATTTTCAAGTATATTTCAGGAATCACTATGGAGAAAAATTGCACCCAAATTCAAAAACAAAATAGTTTTTCCTCTGTATATGTATTTTGATGACTTCGAATGCTGCAACCCACTTGGGTCGAAAGCAGGTATCCATAAAATAGGTGCTGTGTATGTTTCGTTAGCGAGTTTACCCCCTGAATATGCCACTCTATTAGACAACATTTTCTTAGCTGATTTATTTTACTCTGAAGAAAGATCTTTCTTTGGTAATGAAAAAATTTTTTCACAATTATTAGATGAATTTCAATATTCGGAAGAATCTGGAATCCACATAAAAGTTAATGGTGATATTGTCTACGTCTTATTCACTGTAGTTTTAATATTAGGTGACAATTTAGGACTCAACTCAATCTTGGGATTTTATGAAAGCTTTCAAGCTAGTTTTTTTTGCAGATTCTGTAAAACTAGAAACGAGACAAGAAAAATTCAGAATGTAGAAGATTTCTATTCATTAAGAACTCCAGGAAATTATGAAATGGATGCTGAAAGTAAAAGTTTTGACATAAAAGAGAAATGTGTCTTCAACAGTTCACCATCTTACCACCTTATAGATAACTGTAGTGTAGATTTGATGCATGATATGCTTGAGGGAATTTTGCGTTACGATATGGCTCATATTCTACACTATTTGGTCAACAAAGAGTATTTCACTCTTGATAACCTCAATGAGAGAATAAAATTTTTGAATTTCTCCGAAGTAGATGTTGGGAAGCCGATACCTTATATTAAAACAAACAATATTAAAAAAAATATTTAATGCTTAGTGCTTCTGAAATGTTGGGTTTTGTCAACTTTCTTGGTGTTTTGGTTGGTGATTTAGTGCCGGAAGAAGATGTAGTTTGGGAGTTCTTCATAAATTTATGGCAAATACTACACATTCTGTTGAGTCGCTGTATATCAGTTAGTACTGTAGAATATTCAAAGCATTTAATTGAAAATCACAATAAAGATTATTGTGACTTATTCAATGATACACTTAAGCCTAAGCATCACATTCTGTTACATTATCCTACTACAATTCTGAAAATTGGTCCTCCCAGATTATTTTGGTCTATGAGATTTGAAGGTTTTCATAAAACACTTAAGACCTTTGCAGATTCTGTCACAAGCAGAAAAAATATAATTTTAACAATATCCTTTAAACAACAGCTTCAATTATCTTGCAGATTTTTAAGTTCTATTGGCATAAATGATTCTGTTTTACACGGCCCTTCTGAGACTGACATCTCATTGCATCCAGATTATGAAACTTAAAAAAAAAAATATTTCACGAAAATAATATAAATTTGAATGAAAGCATAACTTTCATGCTTGCCTGGATAAAAATTAATAACATTATGTATAAGCAAGGTTTGTGCTTACTAACTTTGAGTGGGGAATTGCCTGAATTAGGAATAATAAAATTTGTTTTGAATATGGGAGAAGAAACTTTCTTCATTGCATGTCCAGTAACCACTATTGGTTTCAACCTACATATACAAGTCTACGAAATTATACCAACAATAAAAAATAGTAAGTTGGTTTTGATGTCATCGGGGAACATGCTTGATAGAACACCTTACAATATACATCATATGGCAGATGGCACATCTGTGGTTTTTGGTTGATGCCTGTTTATTTTAGTCTTAGGATGCTTATCATATCTGTTTTGTTTTGTTATTCAACAAATGTTTATGAGATATTGTTATCGTTCACTTTGTTCTTTTAATATGTGTTTTGTATATTGAATAAATAAATTTATTGATGAATACTATTTTTTTCCTAACACTTTTCTTCTAGGTGAATTGAATATTTAATTTGATTCAATTAAATTAGTTTTTATCAGGAATAAATTTAATCTTCCTCCAAAGAGATATTTATTTAAATGACATTCACCTTTCCATCAGAATAAACAAATGAAGTTTTGAAATAAATTTTAATATTTTCATTAGAGGGGTTCATATTATTAGCTAAAAACATGTTTGATCAAACCAAAGAAATATTTGTTTCAATCAAGTTATAAATTCTTCAAGGTAAAGCAACATATATCCAATAAAACTAATTGCGATTTTTGAGATGAAAGATAATTTATTCATATTAAATTGTAATTTATTTATATTGAACTTTATATGGATTGAACTAAAAGTTAAGACTAATAAAATATTTCTTCACTTCGAAAACAACGGATCATTAACCTAGGTTGAATGAACCACGTATTTCTTTGAGAAAGCAAAAGAAGTCTTATTCTTCAGATAACAAACAAGTTTATTTCAGCCTATTGAAAGCTTTTATTTATTTAGTTGGAATAATTTTTCGTTGTATCAAAGAAATGTTTTTCTCTGTGAATAAAGGCAAACTGGTATACTACCTTGGAATACGAAATGACCCAAAATTTATATCCAAGTTCTTTAATAGAGAATTTGCTTCAATGAAGGCAAAAAGAGTGCAATTGTAAATTATGGTTTTTGTGAATAATGTTTTTTAAAGTTAATTTTGTTAATTAGTTTCTGTGATTTTATGTGAGAAGTAGTTTTCTACGGACTAAAAACGAATATTTGCGTTAGAATTTCCAGTTTTGTTTCAGTCTTTATTTTATGGTGTTTTTGTTCTTAGATAATTTTCTTTGATTTAATGTGATTTCTAGTTTTCTAGACTGAGTAGAAACGAAGTTTTTGTGTTATATTTTCCAGTTTTGTTTCAGGTATTCTGTTATATCAGTTTTATTTTTTGTTGTTTTTTGGGAGAGGGGGGCGCAAAGTTGCCCCCGGCGAATTTAGGGCCTCACACGGCTCTGGGACCTAGTGAGTTTTGGGATACTTTAATTATTTACATCGTTTCTAAAAAGTTCGATCCAATAACTCATCTTGATGACGAGATGTGGATTCCGGAAAATTGAGATGTCAACAAATACGAGCTTTCTAACGACGACTCAAAAATGAACAACGGAAATGAAAATAAATTCAATACTAAGAATTAACGAACCCAAAACAGTAAGAAATAGTTTCATTGTTACTATTGAAAAAATAGTCATACAATCTACAAGTAGAAAAGTTTTTGAAGTTGTCGGTGAACGAAAGAATCAATGAGATCACAAGGTGGAATCTTTATTTACAATGCTTACGATTAAATCAGGAAACAGCAACCTGAACTCGTTCCAATTGTAGGAAAAAAACACAATACAGTGGAACCCTGATTATACCAGCTCGCGTAGGTAGCACGGAAGAGTTCGAATTCGCACTTCCAAACAGCAAACCACTACTAACACGGCGAGGCATCTCTGCGACTGAGGAACAAGGACACGACACGGGACTGCGAAATGCTGATTTGGGAAGGGGTGGAAGGCGGGAGTGCGCTCGCCGCACTGAATTTTGGTCGCCTAATAGTCCACTGAATTTAGGTCGAAATAGGCCCAAACTTCGGACCAATTCATACAAAAGCAAATGAAGGCTTTTCGGGTAGGTCTCGGTGTCCCAAATGATATCCCAAAAGTCCCGTAGGCGGGAGTGACCGCATAACATTTGGCAACGCTGTAAAGGGCTAAAATCCTGCCCCAATGTGAATTTTCGTGAATATCTCGGTCCCTATGGAACTTACGACAAAAATACATCAGTGCAAAAAGAAAGCTGATGAAATTTCCTAGAGAAAAGGTTTCGAGTCGTTTTTTGATATAACCAACGGTTTCGTCACAATCTCGCCTTCAATTTGAACGTATGTTATATTCTGGATAATGGGGGTACTCTATTCCACAACACCTTTGAGGATGACTACAGGGTGCGTTTTTCTCAAGGTTGTATCCCCTAATAGGCCTAATCCACGACTTTTTTGTTTTTTGGAAAGGCGTTCGAACGCTAATTTTCTTCTCCTTCGTCTTCTCCTTCTATGAATGCATGTATACTTTCTTCGATGACATCCGTGGAGTCAATCTAAGAGTTTTGGATTTCTGCTTCTGTCACATTTCATTTTTCTCAGGAAACTTCAAGTGGTTCGGCATTCAGGCAGGATTTTTCATGGCAATTGCCACAAACCGGTGAGCAACGAAGTCTCAAACTCCGACGGCCACACATTGGTCGACAACCTTTCGTACAGTTGCAAAATATCATTTTTGAAAGACAATCAGGCGCAGGAAGTTGGGATGTCATTTTTTGTTACAATATATTGTCTATAACATCCACCCCTACTCCTCAGGATTCGAATTGTTACCAAGCCATTGTTGTACTTGATATAACACTGTGAACAGATGTTCACAGATGTTATTTTGCTGCGTCAAGAGTTGGAGGTAAAAGATTCAGACTCACTGGTCTGCTTCTGCTAACAGCTTTAATCAAGGAAGAATATCGGTAGTGATTTATGGAGAGTTATTTAATGGGGGCAACATATATTGAGAGGAAAAACTTCATTCCGCTTAAAGGTTATGTGCAGTATTATTTTTGTTGAAGATTTCAGCTGCCTCTTTCAAGTCCTGCCGTTCCTTACCATTTTCAAAGCTGCGGCCTTTCATTTATTGAACACAGCAGATGTTGTGTCGCTTGGTGCTGCAGAAGTACCGATAATTCTGCCTCAGAATCTTTCCTATTGTACCAAGCTTGATTCAAGATATCTTGTTTTCCTTTGAGGTGATAACAATACGGTTTCCATACTTCTCTTCGAGTTTTCTCTTAATTTTCTTTTCATCAGGTATGTTTTCTGTCAGTATTGCTCTCCATCCAGTCAATTTAAACTGAGAGTCTTCATGATTTTCAATGAAAGAAAAAATGTCCTTCATTGCGTTGAGAACATTTTCATACGAAGGATGACCAACCTTCATTTTCTCGGAGACTGGCAAGTTGAATTTGTTGAAACAAATTTGATGATATTTAGCTTCAGCTGCAACTACATCTGTGTCAAACGTTACACGGTTTTTAATAATAATATTTTCTTTAAAAATGAGGGTTGAAACATGACAAATTATTTCACGCTTGTCCTTTTTTGCTATTTTCTCTTTCTCCTCGTCAGCCTCGTTGCCGCATCAATAAATACCGGTATTCTTACTTGATTAGAGCTGTGAGCAGAAGCAGACCAGTGAGATTGAATCTTTTACCTCCAACCCTTGACGCAGCACAACAACATCTGTGAACATCTGTTTCGGGTGTACTATCAAGTACAACAATGGCTGGGTAACAATTTGAATCCTGAGGAGTGGGGATGCATATTGAAAGACAATTTATTGTAACCAAAAACGACATCCCAACTTCCTGCGCCTGATTGTCTTTCAAAAATGTTTTTGCAACTGTACGAAAGTTTGTGAATCAATGTGTGGCCGTCGGAGTTTGAGACTTCGTTGCTCACCGGTTTGTGGCAATTGTCATGGAAAATTCTGCCTGAATGCCGGACCATTTGAAGATTCCTCAGAAAAATAAAATGTGACCGATGCAGGAATCCGAAACTCTGAGATTGACTCCACGGATGTCATCGAAGAAAATATACATGCATTCATAGCAAGGAAAAGAAAATTAGCGTTCGAACGCCTTTCCAAAAATCAAAAAAGGCGTGGATTAGGCCCATTAGGGGATACTACTTCGAGAAAAACGAACCGTGTAGTCATCCTCAAAGGTGGTGTGGAATAGTGTACCTCCATTATCCAGAATATCACATACGTTCAAATTGAAGGCAAGATTGGGACGAAACCATTGGTTATATCAAAAAACGACCCAGAACCTTTTTTCTAGGAAATTTCATCAGCTTTTTTTTTGCACTGATGTATTTTTGTCGTAAGTTTCATAGGGACCGAGATATTCAAGAAAAATCACATTGGGGCAGGATTTTAGCCCTTTACAGCGTTGCCAAATTTTATGCGGTCACTCCCGCCTAGGGGACTTTTGGGATATCATTTGGGACACCGAGACCTACCCGAAAAGCCTTCATTTGCTTTTGTATGAATTGGTCCGAAGCAAAAGTCTAATTTCAGTGGACTATAATGGCGCGAGCGGTGTTTGGTGGCTTATCGGATGCAGATGGATAAATAAACATAAGCTTTAGCCCGGTCGTCCACTGCAAGCGTATTCAGGCGGCAACGCGCTCACGTGAAACAAGCGTTCGTAGCTGCTACAACACAGGCGGCAATGGGCTGCAGGGTTCGTCCACTGGCAGCGGCGACGGTTGCGGCTTCTTGCGTTCCATTCAGGGATATAACCAACAAAGACCATAGTTTGTCTTCGAAAATGACATCATTCGTATTCTTTTAGCATTGAGTGCAATATGCTTTGAATCCGGATGACTTGTACATTCTAGAGTCAAGTTATTTAGTCAAAAGACGACGGAAACACAGAGGTCCTGCCGTTATTGGATGCACCCAATTTTCAGAACCAGAAAATCCTTGCGAGAATTCAAACATCTCCACAATCAATAATTGGAAAAATATCCTGAGCTATTTTTCAATTACTATGGGAAGAACATTTCTTAATGTATTTGAGAAACGATAAAATTCCATTGGGGCAACACTTCGAACTTTCAAGCTTTGTAACGTTTCGGAGTTTATCAGACTTCCTTTTCAGACAATTTCTCAACATGAACTTTACGTAATATTGAGAATTATTGATTATTGATTATTGATTATGAGATTATCGATTTCCCAATTGACATTCACCAATCCATGATGATCATAGATTAATATTAATAACTATGAGAGTGAAATTGCTACTTCATTTCAAAATTCCCTGAAATCAGTTCCATTTTCAACAAATCATTCCAAATAGGATCCACACCCACCGAACAATTTGACAGATTATCATTCTTTTATAACTGTCAGGTTCCATCATTAGATTTTTCGTGTTATTCCAATCCATCATGTGATCGCCTATTGGAAGTCACATGATCGCGATCTACCAAAATCTATACATTTTATGTTATTCTAATTTTCTAATTTCGAAAGGTGTTGATGTTTCTCGTGGTATAGGTTTTTCCATAAATACAAGGAATATTGTAAATACAATTTCTTATTTGAAGATTTAGTTTTTGTAAGTTTAGATCTTAAATCATTTCGTATTGAAAACGGTTCTCATATTGAATTTAGAACCAATTCTTTGAATTTTTCCTGAAAGTCCATGAACATGAGAAATCAAATTAAATGACATTGTTTATTCTTGACGGTTTCTTGTTGGTCCCTGATTATCATTATACTCTCTAAATTTGAAATAATTTTTCGTTGGATATTTTTTATCCTCAAGAATACTTTTAATGAAATTAATTTAATTTTTTCTTATTTCATTTGTAGATGAAATTAAATGAGCCCCACCGTTAAGTGTTTTTATAATACCACTCATTTGACTGATTTGAATATATATTTAGATGTGTGACTTTTTTCTGAAACCACTTGATTCTTCTTTGCCATGTTGTCAAATCACGAAAACATCATCGGCATACCGTCATCAAGTCTTTAGGCATTGCACCACAGTAGAGCCAGTGCTTCTAGCGTTCGAGCGTACACGCGCTACAGATCCCATTTCAGGCGGATCAAGCGGCAAAGCTCGTAGCCGCTCGTGTACGCCCGCTAGAAGTCGCCTGTACTGGACGCAGCTGCATTGAATACATTGCTTGGGATCTGTAGCAACTTGCCGCACGTATACGCTCGTTTCGCGAGAGCCATAAAACGCTCGAAAACGCTTGCAGTGGACGACCGGGCTTATTCGGGTTACAATTTTTAGAACAGTCCTAGGATCGTTCTAAAACTGCGCCGAACACATGCGCACTCGTTTCGATACCTAAGACCATTCTAGGACTGGTTCAAGTTTTGGAAAACCCGAATGCATCAAACGTCCCAAGTATGAAAGAGAGAAAATAAAAGCATTTCAGTTTTCAGTTCGAGAAATATATCTTGTCAACGATATCTTCATTAAAGATAATCGTTGGCATCAAGATTCCGGCCAACAACCATCACGTAATGCCCTAAAAAGCATGCACCCAGAATAATCCTAAAACAGTACCTGCCCAAGAGCGGGGACAGCTTTCGGACTGTTCTCGGACTATCCCAGGATTAATTGAAAAATAAAAGAACACAAGACTACGTTCACATTATTTAATAAATTAAACATCTAACAAGTCGACATGTTTCGGGTTTTATCCCAATCTCAAGACTCTTGAGGTTACTTGTTAGTAACCAGTTTATATAAAAAAGGTGATTCCGACGATATGCAGGATTATAGACCTATAAGCCAACTAACTTGTTTTTCAAAGATTTTCGAGAAAATCTTGTCCAATCGGATCCTCAATTATCTTATTAAGTTTAACATTCTAAGTGTACACCAACATGGATTTGTTCCCCATAAGAGCACAGATACAGCGATTTTTAAGCTAACACAGGCAATAATTCAGGCTTTGGACCAGGGTAAAATACCAACTGTATTGTTCTTGGATTTGTCCAAAGCATTCGATTGCGTGGAACATGACCTTCTTCTCAAGAAGCTAGATGCTATTGACATTAGGAATGCTCAACTCGATCTCTTCAGGAGTTATTTTCAGGATAGGAAACAGAGAGTCCTTGTTCAGGGGGACGGAGTCCAATTTATGTCGGATGAGAAAGTTATCAGGCGAGGTGTAGTACAGGGCAGTATTTTGGGACCATTACTGTTTATCATCTATATTAATAACATGTATTCTGATTTATCTGAATACTCAAGGGAAGATAACATAAAGCTATCAAATTACGCGGATGATACCAATATCCAGATATTATCCTCAGAATTGGGGGAACTAAATACTGACCTGAGCACGTTTTTTGATAGATTTCATGAATTTCAAAAATTCATTGGTTCTGAATACGAACAAAACTGAACGTACAGTATTCACTACGAGTAGGCAAATATTGCAATATCCTGAAGAGATCGATTTTGGTGGTGAGGTTCACAGAATTTCTAAAACGATAAAATTTTTGGGACTCAAAATTGATCTTTATAGGAAATGGACTGATTATATAGATTATATAAGTGGAAGGTTAAATAAAGTTTTGTATACATTACGAATATTGAGAGATAATCTAAGTCAAGAAATTCTCAAAGTTGTATATTTTGCAAATTTTCAATCGATTTTTAGTTACGGAATTATTTCTTGGGGTGGTAGTATCAACGCACAAAGAATTTTCATTTTGCAAAAATTAGCGTTGAGGATCATTCATAAAATGGGATAGAGAGTCGTGTAGAGGTATGTTCAAACGAAATAATATATCAAAAGTATATGGCTTGTATATTTACAGAATCTGGGGGTACGGTTGTGCCCCCGTAAAAGACGAGCCAAGCGAAGCGCCGCGCCGGGGCACTACCTACGTATATTATCTCGAAGTGTTTCGTCGTATTTTCGAACCCTCATAACTTGAGTTTGGAATATAGCAAATGAACAAAATTCTCAGGATATAATGCCAGTAGTGAACTCATCAAACGTGGAAAGTTTCAAGTGCATAGCTCTTACACTTCAGATTTTATAGATATCTAAAAACCCCTGATTTCGTCACTCATTCACTGATGATCATAAAAACTGTTAGGGTACTTCCCGATGTCCTATCAAGTTGAAATTTGGTAGGTGAGCTTGTTTCAGTACACAAACAACGGAAAGAGTCCTGAGCTAGAAATTTTCACACCCCAACCCTTAGAACCAGAGGATTCAAAGGTTTGTATGATACTTCCGCCAATTTTGATGCTGCTTATCCAAGAATTCTCAGGGAAAATTGCCCCCACATTTTGAATAAGGGGATAAAATGAAGCGCTCGTAAAACGCCTCATGTGTATTTACAACAAATACAATTTCCCTGTAATAACCCCAACCACAGTTTCCATTATGCAATTTCTCGTTGTGATCATAATATAAAGATAGGATTCTTCATACAATTGTTGTGATGGCAGCTCTCAATCACATCGGCATCGCAGCTTGAACCTAGGTAGGTAAAGGTATATTTCTATACTTTGTACATCGTTGATTTTGAACATGAATTGTGAATTAGTTTGACTTGAAATATATCTCGCAATAATTATATTCTATTTATTCATTATTGGGGAAAAATGAACAAAATGAAAGGAATTTGTCATAATCAACGTACAAAAAGAATTAAAATCCAACCAAAAACATTTTAATGTAAAATATTGCCAAGACGACGCTGTATATCTAACTTTGTCAAAAGCTGCTAACTCTACACTCTTCATCTTCACAAGTCCTTATTTCACAAACTCTATGCCTTGGTAAAAATAAGTGACTTGGCCGTTTCGTAACTATAAGAACTATTGTATAACAGAAATGTTATGAACAGCTAATGAATTTTTGACCTTACGCTCACGTGGCGAAAAAAAAACGGCCAAGTCACTTATTTTTAACAAGGTATAGAGTTTGTGAAATAAGGACTTATGAAGATGAAGAGTGTATAGTTAGCAGCTTGGCTCAACATGAGATCTGATAACTTTTTGTCAATGTTAGATATACGGCCTCGTCTTGGCAATATTTTATATTAAAATGTTTTTGGTTGGATACTCTTATTTTTCCAAAATCACAGATCATATTTTAGAGCTTATAAGAACATGAATAATACAAGGCACATGTCTCCTTATTTTTATCCGTTTCACCATCTGAGCATGATGGAGAAAAATTGTCTGTACATGGCTATTAAAATATTTAATATGCTGCCAAAGTATGTGCAGATACTTCTTGATAATGAAACTTTCAAGGGAGAAATTATTAAAAAAATCATGGGAGCTGAGCCATATTCCATTAAAAAATTTGAATTAGTTTGTAAAACCTTGGGAACTTTTAGAGTTTAAGTATTGATTCGTATTTTTAACTGTTTTCTCTTTTTTGTTGTATTTTATATCTCAATTATTTGGAAAATAAAAATTATTCTATTCTATTCATTTGTAATTCAAGGATATTGACAGAAAAAACTAACATTCCTTTGGGTGC
The DNA here is from genome assembly GCA_038502775.1 of Hippodamia convergens. NCBI lineage: Eukaryota > Metazoa > Arthropoda > Insecta > Coleoptera > Coccinellidae > Hippodamia > Hippodamia convergens. Next base: position 70,034,831 of record CM076608.1, read on the forward strand.
TAACTTCAGGGGCCTACTGAACTGATATAGTTTTAATTTCCATTTCTTGGGTCGGGCAGTGTATATCTTTTGCTGACGCTCTAGCATGTGTCCTCAATTCACTTCAAGAAGGTACCCAGTTCTCATTCAATTGATATCCGGCGTTTGTTAGGAGATTAATCAGTTAGTTTGTTAACAACCATAAGTAGCGAAAACTGAAATAGTTGTCATTTTGACCATAATTAGGACAGGACTTTAGTGTTTGGTGTTAGGTAAGATAGATTCTTGAAATGTAGTCATTATTGTGTTTAATTTGTTATATTTTGTTAGTTTTAGAACTGATTTTTCCCTCGACAAGGCACATCTGTGTCAGAATAAACCATCTAGCAACCTTTTCAGTAGGACTTTGATTTTAAAAATCCTGTTCCTGCTCAAAACACTTTCAAACTTTTTGCGAAAAACAAAATCAATTATAAAGTCCACCGTTAGTAATTATTTATAGTATCATCAATATTCGTTTGTAACCACACCTTCAAAGGTAAATGATATTAAAAAATTCTGAGTCTACGGATTATATTTCCTTCAAAGGTTATATTATTACAAATGAAAATTTATAAGTTATGAATAACGGTTAAGTTTCCGATTGTATTTCGTTTTTCGAAAAAACCTGAAAATAATTGCCCGTGTATGCCTAACGAAATGAGGTGCATAAATGCACGTAACAAAAAGTAACTATCCAGTAAACATGATACATCACAGAAACATTTCAAATGAGATATGGGTGAAGCATTATGAAACATTTCGAAGTAATGTTTCACAAACATACCATAAATGTTTAAATGAAACATCTCTTCCGAACTTGAAATGAAATATCTCAGAAACATTCCAAACGAAATATCGGTGAAACATTTCGATGTAATGTTTCATAAACATACCACCAATGTTCAAATGAAACATTTCTCCCTTAGTTAACATGAAATATCCCAGAAACATTTCATATGAGATATAGGTGAAATATTTCAATGAAATATTTCATAAACATAACCCAAATGTTCAAATGAATCATTTCTTCCCAGTTAACATGATATATGTCCCAGAAACATCTCAAATGAAATATAGATGAAACATTTCGAAGTAATGTTTCATAAAAATACCGCAAATGTTTAATGGAACATCCCTTCCCAGTTAATATCATAGGTCACATAAATATTTTATATAAAATATAGGTGAAACATTTTCAATGTTATATTATATAAACATACGAGCATACCACAAATGTTTAAATCAAACATCGCTCTGCATAATCATAGACGTAGCAAACATCTAGCGATAAGACATACATATATTCATTAGAGGACGTTTTTGGTAATAATAACGATGAAATTAGTATATTATATATCTATATCTATCAATCTGTCCAAGAGTAAATTTTGGGCCAAAGTCGGAGCATAATTTCTAAAGTATTGAAATATTGATATATCATCGAATGCCATCAATCATCAATGAAAATAAATATCCAATAAAAAAAGGAAAAGGAATGATATTAAAAGAAGGCTGATGCGGAATTGTGATTAGTTGGTTCTGTGGTTAACACCGTGTTTCTAGGTTAGGTCACGAATTGACAAGTTTATCAATGAGATGAGTCCAGTTGTGCTTCGAAAATTGGTGAGTAAGTATTTAATTTAAATTTTATAAAAGAGTTTATATATTATTCGAATATTGAAGTTAAACTTTCTTTTTGAAAGTCAAAGCATACTGTATTCGTAATTTTCGACGTAAAACTGAAAATATTAATTTTGTAGAGCAACCAAGATCGAATCAGTAGTGCCAAGTTTCTTCAGCTTTATATGTTTATGTAAGTATAGATAAGTTGAGTGCAAAAAATCGTTGATCAGCATGTCATCATTTTTTTCAATATTCAAGTTGCATTCCAAATTATGCAAATAGAGAGAGTCCTAAAAAATGATTGTAAGGTTTGAGATGGCTTTGGATTATTTTTGACCTCTATTAGGAGACCTTGCTTTGATTTTTGGCAGTTGTTATCTATTCAGCTTGTTTTATGAAATAGTTTTCAAGTATACAAAATTTCAGACATGAAGTCTGCATATGAAACGACCAACCAAACCTTTCAAAACTCATAATGAGGTAACAATCCTACAGCCATCATAGGGTCATTTTGTCATAATTCTTTTGTCCATTTTTGGGTAAACATATCTTAAGAACATCAAAGTTGCTATGTCGAGTAGCATAATTTTAAAAGCATACTTGTTCAGTTGTAAGTTACAAGTCTATGAGAATGGTAGACGACTGAAAATATTCAATTCATACAAACTTGAGTTCCCAAAATTGGAGTCAATGTCTTTTTCCAAAACTCCTTCGATATGAGGTGGGAGTTAATTCAATTCGTGTCCCTCACAAGTCGTAGCAGAGTAACGTCATTGACCGAGCTGCCAGAAAAGACTATAAGAACTTCTTTATTACTAAATGTGAATGAAAAAAATCTTTAGAAAGTGGGAATCAGAGCTATTTGTTATCACTTCATATACTTTTAATAAAAATCAGTGTTAAGTCTACAATAATTTCTCATTTTGTTTCAGGTTTTTCGTATATTGGATGTCTGCCAAGGAATCGATATTCCAATTCTAAATCAACCCTTCAATCTCCTGGATTGTTCTCAATTATCACAGAAATTATTATTTAGTATATTCTAAAACTGGGCAGAAAGAGGATGACGTGTCTCCGAAATATCAAACATTCGACGGGGATAAGGACCACAGCACTAGAGACAATGTTAAATGGGCAGAAATGAACGCAAATATCCAAAAATGGATAGAAGAGGAAAACTTCAAATTGAATGGTTCTTTTTTTATTAGTTCAGTGATACTGGATGAAATATCTAACATAATTCATTCATTTGTATTCACGAAAATCAATTTGTGTAACTATGTGCAATAAAAAGTATATATCAATGTTCATTATTGTGTATCATTTATGTATGAAAAAATAATTTGGATGCAAAACCTGATTGAAATAGTGAATAAATTGTGAATATTGTTACAATTTATTAACAATTTTCAGTACAGGTTTTCATACAAATATTGAAATCATGATTTAAGGTGCCAAATGCCCTGAAACAAAATAGTTAGTAGCTATTTACTGCCGATGAGAGCGCCACAATCGGGCCGAAAGCATTGTTTCAGTGAAAATATCCCTGAAACAAAGATGAAACGTTCCAATAAAATGTTAGGATATGTTGCAATGAGATTGAATTAACGTTGAAAATAACATATTGTAATGTTATTGAGAAATGTTTCTATTGAAACAATCAATGTCGTAGGACATTAAGGATCTCATAGATGTTTCTGAAACATCTCAAGCGCTATGTATGAAACGTTTCATATTGCAAGTGGAATGTTTCAGCTATATTTCTGAAATGCATCAATGTTTACTGGGTAACGAGTTACTAACGAATGAAAAAAACGTTTTCGAATATATGGGTGTCAACGCATTTCAGGAGTGTAATTCTTCCATCAAAGTTAGACTATAAACTGAAATGTCCATGTCCCAAATGGTTACACATTTCCACATTTTCGAAAGTATTGTTGGTAACTTCTCATTTAGGGGGGTCATTTTTCCATTAAAGATTATGTTACAAACAGAAACTTCCATTAAAAAAATAATTACTTACAGTGGACTTTCCAATTATATTTTGCTTTTAGCGAAAACTTGAAAAGTGGATGCCCGAGAACTATGCACCCAGTGAAATGCGGTGCTTTTCTGTCAGTATCCCTGAGGTTTAAACGAAAGTGGAAAATGTGAAGTATTACGGACATGTAACGGAAGCTTGTTATGAAAATTATGTTCCGTTTCATTTGTTTTATGCCTCAATGTTTAACTAAATCCATTCTACGTATTTATCTATTCAAACAGTCGATTTTTAATCCGAAACCTACGCCACCAACTATAAGAATTGGAACACAAATTGAAATATTTGATGATGAAAATGAAGTTCGATTGAAGTAGGAGAAACTATGTTTCGTTGAGACTTTTCAGTTATTTTTCTTCATCGTCAACTTGAAAAAGCTCTGAAATATTTGTATCCTAAAATTTTTGTTATTTATGATACTTTTGGAGCGATCTAACCTTACACAAAATTTTTCTTCAGGGTATCGAAAAAAGAACTTTTAATAAACCTTAAAATAAACTGAGTTTATTGAATGGATAACTTTAGAAGGGATATTCAGAAACAGAAATCTCCAGTTGTCCATCCGTCAACGTCAAAGTTATCGAATAGATAAACTTCAGTTAAAAATACCTCAGAAACTGGCCATTAGTGTACTTGTTAGTCCTATTTACTAGTCATTAGTCAAATAATAAATTAAAATATAATGAGCAGCGAAGAAAGACAAGCGAACAGACCCGCCCTGTCTCAGCAAAAGGGATTTCCCGACAAGGACGTGTGGTTATAGACAGAAATTGTAGAAGGTGGGGACTAGGGACTAGGCAGCGATCTATCCGCACGGCCAGCAACAGGGAACCATAGCAGATTTTTCCTACACAATCCAAATGCAGGTCAGGTCAGGAGCCAGAGAGTAGAGATGAGCCAATCGGTGATTTCAGAATCACGTCGTGATTCGTGATTGTGATCTGTCAATCACCGTTTTTTTGGACGGTGATTATGATCACCGGTGATTTCGAGAAAGTAGGGTTCTTAGCTGGATTTGACTAACAACTACAAGTGAATACAAATTCTGAATTAAACATTTTGGAAAGTTGTTCATCAAAAGAATGTCTTGAACCTCATATCTGTTAGTCCACTGAAATTAGACTTTTGCTTCGGACCAATTCATACAAAAGCAAATGAAGGCTTTTCGGGTAGGTCTCGGTGTCCCAAATGATATCCCAAAAGTCCCCTAGGCGGGAGTGACCGCATAAAATTTGGCAACGCTGTAAAGGGCTAAAATCCTGCCCCAATGTGATTTTTCTTGAATATCTCGGTCCCTATGAAACTTACGACAAAAATACATCAGTGCAAAAAAAAAGCTGATGAAATTTCCTAGAAAAAAGGTTCTGGGTCGTTTTTTGATATAACCAATGGTTTCGTCCCAATCTTGCCTTCAATTTGAACGTATGTGATATTCTGGATAATGGAGGTACACTATTCCACACCACCTTTGAGGATGACTACACGGTTCGTTTTTCTCGAAGTAGTATCCCCTAATGGGCCTAATCCACGCCTTTTTTGATTTTTGGAAAGGCGTTCGAACGCTAATTTTCTTTTCCTTGCTATGAATGCATGTATATTTTCTTCGATGACATCCGTGGAGTCAATCTCAGAGTTTCGGATTCCTGCATCGGTCACATTTTATTTTTCTGAGGAATCTTCAAATGGTCCGGCATTCAGGCAGAATTTTCCATGACAATTGCCACAAACCGGTGAGCAACGAAGTCTCAAACTCCGACGGCCACACATTGATTCACAAACTTTCGTACAGTTGCAAAAACATTTTTGAAAGACAATCAGGCGCAGGAAGTTGGGATGTCGTTTTTGGTTACAATAAATTGTCTTTCAATATGCATCCCCACTCCTCAGGATTCAAATTGTTACCCAGCCATTGTTGTACTTGATAGTACACCCGAAACAGATGTTCACAGATGTTGTTGTGCTGCGTCAAGGGTTGGAGGTAAAAGATTCAATCTCACTGGTCTGCTTCTGCTCACAGCTCTAATCAAGTAAGAATACCGGTATTTATTGATGCGGCAACGAGGCTGACGAGGAGAAAGAGAAAATAGCAAAAAAGGACAAGCGTGAAATAATTTGTCATGTTTCAACCCTCATTTTTAAAGAAAATATTATTATTAAAAACCGTGTAACGTTTGACACAGATGTAGTTGCAGCTGAAGCTAAATATCATCAAATTTGTTTCAACAAATTCAACTTGCCAGTCTCCGAGAAAATGAAGGTTGGTCATCCTTCGTATGAAAATGTTCTCAACGCAATGAAGGACATTTTTTCTTTCATTGAAAATCATGAAGACTCTCAGTTTAAATTGACTGGATGGAGAGCAATACTGACAGAAAACATACCTGATGAAAAGAAAATTAAGAGAAAACTCGAAGAGAAGTATGGAAACCGTATTGTTATCACCTCAAAGGAAAACAAGATATCTTGAATCAAGCTTGGTACAATAGGAAAGATTCTGAGGCAGAATTATCGGTACTTCTGCAGCACCAAGCGACACAACATCTGCTGTGTTCAATAAATGAAAGGCCGCAGCTTTGAAAATGGTAAGGAACGGCAGGACTTGAAAGAGGCAGCTGAAATCTTCAACAAAAATAATACTGCACATAACCTTTAAGCGGAATGAAGTTTTTCCTCTCAATATATGTTGCCCCCATTAAATAACTCTCCATAAATCACTACCGATATTCTTCCTTGATTAAAGCTGTTAGCAGAAGCAGACCAGTGAGTCTGAATCTTTTACCTCCAACTCTTGACGCAGCAAAATAACATCTGTGAACATCTGTTCACAGTGTTATATCAAGTACAACAATGGCTTGGTAACAATTCGAATCCTGAGGAGTAGGGGTGGATGTTATAGACAATATATTGTAACAAAAAATGACATCCCAACTTCCTGCGCCTGATTGTCTTTCAAAAATGATATTTTGCAACTGTACGAAAGGTTGTCGACCAATGTGTGGCCGTCGGAGTTTGAGACTTCGTTGCTCACCGGTTTGTGGCAATTGCCATGAAAAATCCTGCCTGAATGCCGAACCACTTGAAGTTTCCTGAGAAAAATGAAATGTGACAGAAGCAGAAATCCAAAACTCTTAGATTGACTCCACGGATGTCATCGAAGAAAGTATACATGCATTCATAGAAGGAGAAGACGAAGGAGAAGAAAATTAGCGTTCGAACGCCTTTCCAAAAAACAAAAAAGTCGTGGATTAGGCCTATTAGGGGATACAACCTTGAGAAAAACGCACCCTGTAGTCATCCTCAAAGGTGTTGTGGAATAGAGTACCCCCATTATCCAGAATATAACATACGTTCAAATTGAAGGCGAGATTGTGACGAAACCGTTGGTTATATCAAAAAACGACTCGAAACCTTTTCTCTAGGAAATTTCATCAGCTTTCTTTTTGCACTGATGTATTTTTGTCGTAAGTTCCATAGGGACCGAGATATTCACGAAAATTCACATTGGGGCAGGATTTTAGCCCTTTACAGCGTTGCCAAATGTTATGCGGTCACTCCCGCCTACGGGACTTTTGGGATATCATTTGGGACACCGAGACCTACCCGAAAAGCCTTCATTTGCTTTTGTATGAATTGGTCCGAAGTTTGGGCCTATTTCGACCTAAATTCAGTGGACTAGTATGAGAATATCAAGTCGTATAAATTAACAAAAATAGTCTAGTCTAGTGATATCACTACACTGAAAAAATATTCATGCAGAATTCTAATAAATGATTTGTTTGAAAATATTTTATTTGCTTCAAACCATTGTTTGTTGTTTCCACTAAATTTTATTTGAAGGCAATAAACTGTGTTATTTGTAATAAATTCATCATTTATTTGAAAGGGATCGAATAAATATTTATTTGTTGAGAAGTATCACAGGGATATTAGGACATGCGTGCTCGTCAAATAATGTGTTGTTTATTTCAAATAAATAGAGGTTTCTTGAAAATACCATCTACGTTTGCGTCGAATGTAGAGTAGTGAGGATGCGCATGCGCTCTGCCGTATCTATTTCAGACATCACAATCACTTAACATTCCGCCAGCCAATTTACGCGTTCCACGTAGTTTCATCATTTTGCAAAGTACCTGAGTGAGAAAGCAGTCATTGCTCTTTGTAAAAGTTATTAATTGTTTTTACTGTTAAGTGTAAATTGTTAGTGCAGGTATATGAAAGCCTATAGTACCTGTTTTTGGACGAATCAAGCAAACAATACACATTCTAACGCGAACACAATCCCAATCACCGACAGAAAGAACCAACGTGAAAATCACCGACAATAAAAACAGCATGAACTTGAATCATAACATTCATAATTCTCGTAAGTGATTCCCTTCCAAAAATCACCATCGTAGTATGCGAGAATCTAACATTCTAACGCGAACGCATTCCCAATCACTAACGGAAAGAACCAACGTGAAAATCACCGACAATAAGACCAGCATGAACTTGAATCATAACTCTCGTAAGTGATCCCCTTCCAAAAATCACCGTCAATAACAATCACCATGTTTTTAGGAATTCGATCACCGCAGTGATCGGTGATTTGAAAATCACCGTGAGTAAATCACCGGTAGTGAAATATCGCTCATCTCTATCAAGAACCCGTCCTTCACAAGGACCTTCCAGATTAGATGTGGGTTTCATAAAACTGTGATTGCTCGATCAAGCACTGTCAAGTTGATTAAAGCCATCGAGATTTGTCGAATTTTCAAATGCACTGATTTGATTGGTTCGAATTTATGTGAGCTTTTTTGATCAGACAATTAAGTCTTTATGAAACCCGACATATATCTGTCAGAATAAGAGAGTGCCCGGAATTCATAATGATGCCGAGTTACCAGTTCACAGAGATAGGATACAGTAAAACGCAAATGTTTTCGGCAACGTTCGTATCTGTTCGTGTATCTCCGATATCGAAATTAGAAAATTTGTAACTTCGAGTCTCCTAACCTAACCTAACGGTCTATCTGTCATTCTGTTATTGAATATTGCATTTATAAGAGACGAAGATATTTACTCCTTGCCTTGCCTGAGTTGAATTTGCTTTGATTATTATATTATTCAATCGTTCTTATCAGAATGTTTCTTTCCTGTTTCAGCTATTCTCAATTTTTCATTATGGCAGAAACAGAAAAGTGAGTACTCAGTGAAAAATATATTTTAACATTAACTAAAATCTGTAGAGCAATGCCATGTTTTTCACCAAGAAAGACTTCGTCAAGCATTATTTGTCCTTTATGTCAGCATGCAGCAGGATTTTCGATGTTACTTTTAAAACATTTAACCGATGTTCATGAATTTGAGATAACTCGATCCAGTCATCAATTCGCCAATTTCGAAGAATTTACAGTCTGGAGAATCTTTGGAAACAACGAAGTGGATTACTGTTACCATTCAACAAGAAAAGAAGATAAGAAAGGCGAGACAATTATTATATATAATTGTAATAGTGACACGAGAGGTATTAATTTTTCTTTTATAATGTGGGAGAATCTTGTATAACGTATTTGATTTTTTTAAGGATATATTTCCAACAGCAAGGTACGTCAAATGAAAACAGGGGGTACTTCAAAAATTAAAGGAATGTGTCCACCAAGAATCGAAGCTAGAATTCTGATTAATAGGTGAATCAGTGATGCCATAGCTACCGAAGTTTCGGTAGATCTACCGATTTTCGAAACTATGTATCTACCGATATACCGATTTCAATTGGATTTCTACCGAATTTAGTGGACAGTGTCGATCACAAAATTATATCCGGGGAATCACCGAATCCTCAAAGATCAAATTCACATATTGCTTGGCATCTGGCGATAATTAGTTATTAGTTTTCATTGAATATCATAAGTTTCAATATGAGTGATAGTGATTTAAATGTCGGTGAAGGCACTAGTGTCATTAAAAAAAGGAAATACGATCAACACTTCAAGGAAGAATGGAGAAGCGAGGAGAGCTTTAAGGGTTGGTTGATGGTAGTGATAAAGGCAGTAAATATGGAAAATGCAAAGCATGCAATAAGGACATTAATGTTGCCAGTGGAAAAGATGCTTTGATAAAACATAGTTTGAGCCAATTCCACTTGAAGAAGTGCAAAGCAAGCACTAGTCAGCAGGCTATCACGTCCTATATTACAAATGCAACAACTTCAAAATCAAAATTGGAAAAAGATATCAAAGAAGGTATGCTACTTTTGATCAGAATTATTTATTTTATGGAATGTTGAATTCAAAAACTATTTTTCAGGTGAAATAGTCTTGAGTGCTATGATAGCGGAGCATAATTTGCCATTCACTATTAGGGATCATCTGATTAAAGTTATTGGTAGAGTATGTCACGATTCAGAAGTGGCAGAACCAAGACATCAGCAATCGTGAAAAATGTTTTGGGATCTCACAGCTTCGAAACTCTGTGCGACTTTCTTAAGAAAAATAAATTTTCGCTAATCATTGATGAATCTACAGATTTGACCACAAAAAAACATTTATGTCTAGTCGCTAGGAGAGTGGTCAATTGTGAGGTAAAAGATGATTTTTTAACTTTGATAGAAGTAACAGATGCTATTGCGCTTAAATTATATGAAAATATAAAACATTTTTTCATAAAAAACGATATTCCCTATGAGCAAAACCTAATTGGATTCGCATCAGATGGTGCCAATGTAACGATGGGGAAATATAATTCAGTAATGACCTTGTTGAAAAATGATATACCATCCTTATACCACATAAAATGTATATGTCATTCATTTCATTTATGTGCTTCATAATGCTTCCCAAAAAATTCCTAGATTTGTAGAAGATGTTACACGTGACATATATAATTATTTCTTATCCAATCCTAAAAGAACAGCAGAATTATCCTTGTTTCGAGCATTTTGTAATGTAAAAATACATAAAATATTGCATCCTTGCCAGACTAGATGGTTATCTGTTCATTCGGTGATTGGTCGCATTTTAGAGCAGTTCAATCCATCCTGGTAAGTACTACGTTAAATTTATTTATGTTTACAATTTAAATGTTCAATTTTCAGTATTTAGTTAACTTTTTATTTTTCCTACTGTTTGAAAACACAATCTTTCATTCGACTTCATTATTTCGGTGCAGTGAATAAACTACTTATACTTGCCTTTACCTTGCCTGAATATAAAAAAAAACTGAGAGGATCGATTTTTTTTACTATTATAAAAAGGGGTTTTAAATTACTTCGTTCTGGGATACGGGATATTAAATTTTCAAGGAAGAAGAAATAAGAAATAAATTTATGTCGCTAAATCATGACATGCATGGTATCCTGAATATGATGTCATTTATAATTTTCATCGAAAATAAAATCAGGTATTGCTTAAGATAGTTCAATTTTAATGAATGTATCATTAATCATTTTGGATGATAACAATATTTTTATTGAAAGCTTCACCTTTTGTCAATCACGCGTAATATTTTATTTCAGATCAGTTTACCAAGTTAACATATCAATATAATGTGAACTCCTTAGAAGAACGCCGGATTTACTTAGGAATTCTCTTCCTTCGTAATATTCTTTGTTCACAAATTGATTGCCCTTACTTACTAGCGTCAGTGAATGTGCACGTCCCGAGATTTGATACCAAAGAAGGAAAACTTCTAGAAGGAGCATATACAACAATACGTCATGAGCCTATGTCATCCCTTCTATCTTTGAGGAATATTTAAAAGGAATCGCCAACAGATGCTAAGACTAATCGAGATGAATTAGCAAATTTCTTTCAAGAAGAAGGCCGAATCTTATGGCAAGAAGAGTACGCGTAAAAATTTTTGAATAATTGGGGAAGGCAAGGAATATCAAGAATACTCACAGTATTTTGAGTGTTTCGAACCGTATTCCTATCCAAAAGGAAAAGCATACTTTTGAACTCGAACCAGCCACTCTCATACACTTCTGGAAAAAAATTCCCGTCATTAGGTTATTATTACCACTTACAGGTGATTCAATTTGAATTGGAGCTTCTATTAGTAACTGAAAACATTGGGGATCTTTAGTGAATCTGTGTGGAATGACTGTCCTATTGTTTAAATATGTTTCTTCTGATAGAAATAAATTTGATTTCATATTTCATTACTCTATTTTGTAGTAGCAACTTTAATGTTAAATATATTTTACTTTGAAAAGTCATATTGGAATGTCAAAAAGTGAAACCACATTTCGTTTCCACTTAATTCTTCTCGTGAAATGTGAAATGAACCACTTACCTGTTCCTGTCCCTTTGCTTTTTTTATTCTTCCCTTTCTTTCTCAAGCCGAATAAAAGATTGGTAATTTTTTTTTACATTCATCCGCCGATATTCCCATTTTTGAAGCAATTTCTTTCCAGGCAGCATTTTTTAAATTTTATTATAATATCTGGAATTTCAAGTGTCCCACAATATATCGTTCTCGCGATTAATTCGCGATGAGGAGAAGAGAATTTTCTTCCGTCCATTCCATCTTGATGCACTCGTGAATTGAAAATAATAAACTAGAACCATTGAAACGCCGAAAGATTCGCAACTTGGCTCACACAAGGTGCAACACACTTGCGTTCGTGTTTCCTTTGATGGGATAGCCGTTTGCCGACAACGCACGGAACGCCAATATGTTATACATATACTCAAATACTTCGTTCCCCAGTTTCAATATCAATGGAGGATATCGGTCAAAAGGAACATATATGCATTTATTATTCTTTAAGCAACGTTTCGGTTAATATGTAGCCTTTATCAAGCTAAAATGGAAAATATATATATATATATATATATATATATATATATATATATATATATATATATATATATACAGGGTGTTTCCTAAACATGCGGCAAAAATTCAGGGAGCTGTTACTTGGACTATTCTAAGAATATTTTGTCCTTTGATGTTTTTGGAAAAACCTCTTTGTTTTGAAGATACAGGGCGAACAACATTTTTCATATTTTTAAAATTGATAATAGTATAAATAAAAATGCGTACCGTACTGTGTTTACTAAGTAGGTACAATTTATTTTTAAATGTGTTTGAGAACTATAAAAAACGGCCAGTTTTTTGACTACCACTCCAGTAGAAAATGTGGAAGACTTGCGAAATCGAATCATTGCTGGGTGTAACTTAATAAGAAATGATCCGGTGTTTTTGAAAGGGTTCGGCAGTCAATGAGGAGAAGATTGGATGCTTGTATGCTGGCTGGAGGTGGTCATTTTCAACAGTTTTTGTAGGTTAAGTTAAATTTTCATGTAATTTTTCATAATAAAATGTTATTATCTAAAATTTTGTTTGCCCTGTATCTTCGAAACAAAGAGGTTTTTCAAAAATCATCAAAGGACAAAATATTCTTAGAATAGTCCAAGGAACAGCCCCCTGAATTTTTGCCGCATGTTAAGGAAACACCCTGTATATATATATATATATATATATACATGGATAAGATTTATTGGACATAACCCTCTGAAACTGTATGTATTTTACCGATCCCTCAATATTCATACCTTTCTCATATATATATCAGCACCTCAGAGGTAAAGTGTGTTAAGTCACATTTTTTCAGACACGAATTATCTACAATATTGGAATCACATTAGTAAATTCTAGCTAGTGGAACACATTTTTGACTCCCTAGGTATGTCAAGTCCCAAATAATGGCAGTAAACATTCTTTGAAACGATAATCAAACTGAAAAATCTCTCTTTTGTCGAATTTTGAAATTGTGACTTAACACACTTTACTTTTGGGGTGCTGATATATATATATATATATATATATTTACATCTCCGAACATTATGGCGTCAAACCATATACCAACCATTGTGGCGTCACATAGAACGGGAAGACCTATGTCAGTTCTGATTCGTGTATATTCAACAGAAACGGCAAATTAAGCACCCTCTGTACGATGAATACCGTACGATGAGAAAATAAATATACAAATTTTTGATGTCTAGCGTATATTATGGCTTCATTATAAGTTCCTACCATTGTGGCTTCAAATATACAATTTTTGTAAAAGAAGATAATATTACGGACTCACATAATAGGCGTTCGATTCCCTTACAGCGTTGCCAGATAAGTATACTATTCCCGACTGTTATGGCAATGATTTCACAGTTCTCGAGTTCTCAGTTTGAATTGGATATCCACGTTAAGTCCTGTATCATGCTGTTAGAAGCGCGATCCTATGCAGTATTGAAATCGTTCAAAGAAATTCTTCCGGAGGCTCCCAAATGATGTTATTTGCACGAAAGAGCACAAATAAAATAAAATTTTTAATTTCAATTTTTTTTTCTGCAGGTATCCAGCTTATTCGGCTTTCCTTGTTTTGAACAAAATTGTACTCATTCGAGAAGACCTCAACTTATTCTCAGGATACTGAAATGCATGGTTCTCAACATACTAGGTGTTTGAATTGAATATCTTGAAACATATTATTTGTCTAGAAATTCTGGAAAATCTTTTTGTTTGTTTTTTCAGAAATTTCACAACTTACTCAGAATAAAAGCAAATTAAGCGCTTATTTGACTTGAAACTTTGAGCGGCGTTTGTCATCAGTCACCGCAACCAACTTTTTTAATCGAAAATTTCATGCCATTTGTTTTTTTTAATTTTTATATTTCATTCAGGTGAAGTGGAGAAATTATTTCTAATTAGCTCACCCAACATTCCTAATCGAAATTTTTAGGCCATTTAATATTTTCATTTTTTTAAATGAGTTTCAATCATTTGATTTTGCCCCGACTTCGCAATTTTATTGTGTACCAATTCGTCAGTCACGAAATCTCTATTGATGAAGTGAACTAAAAAACACCTTGTCCATTGCGAAGTAATTTTTCATAATTCATTTCTGTGGCGTCCATCGAATTTCCTGCTGATATTAATGCCTTTCAAGTTTCATCAATCAACAGGAAATAAAACTTGAATGAGCATTGTCGACTTATGATGATGATCTTCTTAAAACTACCAATACATTTTTTCTATAAATGAGAATAATGATGATGAAAATGAGAAGGATGAATTAGCGGAAAGTATGTCCATAAATATTAATATATATTTCGATTCATTTGGAAATATATCAATTGACCTTTGAAATTCGCCAATGTGAAAAAAAATTTGAACGTATTTTTCTTCCTATTCACAAGAAGCTCGTAATTTTTGAAGAGAGAGAAAACACACAAATTTCTTTTTAAAATCCTTTATACCGTTTGTCATAAAACAAAAAAAGAGGAGGATATGATTTTTTTTTATTTCGAGACAAATGTTCACAGATATTACTTAGACGTTAATGATGAAGTAGTCTGGACAAAACGTAATTTTCTGAAACCTATGACCAACTGATCATTCCGAATTCATAGCGGAAGTTAATCACTTCCAAATTAACTATAGGGTATCCAAATTTAAGTTAAACGGTGTTTCTATTCTGAACAAGTCGTGTTGAAAAATATTCGAATTTTTTACAATTTCTTCAAATTTATTAATTGTGTATTTCGTTGAAGAACTCGATGAAAAGATGTCAAGAAATACAATTAACTTCATATATAGTTGGGTCCTGAAATGCATCGCATAGGCGCTAGTTACACTGAGAGAAATAAATTTGTTTTTATCAATAAAGTATTTATTTCGAGATTATTCATTAACAGACAAATCCACTTATTAATCTTTAATTTATTTATTAACTAACAGACCTTGCCTCTGAAAGAATTCATTCATATATAACGAAATATTTATTTACACGGTATTTGTTAATATTTAATATATTTGGGTATGATGTATTTCATTTAAACTGCAGTTCTCTTCAAATATAAGATATATTAATTGAAAACATATATTCATTTGGTAATAAACGAACGTTTGGTTTCTATTACTAAATGATTCTAAACTTCCACCACTCCACGATATGTTTACTCAAAATACAGGATTTATTAACAATGAACAAACCGCATTTGACATGTTTCAGTCATCTTGGCATTCTTGGCTAGTTAACATTGTTCTGTGGTCGGTAGATTCAACTACCCGACTCCTGCCGATAAATCGCAAATGACGCAATCGGATGAAAGGTAAAAATCGAATCATCGATGACCACCGATAGCGAATGAGTTCCCCTTCCAACCCTAACTCCCCAAAGAATTCTTCACGAGCGTCATAGTTCATGAAGAATTAAAACTAACAAACTAACATCGAAATCTGGGAGAGTCGCCAATGGCACAGTTAGTTAGCACATTGGACTAGTAAATCGAGGGTCGCAGGTTCAAATCCTGCACGGACTGGTCATTATTCCAGAATTCAACTCCGTCTGCAAAGCCATTAATAATTTTCAATTTTGCTATCAGACGTTAACATTTATTCATAATTCATGCAGTTTGTTAATTATTACTAAATATATTTATTTCAGTGTAATGCGTCTTTATTCGGTATCATTGAATGTTATTATTCATAAATAAATGTGATATAATATTGAGTGAAGGTGATTTGCGAAAACTTAAATAAATTCTTTATTTCCATGAAAGAAATATTTTTTTGTCCATTTGGCCAATAAATGATTTATTAACTTTAACGCATGATCGATAATATCAAGTGAATACTTCTCTCAGTGTAGTCATAGTCCTTTTCTTTGATTCCGATTTAAAACTGGATGATCTAATCAAAAATTCCAAGTTTTTTTTCATTCAAATCTCCCTTATTATCACTAAACGATTTATTTCATTCGAAAACATACATGTACTGAACGTTCAATAAGTTCGTACAATTATATCGAGTATTTGTGAAGTTTGGAAAGTTATGGTCCATCTTAGGCCTGAGTTGGTAAGAAGTTTCATATTGTCATCTACAGTCACTCCCTGAAATATATGAACAGTAACCGTATATGCTCACTCAAAAGCTGTGTAAAGAAAGACAATTTCTTCATATACTAGAAAAAAAATTTTAACTAAAACTTGCTCATTGCTTCTCTAGTGTATTCTCCTAACGTTCAAATACAAAATCTGAGGTCCACATTTTGAAGATTCAATCAAATAATTATAGATGAAGAACCATTACTCTCATTCCGAATTTTTTCTATATACCTACTCATTTTGCGATTACTGTTAAAGATATGATAGCGACAAGAGAGTGAGCTCTAATACATACAGGCGATCCAGATGTCCAATTCATAATGAAATTCACTCATGTTGTTTGAGAAATATTGACATTTTAGAAAAAACTGAAAAATCTACACTTAGTAACGAACGTATCTCCTGATGCTAATAGTCTTCAGTTAACTTTTTTGTGTGTAATGTTATACTGAATAACGATTCTTTATAATATGGCCTGTAATCTGAAACGATGTTCTCAGCTCGAATAAAATTCACGGCATATATTTAAAATACCACTAGCTCACCTACACATTTAAAAAAGTACAGTGCAAGTTTGACAAGTAACTTGAAATAATTCGGTCGGAATTTGACGGTACCGCTTTCGAGGAAACCAAGGCTTTAGTTATTTGAAAATTAGTCTGATGTGCCCAGGACCTTAATTGTGGTTTATTCTGATTTAATTAAAATTGGGAAAGTCATTTCACGATGTGGAAGCAAGACAGACGTGTAGCTAGTAAATCAGACGCACTTACAGCTAATACAAATGTTGCTATTTGTGAGACCGTCAAACTAGTGTAGCTCTTATCGAAAAATGCTACAAAAACATCAGAAAAATTCTCCATTCTTAGAGAATTTTTTTCGAACAAATGAGCCTACATTCATGAAAGACGATAAACTGAGCATGCTCAATTTGCACGAGTGACCGTTAGAGAGTATCTCGCAGTGATTGATCAGATAATTGAAAGCAACTGAATTTGTCAACAATGGAATATTCACCAATTTGATATCACGATCTTATCTGATCATGTGTTACATTACATGATACAGGATGTCCCGGGAAGAATGCGACTAACGGATACCATGAATTAATGTCATCATGCTGGACTCGTATCAAGAGGTTTGAATTGCCTGCATTCGGGTGGTGTTCAAGTTATGAGTGAAATTTCACGGTTTAATATCTCTTGAACTAATAGAACAAATGATTTCAAGTTTTGAAGTTTTGTCACCCTTCACTATCGCCTTCCTTCTTATTTTCGCCTATTTTCGTGAATATTGGACCACCACCTTGTTCGTTGACACTATGTTTCGTTTCCGTGCCACAAAGAAATAATCACTTTCTAATGAAAATTCAAAACTTTTGCTTGGCACCGTCATACAGGGTGTTCAATACACATTCCCTTCTAGAAATTTGGAAGTTATTGATGAAATTTTCTCAAATTTTATAGTTTTGCCGTTCTTTACGACTGCCCCCTTGAATTTTTTCCAAATTCGAAAAACAAAAACGGACTGAATCTGACTTATTCGGTTGTATAAATATTGAAAAAAGGCGATAGTAAGTGTGATAAACTTCGAAATTTGAAATCATTCGATCGAATAGTTCAAAAGTTATCGAACTTGGAAATTTCAATGATCACCCTGTATACCCCAAACGAAGGCAGGCAGGCGATTAAAACCACTTGATATGAGTCCAGCCTGATGACATAAATTCATGGTATCCCCGTATAACACTTCATCAGTTAATAACGTGATATCGAATCGGTGAATATTCCATTATTGACAAATTCAGCTGCTTTCAATTTGCATAATTTTTTGAGATCCTATTTGATAGCATTATCATATGTCTCGTTCTCTCACCGCGAAATGATTCTCACTCAAAACAGAATCAACCTTGAAGAAGGTGGTTTTTTTTTCGCAGAAAATTTAATTTTCCACTATTTGAGGAATAATAATCTAGCAAGAGTCATACCGTTTCGGAATCCTCATTCAATGCGCCAATTACTGAATTCACTTCCCAAAGTTGCAAAGTACTTTTTTTCAGTGAGAATACTAGAATCTAGGCGAAGCGTGGTAGTGTCATTTTCTTTCATGGTGGATTGGCTGGCTCTAAATTTTGGGCTATGGTATAAAGAATCAGTATTGAAGAACACGAAAAAAAAATAGAGAAGTAAAGACCTTCATCAGGAGTGAGAAGACCGTCACAGAGTGAAGATTTCCCTGATTTTTTTCGAATGATCGAAACAACAATTTCCGAAAGCCATTATATTTTGGTCAATCACCCGATTGCAATGCACCGAGGTTGCTTTTCGAACACTTAGTATATCTATAAACTTTTTTGAAGCAATTCAATTTTCCATAATCACTATTTCTATAATCGAAACGGTTATAAGTTCAAAAGATCAATTTGTATTCAAAATATGCATTCGATTAATAAAAAATATTGTAAATTTTTACAACCGATTAGAATATCACCATCCATATTTGACGTTCACGTTAATACGAGATTTGAAACGCCACTAGATGAGTTACGCTGAAGCGCAATAAAAATTCTGCCTCCGCAAGACATATTAGCGAGTCATCAGCAGAATGAGAATTCTCTATTAGCTGCATAAAAACGCTGGGGTGGTGTTGCCACATCTCTGAGTCCGTAAAGTACAAGGTCTAGTTCACAATATACACGAAATGTATACTACAGTCACGGCACCGGTGGTAAAGTCTCAAACTAAAATATACAATATTCACCATTCTCCTACCATTAGAGCGTCACAAGAATTAATTTTCATTTCGTAATAATGATGGCATCTTTGCAACTGAGTCAGATTTTTGTGTTCAAGGTTCTTCCGTATTACTCAGGGCTCCGACTGACATAAACCAGAGTCGAATCGGTAGCCTCAATAAGCGGCAAATGTGAATTACATTATGGCTTCACATATACTGAAGCCGTAATTCGACTGAAGCCATAATGAATGGTGGTTGCATGTTAAATGAAGCCATAATGATAGGAGGATATATATATATATATATATATATATATATATATATATATATATATATATATATATATATATATATATATATATATATATATATATAATTACATAATATGGCCCCATACTAATTAGATACATTGTTTATCTGTTTACCATTGATTCGATATATTACTATGTTGTATTTTGCAGACTAAGCAATGAACACCTGCAGTCAATACGCAGGAAGAATAAGATAAGAGATTATAAATATCTGTTGATGACAATTTCTAGTCAGTTAATTAATCGATCTAGTAGCTCTACCAAGTATTACCGTTGTATTGTATTGAATAAAGTAAAGTAGTTTTTTTTTTTTTAAAAAACGAAGTCTTCCTCCCGAAAAACATAATTGGCGACGAGGTCTGGGATTGTGCCGGTTTTGTTAAATTCTGTGAGTTCCTGAAGAAGAAGAGGTCCATCCAGTCTACAACACCGTCGGTTTCAACCGTTCAGCACAAGAAGAACTAGGTGAAGAAGACAGGAGCCCGATCACCCGAGTAACGCCCCGTGACGGTTTCATTTCAACAAGACAACGTGGTGAGCAATCCTTTAATTACTCCCAGTTTACCTAATCTGGCCCAAAATTAGTCAACCTTTTCCCCAAGTTTTGAGCGTAAAACTTGTATAAAGTTTTTTCTAGGTTTCTTCCAAAAAACCGATTTATAAAGTTTTCTCTAGGTTTCTTATTTCAAAAACCGATTTATAAAGTTTTCCCTAGGTTTCTTATTTCAAAAAACCGATTACAATAGTTTTTCCTAGGTTTCTGAAGAAAAAACCGACAACTTGATTGAAATAATAATTGATATAATTGATAATTGATATAATTACATAATAATTGATATAACTGATATAATTGATCAAATACGTGAAATATTAAAATAATTCAATATTACGTCGATTAAACACTTTAGAGGTCATAAGAATAAAACAAACAAAATGGCAGTAGATTTGTCGCTAGCTGAAAAGTTTGGTATGCTGTTACCCAAATTTTCAGGTGTTGAGAACGAGTTGCATTCGTTCATAAAAAGTGTTGATGATTATCTAGCGATGTTCGTAAATGAAAATATTATGGTGAAAAATTATTGCTTCGCAGTGGTCAAATCAAAACTCATAGATAGAGCCCTAGCAGAAGTAGCAACGTCTGACATTCCGAATAATTGGGATGTTCTCAAAAATTTCTTGTACACTAAATTTGGTGATCAAATTAACCTTGATGTTTTGATACACCAATTGCAATTCTTAAACAAAAAGCCCAATGAGGATATAATACTATTTATAGACCGAATAATTTCTTTGAAAAAAAGAATAAATTATAGGATAGATGCAGATAGAATGCCAGATCCAGAAAAAGCGATTTATAAGAATAATATTTTAAAAATTTGTAAAACTGTTCTAATATCAAACGCACCTATGGAGCTAAGAACTTATTTAATAACAAATAATGAATTTTCTTTTGATGACACAGTAAATGCAACGAAAGACTATATGTGCAATCTAGCCCAATACGAATTACTCGATAGGAGTAGAAAAAATAAAAATTTGCCTCAGAATCATTCGAAATATGTTCCAAGAAACTTTAATTATACTTCACAAAATAGATCAAATCACGCATTTAATAATTACGGCGAAGTACCTAGATTTCCTTCGCAGCCAGTTCAATTTACTCAAAGGAATACTAACTACCAATATCGAACTCATAATAATAATTTTAAACCTAATCATTCAAGTAATGTTTTTAAACCAAATTCCAATCAAAGAATTACTACCCCTCCAGAGAAAATGTCGATACAGACTAGGAATTATCCCCAGAAACGTTCAAATTACTCAACGCAATATAATCCAAATCCTCAACGTAACTTTTATAATAATAATTATCAGAACAGAAATCAACATAATAATCCCAACTTTTATTTTGAAGAATTAACGCATTTAGATACGAGGAAACAGAGAAATGAAAATCAATTTAATTACTGTAAACCTTCAACGTCAAAAAACCACGACAATAATAGTCGAAATTTTCGCGAAGTTACCCAAGAAGACGAATTGACTTAAATTATAATATTAATCATTCCAACCAATTGCCCTTTATTGAATTCGAATATCCAAAATGTGAACTTTTAATAGTTAGTGGCTGTTCAGTATGTTTGATAGATCCAAAATTTGCTTATAACAATTTCTATGATAATATTTTTCAAGAAGAAACAACATTAACTGCATGTATGAAGCAGGAAACTTCGAATGAAAAGGTATTACTTCCTTTATTTTCAGAATTTCGTATGAATGATAGTCACCCTTTTGTACTTTATAAATTTCATATTAATTACGATGGCATTATAGGAGCCGATTTTCTTAATAAATACGGTTTGACATTCGATTTTAAAAACCAAGTATTGATGAATAAATATTGTAGAATTCCATTCAAATATGGAAAAACTTCGATTGAAAATAATTGTTTAATTAAAGTATCACAACTTGAACGGGAAAAATATGAGCTTTTCAAAAACTTTGCAAATAATTTGCAGGAAATTGATAAAATCGATAAAGCAAATGAAGATTTGAAAACTGAAAACGAACAATTGAAATCTAAACTTTTCATGATCGAGATGTCTAATAAAGAACTTGAAAAAATGATTGAATTGAACTCCAAAGCAAGTTATGAAATGGAAAAAGAAATTTCAAATTTGAAAAAATCAATAAACGTAATAAATAGGAAAAAACCAAGTTCACAGAAATCCTATTTTAGAATGAATAAAGCAAATAATAACAATGAGCAAGTAAAATCAGAATCTGATAGGTTGAATGACATTACGTATGAAAACTTTACGAAATTATATGAAACAAATAATATTCCCGATTGTCATAATATTGAAGAAAAACAAGGAAATTTATTTAAAGCCCCTAATAAATATTCGTTAGCCCATTGCGTATCAGAAGATTTCCATATGAGTAGAGGCATTGCCCGAGATTTGAAGAAAAAATTTGGAAATATAGATGAATTAAAATCGCAGAATAAAAAAGTAGGAGAAGCAGCTATTATTCAAAATAAAAACCGTGTTATTTATTATTTAATAACCAAGAAATTTTATAATGATAAACCTACATACGTAAATGTATTCAATTCCCTTTTATATTTGAAAAAACTCATGGAGTCAAGAAATGAAACTCATTTAGCTTTACCGCGTATAGCGTGCGGATTAGATGAATTAAAATGGCCTATTATTTTGAATATGATAAAGTATATTTTTGCAAGATGCAAAGTGAAAATAATTATTTATTATTTATCGCCACTGCATACTGAAGTAAATAAAGAATTTATAGATTTTAATGGGATACTGCCGGTCTTCTTAAAAGTGAACGAAAAACATAATTGTCGACGAGGTAATAATATAAATTATAATGAAATTGATGATATTGTTTATGATGAAATGAATGAAGAATTTATAGATTTTAATGCAATCGAAGATAATGAGTCAGTTTTTAATAATGTAACAGACGACGAATTAGATGAATGTTTTAATCTTTTAACTGAGCCTAATGCAGAATTGCCCGTTTTAAATGATGAAGATTTAACTGAATTACAATCAGGAAACATAATTGTCCATAGCGATGTAACAGTTCACAGTAATACTGAAAATCCAATTTTGGAACTCCCTTACACTGAAAGAAGTATTAATGCTTATCCATTACAAATTACTTTGAAGATAGGTCCAAGCTATAATGTGACGAAAGTGAAACTGTTCGGAGATAAACTACGTTTTAGAGTCTCCATTAATTCGATTGATTGAGATATTTTCCGATTTATTAAAGAATACGTTCAACCTCAAAAATCATATACTATATATTTTGCCTCTGAAGAATTAGAAAAACCCTTTATACGAATTTTACAAAATAATTTCAATTATAAAACTCTACAATTTAAAATTTCTAGAATATTCGTGGAAGATGTCGAAGATAAAGAGGAACAATTACTACGAATTCAGCAATATCATGAAACCAAAACTATTCATCGCGGATTGAGAGAAAATTTAATAAGTTTAAGACGTAAATATTATTGGCCGAATATGAATAAAGACGTACAGAATTATATTAACTCGTGTGAGATATGTCAGAAAAATAAATATGAGAGAACGCCGATTCAATTACAATTTAAACCGAACCCAATAGGATCAAAACCATTCACACACATATATTGTGATACTATAAGATTTGGACAAACCTATTGTTTGAGCATTATTGATTCGTTCTCTAGATTAGGACAATGTTATCCTCTATTACAAAAAACTGGAACAGAAATTGTAGATAAATTGATATTATATTTTAGCCATTATGGAATACCAAATAAAATAACGTGCGATAACGGACTTGAATTCAAAAATAATGTGGTTCAAGATTTTTGTAAAATACACCAAATAGAAATTCATTACATTTCGAACTACAATCCGAATTCGAATGCACTTGTAGAGAGGTTTCATTCTACGTTAACTGAACAATTAAGAGTTATCAATTCCAGTAATTCAACGTTTCAAAATAAATAAGCACAGGCTTTACTTAGTTACAATAATTCCAATCACTCCAGTTTAGAAATGACTCCGATGCAAATAATCAGAGCTGATTTAAATTATTCCTTGCCAATAGAAAAAACGCACAACGAAAAAGTGCAGAATTATATTGAAAATTATATCGAAAACTTGAACGATATTGCTGTACAATTAAATAAAAGTCAGAAAAAAGCCAAAGAACATTTAGATAAATTGAATATAAAACGATTAGCTGAAAAGGACCATGATTTAAATGAAAACCCAACGTATTTAAAAAATCCAATAACGCGTAAACTCGATCCAGTTTATAAAAAGACAAATATTCGTGAGATTGATTCACACCGTATACAAGATGTGAAAAACAAACATATTTATCATAAAAAGATTTTAAAACAACGGAAAAAACATTAAATACTTTTGTTTCAGATTCAAGATGAAACACTTCGTTTTCCTTCTTATAATACTAAAGATAATTATAATAACCAGTATTAAAATTACTCCCTTGGAAAATAACATACTCCCCATTTTACTTGGAAAAGCGTATATAACAAAGAAAAATATACAACTGATTTATCATATTGATTTGAAACAAGTCGAGGATCTTATTTTAAAGTATCAGAAAGAAATTGATAATTTGAAAAATAAAGAATTATTGGGATTTACACAAACGCCGCATTATGAATATTTAAAACATTCGAATACAATTAATATTAGAACTTTAGAAGAACTTGTTAATGGAAAAATAAGAGTTAAAAGAGGACTTATTAATATTGGAGGTAAGATTTCAAAGATTTTATTTGGAACCTTAGATTCAGACGACGAAGAACTTTATAAAAATTATTTTGAAAGTATAGCAAGAAACGAGGACACACTTATGAGGAATCAAAGACAGATTGCTACTGTAATTAACGATTTGAAAAATAAGTATATTGATAAATTTCGACAATTCGCAGACAATTATAAATTATTACGAACAATACCGTAATTGAGACACATTGAACACATGCATCTTCTCGCATTTGAAATTGAGGATATTAAAAGTATATTAGATAAAATACAAACAGCAGTGAGCTTTGCTAGATTACATATTCTACATGAATCTATTTTACCATATACGAAATTCGAAGAATTAATTAAAAATGACACTATTATTCCAATGCATCATTTAAAAGATTATTATCAGTTATGTCATACAAAAGTCATATTTAAAGAGAAAGTTCTATTATTTCTTTTATCAATTCCGACCGTTTATGAAGAAAATTTTAATCTATACAAGTTTTACTATATCCCTCAGAAGAACTTAACCCTTCCTTATACCAATCCTTATATGCTCACTCAACAAGAAGAATTGAAATGGTCAACCAGTGAATGTCATGCAGTCGAAGAAGATTTCCTTTGCGATCAAGACTCCTTAACAAAACCTCCAGAATGTATGAATACTGTATTGAAGACACATTTAGAAAATTGTCCCAGGAAAAAAGTTATATCTTTATCAAATTTGAAAACCTTAGAAGATGGAAGCATCCTTTCAATTAATAATATGAAAATTCAAGAAAAATGTCCTCAGCAAACAAAATATTACTTCACTTCACCGATGGCGATAATCCAGTCAAAATGTATTATAAGTAATTTCCAAAAAGAGATATTCCCAACATCGATTAAAAATGAAGAAAAATACATAATTCTACCCAAGACGGCGATAGTCCCACGAAACCAATCCCAAGAAGAGGAAAAAGAAGAATTCCAGGAAGAAGATATTCCAGATGTCAAATTAGAAGATATTCAAAGATGGAATCCAAGTTCATCATCTACTTTTATTATTATTATAGGAATATTTATGTTATTAATTATTTTATACTTTTTATTGGAATATTTTGAAAAATGTAAAGCTACACCTAATCAAGGTGATACCTTTATCCAAAGGGGGGAGGAATTACATAATATGGCCCCATACTAATTAGATACATTGTTTATCTGTTTACCATTGATTCGATATATTACTATGTTGTATTTTGCAGACTAAGCAATGAACACCTGCAGTCAATACGCAGGAAGAATAAGATGAGAGAATGTTATAAATATCTGTTGATGACAATTTCTAGTCAGTTAATTAATCGATCTAGTAGCTCTACCAAGTATTACCGTTGTATTGTATTGAATAAAGTAAAGTAGTTTTTTTTTTTTTTAAACGAAGTCTTCCTCCCGAAAAACATAATTATATATATATATATATATATATATATATATATATATATATAACAACGGGTATCGTAAAAATATAACATTTCAATATCATGGGCGATAAGAAATCGTGGGACCACAGGCGGTGGTTAGAAAGGAGACGGATTGGAATTTCGGACTTACCGGAAAAAAACAGATGGTATAATAAAATATGTATTTGGAAATTGTTTCGAAAACAGAATTACCAGTCTGAATATAAACAGAATAGAGGGTTGCGTCGGACATTCCACCCTCTTGGATGCAGATGTTTCGGTTTCGAAATAGCAACAGAAAGAAGTAGCAGTGAAAAACTAGCATCTTTCTGACACTTTCAAAATTTAAAAAGTATATTTTCAGCATTTTCTAAACGCAACACTAACATATTTTGTTGGTCCTGAGATGGCGACACTGAGCAACTCACAAATTATATTATATGCGCATCCGCATGAAAATCCGCATTGGTTTTTGCGGATTCGGATGCGGAAGTAGAAATCTATGCGGAAGCTCCGCATTTGCGGATGCGGATGCGAATATCCGCAACATACCTGGTCTGTACGCACCTTTAACTGATTTCTTATATGTATCGACATTTTGAGATTTAAATTGAGAAAACAAATGATTATACAACCTGGTACATTGATAAGGTATCACAATATCACGATATGATTCATTAATTCGATTCGTTGAATAAAATCTCATGGCAACATCAAAGTGGCACCGATATTTTTTCTTGATGAATACATATTTTTTTCCGTCAGGATGATATTATCTCATTCATCCCATAACGAAGTTCTCATCTTCACACATCGAAAGTAGGATGCTGACCTGATTTTTTTTTGTACTTATTTTGAAATTATTATAAGAACTATTTGAAATTCGAAAGAAATTCCATCGATTTCATTTCCAGCAATTTCAAAGATGAGATGATGAAATCCTTAGATTCAGATTTTTTATCTTGGTTTTGAACTATTGCAGTAGTCTTTGGCGAATCTTGTTTAGCGATAGCGATGCATCGTAATTCACTCGGGATTTTCAGTTAATGTGTGATGTGGAGTGAATAAAAATTATTTTATTGGACCACATGTTTCCGAAGGATCATTGAATGGAGAATGAAATTTACATTTTTTTTAAATATTCTTGAAAATTTGATGCGAAACATCAGCAGGCGGAATAGGTTGTTTTAACAAAGCTAATTCAACTCGACTCGACTGCAGTTATTATCATCTTGAAGCGCTATATCAAGAGCAAAGTTTGCAACGTAGGAATAAATAACCGAAAACCCCTTCTACCTAATACTCAAACTGTCCATGATAGATGAAAAGATAGATAATCTTCTTTATTTCAGATATTACAAAGTTGTTGACATAGGAAATGAAATGACGTCAAATTATAGTTTAAATATATCTCACGAATAAAAACTATGGCAATTGAAATATTTATCCAGATTATACGTTTTCGATGGAACAATCATTTTCTTCATGAGGTTCTTAGAAGTTGCTCCATAATTACATCTTTTAACGTTGTCATGCAGTTTATTGAACATATCTATTACACAGATAGTATGGACTCCTCCTTGTCATGGTTAATCTATGTTGTGGAAAAAGATTTTTTGGATTATAACTAAAAATAAAATGTATAAAATTTGGAATGACAAGGAAGGCAATGAAGAATACCTATAAAAGAGCTGGAAGCGAACATACTTCGGGAGAAGCGTATTTTCTGTTTCATATAGGTATTAGACATTTTTTATATTCATCAGTCCATACTTTCTGCTTGTTCATTGAATGGCGGTAATAGTAAATTATTTTATAAGGAGGAAAAGGGTCACTTTTTATGGCGAGCTTGAGTTTACCCGCCGAACGCAGTGAGGCGGGTAATTGAAAGCGAGCCATGAAAAGTCACTTCTACTCCGAATGAAATATGTTATTTTATTTTCAAACGTTTTCATATCAATAAAAATCTGAATATCCACTTTTGGATTGATTTACATTCACGCACATGATTCTTTCCAATTACGATCTTTATTATAATTGAATGAATTATGATACATATGCCTAGTTACGGTTGCCACGCAAAATTGATTCTGACAGATATAAAGTAAAATAATTTCTCTATTTCAGTATCGTAATGAGTTCATTACAGTACTAAAAGTGATGCTGTAATGAAAATCATTACAGCATTGTTTTCAGTTAAAATTTGAGTTTCGTGGTTGTCAGTACTGACCTCCGATCCTTTCAATTTTCAAATCATATCAATTCAAATTCCGTAATCTGTCAAATTTCATAAGTCACACCAACTGCCAAGATACAAAACAAAAGTCACTAATTTGAACTTTCATTTGAATTTTGAGAGTATTTCACAGAACTTGACTGAAATAGGGAAAATATCGTCTAATACTCGTTGCAGAAGACAATTCCAACACTCGTGCTATCGAAAACTCGCTCCTTCGTAGCTCGTTTTCGAACTTCGCATTCGGGTTGTAATAGAAGCTCATTCTGCAACTTGTTTTAGAATATACTATATTGATAGTTGTCATTTGCAAGCTGGTGAGAAGTGGTGAAAATGTCTTCAGAAATTGAGGTTTTGGCCAATGAAGCAGTCTCTTCCCTTGGTCCATCGAAGTCTCTTGTAAAATATTCTGTAGCATATGATCACTTTGTGAATTGGTGTCATTCAAAAAATATGACAGTTTACCAAGAAAATGTTTTTTCAACATATTTCAACTCAATGGCTAGTGAAAAAAAAATGGAAATCCTCTACTTTGTGGGCCCGATATTCAATGATTAAGTCGCAACTAGCGATCAAACATGACATAGATAATGGTAAATATCTTAAATTGCGCGCATTCTTGAAAACATCTAATGAAGGGTAATTTTAATTTTGTATTTTTGATCTCGTGGTTGTTTCAGATTGTTTTATTATTCGGAGTAGCTGGTGAGTAGCAGGGGGGGGGGGGGAGAGTAGCAAGGGAAATATTATTATAGTCAAAATTCCAGATAGTAAAACGAGAAAAGTTCGAACATTCACAGTTATTGGAGAAAATAATCTGAATATTTATCGTAGATACACTGCGTTGAGACCAAAAGATCTCGTTGAAAATAGATTTTTCTTGAAATATCAATATGGAAAATGCTTCAGAGCTGTGATGGGAATACATAGCATAGGAAATGTTCCAAGAAAAGTTGCCTCTTTTTTGCAATTGAGTCATCCAAACGAATACACAGGTCATTCACTGAGGCGAAGTTCTGCTACACTACTTATAGGTGGATGAGCCAACATTGAGTCTTTGAAACGACACGGAGGGTGGAAGTCAGGTAGTGTAGCAGAAGGCTATATCGAGGATTCGCTGCTAGTCCAGTAAACGAAGGTCTGAAATCACTTTTTTGCGGAAAGAGCTGCATTTTTGATATAATGATTGTCACTAGAGTAGGAACTCATGTTCAAAAATGCAGGTTCCCAAATTTTCAGGAACCTTGGAAAATTCGTGAAAATGTCGAAAAAGTTACGTTTTCTCGGAAACTAGAAGGTTTATCGAAAAAAGTTTCAAACAAAAGTTGTAGAGCGGAAAATTTTAGGAAACCTGAGGGCTTTCCGCCTTCTCGTGGTGTTAATATTGACTAATTAGAGGTGCATTTATGTAATGGCGTCCTCAGTTGCTAACTTCATTACGTTCGGATAGCCGAAGACCGAGCCGAAGACGCTCCAAGAGAGCTGCTAGTGGTTTTACCGAGGGTTTTATTATTCCCTTTTATGATGTATATGTTTATGAACTGCAGGGCGAAATGCGCCAGCACCCTTACCAATGCTAGTTCAAGAATGAAGACAGCTTTCTTTCAAATCTGCGAGAAAACTACACTTATGTATATTTGTTTCTCTTGTGATTTTACACCTGAATTTTTTTAATTGGAAATTACTGGGTAATTAGATGTTACCATTCCATGCAAGAATATAAAATTTCATCGAATAATCTGTCATTTGGAATTTTGGAAAATAAAGAAAATGAAAGAAAAATTGTTGATGGCACACCCTCAAGAGTTTTTCAGAAATATGATGCACAATGTACAAAATTCATACAAGTTCTACAATCACGGAAGTGCAATCTAATTTTTTTTTTTGTTGAAATATAGATATAAATGAGTCCAAGAAGCTCTTTGTACCAGATGGAATTTTTTTCGAATTTTTACCACGCTTAACACTTTAAAAAAAAATAGTTATTTTTGGAAAAATTCAATAGAAATGTTCTGCTCTAAACTGAGCAGTTTTAACTTGAAAGTTCTGCATTCAAGGGACGACATGCAAAGCGAAAGTTGGCAGTAACCTCATGGAAATCGATATAAATATTTCAACGGATTGATTAATAAAAGGTCGGATGAAGATTTCGATGTGAGAATATCGCTAATTTTGTAGAAGTTTGAGTTGTTTATCTCCTTGATAATGTAATGTATTTTTATATTTGAAGGAATTCAATGTCCTCCTAAATTTACTGAAAAGGTCATTATTCCTGTAGCACCAGATGAAGATTAACATTCTACATTACTACAAAAATATGCTACTCAACGTTACCTGAATTGAATGTTATTTACCTATTGTGATATACAGGGTGTACCAAGTTTGACGGCCTATTAGGCGTTTCTGGAGAACTGGACCTATAAGAAATCTGAAAATTAGGATTAAATTATTGTTTGACATTATCTACCGATCTGAAATATTCTTGGAGCCTGACCACTTTCAGTTATACAGGGAGTGAAAAAAAATAAAGAATTTTTTTTCTGCTTTTTGGTTTTCGAATTTGATGGAGTACGCAATTCTGAATGCATTCGTACTCAAATCGTTGAATTCGTCGAAATACTTTCCAAAATATCGAGAAAAAAAGGGAGATAAGTGTATTCGGTATTATGTTTGGTTGTTCCTAACCTAGATATCGTAAGCACGAACTGTTTTCACATTTTTGAAGGCGAAGACTGTGGAAATATTGTACAATTTCAGAATTTTGAATTACCCGTCACAGGGTGTTCCAAAAGATGGTTCAAAAATTAGGATCAAAATTGGCTCATAACTTTGGTTTTTCAAATTAGAACCTTTTTTTTTCTGATTGCTTTGGATTCTGCGAAGAAAAATGATGATAATGTTCCAACATGTTGATGTTCCTAAAATTACTTTTTCTTGAGTTAATCAGGATTTTCTGTTTCTATTCGTGAAATCTGTTTCACATCAACATTATAAATGATTTCAGAAAAGAGGAAGTCACTAGTGAGTTATTTGAGTAATTTATCTTCTATGACCAAGGTCATTGTTGATATAAAACAGATTCTATGAATTTGACGCTACGTACTACATGAAATCAGGAAATCCTGAATAATTCAAGAATTATTATTGTTAGGAGCATTAACAAGTTGGAACATTATCATCATTTTTCTTCGCACAATTCCACGCAATCATAAAAAATAGGGTTCTAATTTGAAAAACGAAAGTTATGGGTCAATCTTGATCCCAATTTTTGAACCTACATTTGGAACACCCTGTGACAGGTAATTCAAAATTCTGAAATTGTACAATATTTCCACAGTCTTCGCCTTCAAAAATGTGAAAACAGTTTGTGCTTACGATATCTGGGTTAGGAATAACAAACATAATACTGAATACACTTATCCCCTTTTTTTCTTCAGTTTTTTCCCGATATTTTGAAAAGTATTTCGATGAATGAAACGATTTGAGTACGAATGTATTCAGAATTCAGAGAAGAAAAAAAAAGTTGAAAGTTTTTTTTCACTCCCTATATAAGTGAGAGTGATCAGGCTCCAAGAATATTTTAGAACGGTAGATAATGTCAAACAATGATATAATCCCAATTTTCAGATTTCAAATAAGTCTAGTTCTCCAGAAACGCCTAATAGGCCGTCGAACTTGGTACGTCCTGTATACCTTATCATTTTCTTCGATAGGATTTTCAATTTTGTTTGGGTCCTAGTCCTTCATATTAGATTTGAATATAATATAATGCTACTTGCAGTAGTATAAGAACGATGTGAAAGTGAGATAATTTCGATATGCATTTTCGTCAATAATCTCACTCTAATTTTATAAATTGACATTTTGATAACAGGGAAACCTTTAGATCTAAGCATGATCAAAGAGACTCATTTTTGGCACTTGTATTTCGAAATAGAAAGAGTCAGTGCATAATTTTTTGCTTAAATAAGAGATCGAACTGAGTACCATTCTGCTGACCTACACTACCAAAAGACGAATGGGGAATAATCCGAAGAAAATAATCTTCAATTAGCTATTATAATGTTTAAAGTTCGAAATATTAATAATATTAATTTGAGGAACATTTCGGAGAAGCCCTTAATGTGTTTTGACAAAATATTTTCAAGATTGACAAAAAACAATCCTTCTCGTTCATTTACTCTTGTGAATATAAAACTTCGAGGAACTTTTGAAAGCCGAAAAAGTTCTGAGTATTGCTCAGTTAGTTCTCCGAAGTTTTTTGATCGATTTCGATCGAAAAACTAGGGGTTCGTTAAATATTAGATGTTGTTGTTTAATGATCAAATCAATAATAATTTAGTTGAAAACCATCCTTATGGAAGGTATGAGTTTCTCTCGACGAGTTGTACGAAAGATTACAATGATTGCAAGAGCGAATTTATAATCGCTATGCTAAGTTTCATACTTTCATACTACAGTTCGAATGGGGGGGTCGTTCTTCTATTTGAAGAAAAATCAAACATGTCTCACTAATTTCACATTTCCAATTAAATTAATTTTACTTTCAACAGTAGTTCTGGGTAGCCTTCGATTAGGAAGCTCTACAAAATTTTCAATCAACGCTGATCGAAGAGAGAGAGTTTGAACGAAAATTCAATCCCTATTTTATTGAAAAAAACACATAAATCAGATATAGCCAAATTCAATGCACACAATATAAAACGCAAAATGCATCTACAAAATGATTATTTCTTCAAATTTCTTGCACTCAAAATAAAGTCCGGGATATGAATTTCTCATCCACGGCTGTATTAAAGAGCCTTGTTATTTTCGTTTACAAACATGAACGTAATAAAATGGGAATGGTAAAACTACCTGCTTCCTTGCTCTCTACTTGCCGCGTCTTCGGCTATTCGTACGTAATGAAGTTAGCAACTGAGAATGCCAATACAGAAATCCATCTCTAATTAGTCAATATAAACACCACGAAAATGCGCAAAGCTATTTTGTCTCCTAAAATTTTCCGCTCTACAACTTTTGTTTGAAACTTTTTGCAATAAACCTTCTAGTTTTCGAGAAAACGTAACTTTTTCGACATTTTCACGAATTTTCCAAGGTTCCTGAAAATTTGGGAACCTGCATTTTTGACCATCAGTTCCTACTCTAGTGACAATCATTATATCCAAAATGCAGCTCTTTCCGCAAAAAAGTGATTTCAGACCTTCGTTTACTGGACTATGCGAAATAAGAATGAGATGGCTGGAAGGATATTGAGTGTCAACGAATTCCCTGGAACCAGCAAGTCAAATTACTCTATTGAGGCATCAGATTTTGAACCGAATCCGAGACAGAATACTACCAGTTCCTTATTACATAGTTTCAATTTTCAAAATGCAACATTGAACAATTGTACATTCAATGTGAATTTAATGAATAAAAATGACGCTTGAGTTGGGGAATGTTTCGCTCATGGTTACCAATTAATCTTTTGCACTTTTCCTGCCGCCGGCCGAAAAAGTGTTGCTATGCAACACTTTTCCTCCTTGGCGGAGAAATGGAACTTTTCGATGATCCTGTCAATCGAGAAATGACGTTATTATTGTACGTTTGAAAATAATAGTATATCATTTTATGAGGAGGAGAAGTGTCACTTTTCATGGCGAGCTTGAGTTTAGTAATTGAAAGCGAGCCATGAAAAATCACTTCTACTCCGAATGAAATATGTTATTTTATTTTCGAACGTTTTGAAATTCATGAAAATCTGAATATCCACTTTTGGATTGATTCACAGTTAGGTACATGATTCTATCCACTTACGATCGTTATAATTGAATGAATTATGGGACATTTGCCTAGTTACGGTTGCCACGCACAATTGATTCTGACAGATATGAAGTAAAATAATCGTTCGCAAGCTGTTGAGAAGTGGTTGAAGTGGTTGAAAGTGAAAATGTCTTCAGAAATTGAGGTTTTGGCCATTGAAGCAGTCTCTTCCCTTGAACCATCGAAGTCAATTGAAAAATATTCTGCAGCATACCTATGATGGTGAATTGGTGCAATTCGAAAAATGTGACAGTATACCAAGAGAATGTGCTTCTAGCATATTTTAACTTAATGGCTAGTGAAATAAAATGGAAATCCTATGCTTTGTGAGCCCAATATTCAATGATGAAGTCGCAACTAGCGTTCACACATGAAACAGATATTGGAAAATACCTGAAGTTGCGCGTATTTTCACAGGGTAATACTTTTCCTGTCGCCGGCCGGAAAAGTGTTGCATAGCAACACTTCTCCTCCTAGGCGGAGAAATAGAACTTTTCGAGTATCCTTTCGATCGAGAAATGACGTTATTATTGTACGTTTGAAAATAAAATGTATTATTATCAAAAGCTGGTCCTTGACTTACGCTTCAGAAAATTTTGATCTTATTCATCAAATGAAAAATTAAATTCAAACTAAATAATGTATGAACAATTATTGATGAAACTCATAAAGATTATGGTGCCTTGTGATATTATTTGGTGAATTAAATGAATGAATCATAAAATTCTTCATTAAGGGTGATTTCACGAACGTTATAGGACTGCCCAAATTCTTGGGGTATAGTCCTGGCGATCAAAATATTTCTCATCTTATCCTGTGTGAGTGAAGCACTAAATTAACTGCACTTTCATCTATTATAGATAAAGAGCAGGTTTTGGTAAAACCAAAAATGTATTCATATGAGTGTAACAGATGTAAAAACATTTTAGTTATCTGAAAAATTTGAAGAGTCATAACAAAAATCATCACCAAGTTCTAAAAAAAGAGCCTTAAATGCAGTATTTGTGGTTTTGAAAGTTTTTTCAAGAATTAGTTTCATGAACATTTCAAAAACATTCATGATTTAACTATAACCAACGAATCTCTGAATTTTGATAACAAAGACTCCTTCACCACTTGGAAAGCACAGGAAGAAAAACCAACTTGTTCTTTTCTCATAAAATAACATGAATGTTATAGTACTGACAAAAATAAAATCTCAGAATACGTTTCTCATCGATCAGGGTATTATAAGAAAAAGGGATAAGGCATATAAAGACACAAGGATCGAAAAAAATTGATGGGTTTTGTCTAGCGGAGATGAAACTCACAGAATGCCATTTATGAGGAAGGTGCCTTGTGGAGTACACTAACACACATGCCAGACATACAAGTAACAATTTGGCACATTTAACATAAACTAAACATGAACTAAAAAAGAAAGAGAGAAAGTTGCTTTGAAGATTGCATCAAAAATTTAGTTCAAAACAATTTTGGATGAGGTTAGAGATTTCATCAGCCTATCGGAACTGAAGTAATCTTTTAACGAAAAAGGATTTACACAATATACAAAAAAATTTCAACTTGAATAACGAGGCTGTGAGACATTCAAATGATTCTGTCAGCATAGATTCCTGGGTAAGAGATGTTGAAAATAGTGAATGTGTGCTGTTTTATAAAACTCAGGATATTTCCTCATCAGAACATCCAAATTTGCGAAAAGAGAATTTTATGTTCATCAGCATGAATACGGGCTAGTTAGAAATGCTAGAGAAGTTTGCAGATGATTGTATATGTGTAGATGAGCGCATGGTCTCTTATGATTTTCAATTGCGGACACTGTTGGTCCTGGATGATTTGCTTGAAGGGTTTCCCTGTGCATTTTCATTTAGTAATCGGTCAGAAGAGGAAATTCTATTTTTATTTTTTAAATGTATAGAAGATAAATTGGTGAAAAAAATAAAGCCACTAGTATTTATGTCAGACATGGAAAAAACTATAATGCTTGGACACGTATCATTTCGGTATATAATTACAGTACTGTATGTTGCTTTTCATTAATTTTTTATGTGTTACAGTATATTCTGCAGATGGCATGTAGATCGGTCTTGGCGTAAGAATCTGAAAAAAATTCATTCCAAAGAAGAACAGGTAATACAAAATTATCTAGCTTCATGTAATTCAATGCAGTTTTATACATTTGCGCATTATCAGGTTATGGTTTACAAAGAACTCAGGACAATTTTGAAAGAATTAGGCCAAAATAAGTTTATCCAGATGATGAAAACTTTTCTAGAACTTCTGCTCAATGATGAAGATACGTTTGATTTTGCCAAGTACTTTAAAAATTATTATACTTCAAATGTTGAAGCTTGAGCTTATTGCTATCGTATACACAGTGGATTAAACACAAACATGCACATGCATGATGTAGTGTATTGACTATAGAAAGTATTCAGATTCCGATTCAGACGAAGAATTATTATTTATATTTCTTTATCTATGCGAGCAATGAAGTCAACAGACGCTCGAGTTTAAGAGATGACTAATAACTGGATCTGGGATGAATACCGATATACACGTAATGTGAAAGATGTATCATTCGTGGTTTGGCTTTATAGGTGAATAGATATAATTGAGTTAAAGAGTGTTTCATTTAAACCTTAGTAAAATAAGTGAAAATAGGAGATTCTACATTGGCGACGAGGATAAAGTTTCGTGTAAGTTCATATTTGGATAACTTCAGTTAATCACTAAATAATGAGTTATTAAGACTCGACCTCTGCAACATTGAAATTCTGTTGTTGAGTTAAAGGCCCTATGCAGCCTTGCATGAAATAGTTGATGATTTTTCAAATAAAAAAAGAATTGCCCAAAATGAATAAAAAAATCTCCTAGGCTTTCTGCTACGAGCAGATTATTCTGGAGTCGTGTATCGGAGGCACGGAATCATGACCAAATGAATGCTGAAAAAAGCAAAAGAGAGGCATAAATGAAATCTCCATGGTCATCTGCTTGGATCAGATTAGACTGGAGTCGTGTATCGGAGGCACGGAAACATGACCTAATAATGAAACTGTACCATCTGAGTATTTTCCTACATAGGTATGCATATTCCTAATATTTGTAAATGAAGAAATACTTAGTATTTTCTCCCTAGAGCAATTTATGCACGCACATATATGGGTATATTGTATATAGTACTAGCGTTCAGGAATATGCATACTTGCAGTGTAGTAATGAAACAAACAAAAAAATATTAATTAATATTTGCACGAATTATATAAATATAATGGCGCAACTGGCAAATATCGAAAATTTTGACTGCAATGGTGAACCTACATCTGTAAGTGTTAGGTGGGGAAAATGGAAAAGAGCTCTGCTCCTTTACCTTGAAGCATCAAACATAACGGATGCAAACAGAAAAAGAGCAACATTGTTGCATTCGGGAGGTCAAGAGTTTCAAGAGATCTATTATAATTTGCCAGATACTCCAGACAACTCACAAACTGAAACCGATGTTTTCAATGACGCGCTAAGAAGACTAGATGCTTATTTCTGTCCGAAACAGAGCAAGAGGTATGAACGACACATTTTCAGGCAAATTAGTCAAAATGCCAACGAAGAATTCAACAAGTTTTTGATCAAGCTGAGAATACAGGCGGAAAAATGTGTATTTGCGGACACTGATGAGCAAATAATTGACCAAATTGTGGAGAAATGTTATTCCTCAGATTTGAGGCGTAAGATCTTAACAATGGGTGATAATTCAACTCTCGACAATATCATATCTGAAGCGAATGCTTTGGAATCTATCAATAGAGAAGTAGCAGAATTCGATACAAAGAGATCATCCGAACCTGACCTCCACAACATCAATAAAGTGTACACATCTTCGAAAGAAAATCATTGCACGCGATGCGGAAGAAATGGGCATAGATCTTCAGACTCCTCCTGCCCTGCATTAAAAGCTACCTGTTTGAAATGTAATAAAAAAGGTCATTTCCGAAAATGTTGTAGAAGCCTCGTTAGAAGAAGGAACTTCAATCCAAATAAAGAACTCCAGTCCAAGCGTAGGAAACCACCACAACCTATCGAAGAAACAGATTACGTGTTTCATCTGGATGATGATTCAATAATAAAAACAAAATTAGGAGGAATTGAAATTGAAATGATTATTGATTCTGGGAGTAAAAGCAATTTGATTACAGATAAAACATAGGAATATCTGAAACGTCATAGGATTAGTGTATGGGACCAGACCAAGCAAACGAATAAGATATTCATGGCTTATGGCAGTAACAATCCTCTCAACGTTCTAGGAACCTTCAAAACAAACATCGAAATCTCACCCTCTATAAAAAAAATGATATTTTTTATGTAATAAAAAATGGGACAAAAAACCTTTTAAGAAAAGAAACAGCTATTTCCTTGGGTATACTCAAACTGGGCCTGAACGCGATCTCGAATATCGAAAGTATTCAACCGCTTCCAAAATTCAAAAACATTATTATAGACATACCGATTGATGAGTCAATAACCCCAGTAATACAGCCATATAGAAGGATACCAATTCCATTGGAAGACAAAGTAGACAAAAAAATTGAAGAATTGGTTCAACTAGATATAATAGAAGCTGTCAATAACCCTTGCAAATGGGTATCACCAATGGTACCCATAGTCAAACGGAATGGTGATATAAGAATATGTATTGACATGAGGATGGCTATTAGGGCCATACTTAGAGAAAATCATCCACTTCCTACCATAGATACCATTTTGCCGAAATTGAAAAATGCAGTTTTCTTCTCTAAACTAGATATCAAAAATGCATTTCACCAGTTGGAAATATCGGAAGCTTCAAGGTACATAACCACTTTCATAACCAGAAAGGGCTTATATCGGTACAAACGTCTGATGTTCGGTATAACATGCGCACCCGAAAAATTCCAGAAGGTAATTGAAAATATTATCCTTGGTTGTGAGGGAGTCGCTGTATTCATAGACGATGTTTTGATATTTGGCTCAGACCCTGAAGAGCATGACATGAGACTGAAGAAAGTTATGACGAAATTCCATGAGTTCAATATAATGTTAAACAACGGAAAATGCCTCTATAGAAAAAGAAAAGTGGAGTTTTTGGGACATGTTTTGAGTTCCGAGGGCGTAAGACCACTAGAATGCTACATAACGAGTATCAAACAACTACGTGAACCAAAAACAATTGAAGAAATACAGAGTTTCCTGGGTCTTCTCAACTACATAGGAAAATGGATACCAAATCTGGCTACTTTAACTGAACCTTTTAGAAAGCTTTTGAGATTAAAGTTGAACGGCAAAGTAAATATAAACGAATACTGGACCATCGAACAACAAAGTTCATTTGAATCTCTTAAGATGAAACTGAGTGACATAAAGACATTGGCATTTTATGACCCCATGGATAGAACTCAGGTTATAGCAGATGCAAGCCCTGTCGGATTGGGAGCCATACTGATCCAATTCAAACGGAACTGTCCAAGAATAATAGCGTATGGTAATAGGAGTCTCACAGAATGCGAAAAAAGATACTGTCAGACAGAAAAAGAAGCATTAGCGCTTGTATGGGCTGTAGAACATTTTCATATATATTTATATGGGAGGGAAAGTTTCGAATTGGTGACAGACCACAAGCCTTTGGAAACAATATTCGGAGCAAGATCCAAACCCTGCGCCAGGATTGAAAGATGGGTGCTGAGGCTACAAGCGTATAACTTTAAAGTTATATATAAGCCAGGAAAGTCAAATATTGCCGACCCTCTATCACGATTATGTGTGCGAAGCTCCCCTACAGACATCCTAGACGTGGAAGATTATATCCACAAAATTACAGAGTATGCTCGACCGATAGCTGTCAGTTTAAAGAGTATAGGAATGCATTCAAAAAACGACCCAGAAATACTATCAGTCAGGAAGGGTGTATATGAAGATCAGTGGGATGACACCCTTACACAATACAGAGTGTTAGCAAATGAATTATGTTTCAACGGGGATATTTTGTTACGAGGCACAAGAATAGTTATTCCGCGTAAACTGCGAGAAGCCGTGTTGGATGCTGCTCATGAGGGTCACCCTGGAATAGTAGCAATGAAATATCGTCTGAGATCGAAAGTATGGTGGCCGAAAATCGATTTTGATGCCCAAAATCGAGTAAGGAATTGTAAAGGATGTACACTCGTTTCAGCACCAAATCCTCCCAACCCTCTTAAAAGAAGAGAATTCCCCACTGAACCATGGGTTGATGTGGCCTTGGATTTTATGGGTCCTTTACCAAAAGGAGAATACCTATTCGTTATAGACGATTATTACAGCCGCTATAAGGAAATTCACATAATGCGACAAATAACTGCTGCCAATACCATAATGGTATTGAAAGAGATTTTTTCAAGATTGGGAAATCCTTTGTCTATCACAATGGACAACGGTAAACAATTAACCAGTCAAGAAATGCATGGATTTTGTGAAGAACGAGGAATTAAAATCTTCCATACGGTGCCTTATTGGCCACAGGCCAATGGCGAAGTAGAGAGGCAGAACAGAGACATTCTCAAAAGATTGAAAATCAGTGCTACCCTGAAAAGTGACTGGAAAGAGGACTTATTAGACTACCTGAGCATGTATAATGGTACACCACATTCGACTACAGGTAAAACGCCAGCGGATTTATTTTTCAGACGGCAATTTAGAGATAAATTACCAAGTGCCCTAGACTACGAACACAAGGTAGCTGATGAAGATGCTCGAGATCAAGATCAATTAAAAAAATTCAAAGGCAAGGAATACATCGATCTTAAAAGAAGAGCCGAAAAAGACAACCTGAATTGTGGAGACAAAGTGTATGTCAAAAATATGGTAAAAGGAGATAAACTTACCGCTAACTTTAATCCGACTGAGCATACCATAATAGAAAAAAAGGGAGCCGATGTACAAATAAGGAATAATCTCACTGGGGAAAAATCCAGAAGAAATGTCGTTCATCTGAAAAAAGTAGAAGGAGAATGGAAGGTATGCCCAGAATCAGCGGAGAGCGAATCCAATTAGGAGTTTCGAGTGCTATATCATTATTGACAAATATTTCATGTTTTTATTCAATATGAAGATGTCCCCTTTTTCTGTTTGATATTCGATTATCTGATTTCTCTGGTTTCTGAGTGTTGTTAATTTTATAGATATTCTGTTTGATTTAATTTATATTCTGTTTTTGTTTCTTTGGAGACTCTCCTATATTGAAGAGTTATTGTTTGTACTTAAGATTATTTAAATTGTTAATTCTTTACCTCATATGATATATATGCAATTTTGAAGGTTAATCATTAATTTGAACAATTATCTAATTATTGAAAGAAAGAGATGTAGTGTATTGACTATAGAAAGTATTCAGATTCCGATTCAGACGAAGAATTATTATTTATATTTCTTTATCTATGCGAGCAATGAAGTCAACAGACGCTCGAGTTTAAGAGATGACTAATAACTGGATCTGGGATGAATACCGATGTACACGTAATGTGAAAGATGTATCATTCGTGGTTTGGCTTTATAGGTGAATAGATATAATTGAGTTAAAGAGTGTTTCATTTAAACCTTAGTAAAATAAGTGAAAATAGGAGATTCTACACATGAAACCATCAAATATATTCATTTGAATGGAAAAGTGGTAAAACGGCTGGATAAGGCAATGAATGCCTTGATGAAGTTTTTTCGGGATAAACTTTTTGAAAGATTGATCACTCTGAATGAACAAAAAATTTCCACCAAACTTGAAGAAATGGGAAGTTGACATAAAACCAGTGAAAACATGGACACAAATCTGGAACTGGTAATAGAACGAGGGTGGGATGTGCCGTCAACTTCATGTCAGGATTTATATGAAGTGGAAGCAAGAAAACTGAACTGCAACTACAAGCTTGTATGTCAACAATGCAAAGCGTGTATTCATCAATATTCCTGTTCATGTATAGATTCCTCTGTCAAATGGATTATGTGTGAGCACATCCATCTGGTCTGTGAATTTCTCAATAATAATAAAAGAGCTAGTGCAAAATATGTCAAAAAAGCAAGGTAAATTGATACTTTCAAAATATAACAGCTCATTGTGCAGCGAGTGATTTTTTAGCTAATTTCAGGACTATAACTTTATATATTTCTACAATCGACACTGCCAATTTTTTTTAACACAAAGAGGAATATATAATTTAGAGTTTGTTAATTATTTCATGAGCTCAAAATCCATTTTTGCAATTCTTAAAAATATTCGCGACCCATAGTTAGAGAAAGACTCTCCTAAAATAAGCTCAAAAAATTAAATGCTGTATTCTTGAACCATCTTTTTCAATAAACCCTCTATCGTTATATTATATTCATTTCAGGTCCCCTGTGTTCAATTAAACTAATATAATAACGTAACCAAATAGATGTTCAAAAGTATATTCAGTAGGTTAGTGGTTATCAGAACTTTATTTGGGTCTTGTTTATTCATCCATCAATGATTTTACGATGATTAATTCTAATATGGATGGCTAGGTTTCATAAAAACTTCCATTCCCCCATAACAAGTTAATTCATAAGTTTCATCTCATCTCGAATTTTGTACTACTTTTTTATGCACGCAGCCGTACTTGTCAACTTTTTGCGTAATTTAATTTTTCATACACTATGTAATAATTGCATGTTATAAACTTACGGACTACAGCGACTTTTTTAATCCTGAGACGAAAAGTGACTTACAGATGTTATCGAAATTGGTACATTAATATTATTATTTGGTGATTGGTTTATTGCTTGACTGGATTTCTTCATTTCTATTTTTATTGGGGTTTCAATAATTGACATATAATTTCGAAGCATTGGTAAAGTATAGGCTTTGACAATACAACACACTTGTCTGTCAGAGATGCACTTGAACGGCGAGGAGTGAATGAAACCATTGTAAAAAGGATGTTTGAAGTAACTACGAGAATTGCCGAGGCATCGGTGGGCGATGAATCCGTCGGTGTTAAAGCTACTGGGGTGCTATACCCCGTATTATGGAGCCTTGTAGTGGATGAACTACTACACAGGCTCACGCAGTTAGGTTTCGACTGTGTGGGCTATGCTGATGACATAGTCCTCATAGTTAGAGGCAAATTCGTAGGCACCCTTTGCGATTTACTGCAGAATGGCCTTGGAATCATTGAGGAATGGTGCTTGTCAGACTACAGTAATTCCGTTCACTCGGAAAAGAAAACTTCGAGCCATGAAATCGTTATCATTGAACGGAAACATCCTGGAGTTGAAGTCTGAAGTTAAATATCTGGGAATCACCCTGGACAGTAGGCTTCTATGGAATAGACATATATGTAATGCTACTAGTAGAGCTATTAAGGCTCTTATGGCGTGCAGGCGTCTATGCGGCAGGAATTGGGGTTGTAACCCAAAAATACTGCGATGGATGTACGTCATGAATGAGAGACCTGTAATCCCATATGGGGCAGTAGTCTGGTTTGCTAAAGCAAGTCAGACAAGTACGAGGAAAATGCTCCATAAAGCACAGCTGCTTGCCTGTGTGTGCATCACGGGGGCCATGAGAACGTGCCCAACCAGAGCACTTGAGATCATAACAAATCTCACACCCCTACATCTGGTGATTGACAGGGTGGTCCATGAGGCCATCCTCAGAATATCTAGAGAAGCGCAACTAATGAGAGAATTA
The DNA here is from genome assembly GCA_038502775.1 of Hippodamia convergens. Taxonomy (NCBI): domain Eukaryota; kingdom Metazoa; phylum Arthropoda; class Insecta; order Coleoptera; family Coccinellidae; genus Hippodamia; species Hippodamia convergens. The sequence continues at coordinate 70,078,933 of CM076608.1, forward strand.
GGTGTCAGAGACTCTGGTGCTCTCTGAGTAACTACATCTCATCTGCGAACCTTCCTAGTGATGTAATAGTCAAGAAAGTCAGTACTGAGAAAAACTTCAGTACAATACTAGGCAAAGAAATAGGATGGGAGCGGGAATACACCGACCAAAATTTCAAAGAAAATATTGTTAAATGGTATACAGGTTCTAAAACCAACACGGGAGGGAGCTGGCGCTGGGGTTCACGGGGCCAAAGCCAAGTGTGCATTATGGTTAGGCTCCTGTGTGAGTGTTCTGCAAGGAGAAATATTAGCAATCAAAAGATGTCAAGATATTAATCTAGAGAGAAACTAGTATCACAAATAGTCAAGCTGCTATCAAAGCACTGAACTCCTATGTCATCGACTCAAAGTCGACATGGGTATGCCGGAGCAACAAACTCAATGAGGTAGGCAAGAAAAATAAGGTCTCTTTAATCTGGGTTCCTGGTCATTCGGGAATCACAGGTAACGAAGAGGCCAATAAACTTGCCAGAGAGGGTGCTCGGAAACCACTCACTGGCCCAGAACCTTATAGGAAAATGTATATATATAAGGAGTTGCTGTAGAAAAAAAAAACTGAAAGAAAAACACTCTGGTAGAATCTCCCAGGTTCGGATCACTCCAAAAAGTTTCTTCGGAATTTTGAAACTGCAAGTTCCAAAAGATATTTAGATCTCAGTAAGAACCAACTACACTTCCTCACTGGCTTTCTTACAGGGCATTGTCGGGATAGAAAGCACTTGCTGAGAATGGGCGTATCGGACACTGACGAGTGCAGATTCTATGGAGAAAGAAACTCCTATCCACCTAGTCACCTTCGAGATATTGGATTTAATAAGATCTCTGGGACTGGAAGGCGAGCTGTAAAGCTATGTCAGGGGGCGCAACAGACCATCAGGTCGCAGTGGACCAACCCTTTCAAACTATTAACTATTAAAGTATAAGCTTGTTTTAAATATCAATTACCTTCGAATAGATGAAACCTCATTTATCACAGAAGAAGAGCAGAAAATTCTTGCCGCTATTTCACAAAATACTGCCAAACGTGAAAAAGATTTGTCAAGTGAGAAGGTGAAGCTGAAGTCGGGACTAATGGAGCTTGTTGATGACATTTCAACCATAGAGGAAATTACGGCATCAAAAAAAAATTCAGAGGAGATCAAACAAATCTAACTTGATCTTTTACAGTAGGTTGCCAAATTATTAGGGACACTACTAGTTTTCTGTAATTTTCAAGTTTAAATTGATTTTATGAGCAAATAATTGATGTCAGGTATTGTAACTTCTTCTTTATTTATTGGAGGTTTATACTAGGACAGGAAAACAACATATTCTATAATCACAAATAATTATTTTTCCATAAAATATGATGACGAATAATTAATTGCAAAAAATCTAATATTGGGTAATGCCGCCTTTGTCTGCAATTAAGGCTTCCAGACGTCGAGGTATGCTCTCAATGCAAATTTTTGCATTTTGCTGTATATTGGGGCTGTGATGTCACACCCGAATGAGTGTTTCAATTAGTTGCCGCTTGGTGGTGATAACTTCTTCGGCAACCCCACGTTTCGTGAGTTCATATCTGCGAATTCCTAGTCCAGGGCAAAACCTTCACGTTCTTAGCAGCTAGAAATGCAGTTACACTCCTGGCTTTATGGCACGGTGCCGAGTCGTGCATAAACACGTATTCCTCATCATCAGGAAACCATTCTTCAACCTGTGGTAAGAGCCGACTTTCAAGTACTCGCCTGTACTAGTCCTGCCTCGTGGTCCCTTCGACGATGTAGAGACGTCCCATACCCTTGGCTGAGATCACAGACCACACCATGATGCTAACCGGGTGTTTTACCCTCTCTACAAGGCAGTCCGGGTGGAACTGCTCACCTGGGCGACGGCGGACGAATGAACTCTTATCAACCAAAATTTGAAATTTCGACTCATCAGAGAAGCAATACCTGTAAAAAATTATTTCTGCTAGTAAAACACTATTGAGGAATACCACAAATTAATTGAAATCATAATTACTCGACCCCAATCCGCAACTGTCATATTTCGGTGTTGTCTGGCCCATTGCAGTCGCTTTTTCTTCATTGCCTCGGTGAGGCGTGGTTTTTTTGGTTGGACGATGACCGATCAGGTTCTCTTCAGCCAAGCGCCTTTGGACTGTCCTTTTGGAAATGTTGATGCCCTCTTCGTTCATCATTGTAGTCAGCCGAGCCACACTCTTTTCACGATTTTGGAGACAGATGTCCCTGATTTTGCGGTCAGTACGAGAAGTGGTGATTCTTTTTCTGTCACATCTACCGACTCGGACCGATTCAAGTGGCAGGTTTTTATCGGTTTTTATATTGATTCGGTTGACTACTGACTTCGAAACACCTGTGAGTGATGCTATATTTCTCTGGGAATATGTAGAGTGAAGAAGTAAGGTCTGCACCCCTCTACATTTTCCTGGGGATATGTCCGAAGATTTGCCCATACTGAAAATATAAAATTTTGAGATTATCATGGACATTGTTCAGCATGCTGACATTACCACAATATATTTAGCAGGACCAATAAATTAAGAAACGATACTTACGCTCAGATAATCATGGACTCAAAAAACTCACAAGAAACGATTTTGAAAACCAATAATCAAGCTTACTCTGACAACCGTTTTCACCGGATGATAGGGAAACGTGTTATACCCTCAGTTATTTTACATATACGACAGACTACCAGTGTTTTCACCTTTCAAAACAAATAATAACTAAATCGCCAAGAAAATCGCGAAGGAAAAGCACATTGTGATCAATTTATTTACACAGAAAATCAATTTGAACATGGAAAACACAAAAATGCAGTACTGTCCCTAATAATTTGGCAACCTACTGTACGTGTTGAATAAACTTTTGATTGTTTCTTTAGTTCATTTTTTTTTGTACATTTCTCATTTTATAGCTATTTGAGCAGGTTTTGTAAGTAAACGCTAGGGTGAGTATTTTTATGACAAACAAAAATAGGGTATAAAAACCATTTTTCTTTCAGAAATCTGAAAGGAATACCAAAAAAAATCAAGTTACCGGCATAGTAATTTTATAACATCTTGTATGTTAACGAATTTTTAACAGAAAAACGAAATTGACGGGTCCTAGTGATTTTCCTAAAAACGTTCATGAAACGAACGAATCAATTTAACGTCCTGAATAAAGCGGGGACATTTTTCTAACATATAAAATTTGCTGAATTATAATGAAATATATCAACTACTTAATTCACTTTCTATTATGAGGATTTGCGCCATTTGGACATGAATATTCATTTTTTAGAAAATACTGAAATGCAATATTAGCAGTTAATCAGCTTGGCATTTCATTGCGCATTCCAAATTAGAAATTTCTTTCTCCAGACACGAGTTACTGGACGAGGAAGAGGGAGTGGCATGTGAACGTAAGGTAGGGTACACCGTGGCAGAATCAGGCGCCATGGTAAAACTTAGCTGTAACAGAAACACAATCGCTTTAGGTATAGGATTGAATGCCACAGTTCAGACCAACAAATATGTCAATAAAGCAGTCTCTAGTCATTATCTGAACTGTTGTTCGGCGATTATGCCGCCGGATGTGAGATCCGCCGTTATGGAGAACCTGAAACCATTTGTTCGACAGGGATTTGTATCTTTTAGAAGAGTGTCTACAGCGGAGTACCAACCTGTAAAAGCAACCAAAGGAGCTATACCTTTTTATGGGAGGATTTCTTTTCAATTTTCGAATATTCTAAGGGTTTTGCTAGTTTTGAAGTATTGTTCACATCAAAAAACCTGATCTCCCAACATATAATAAATAACAAGGATAAAAAGCCAACTCTGAAGAGGTCTGGAGTATACAAAACTACACTATTTCCAAGTTTAATTCATAAACCGTCTAGTGTATTTCAGATTAGTCACTTTAATTTCAGGAAGCGTCAATTGAATTTCAGATTAGTCAATTGAATTTCAGAAAACATCAAATGTATTTCGGATCACTCAACTGAATTTCATTTGATATTTTCTGAAATTCAATTGACAAATCTGAATAACATTTGATGTTTTCTGAAATACAATTGCCTCATTTGAAATACAAGTGATGTTTTCTGAATGTCAATTGACGATTTCTGAATTACAATTGGAAATGGTATAGAATGCGGAACGCCAGATTCTAACTAGGTATATGTGGGAAGAAGCGGTAGACCTTTAGAAACTAGGATCAAAGAACACCTTGCTAGTCAAAGAATAACTGAAATCAATAAATCTAAAAACTGAAAACCATGTGTTTGATATGTCTGTCAACGCTTAACTGCTGCACCAATGTAACTTTGGTTTCAGACAGGTCATTGAAGAGTTGGAAATTTATAGGCATTTAAAGGACAGTTCACTGAATACACTTCACGCGATAATGGTTAACACCACACAAGAAACCTACAAATTAATTCAAAAACATTGGGACAGCAGCGGCCCACAATGAAAGAAGAAGAATAGAAAGTTTCCCGAATATTTATATATATATATATATATATATAATATATATATATATATATATATATACACATTTATACCTAGGATTAACCATCTTATCCGATCTGAGCTGGTCCCAACATATGAATAAAGTAACGTCAAAGGCAAGGAGTCTCGTTTTCATGGTCTCAAAGTGTTTCCGTGGCTGTTCGCCCATTGTCTGTAGTAATATCTATAAGACCTATATAAGACCAGTCCTTGCTGGTCCTGCCTGGTGTCCGGTGCTCAAGGCAGGCATCGAACAGTTGGAGGTAGTGCAACGTTGGGCTACGCGCATTCCCTATAGTTCCAGCCGCCCGAAGTATGAATAGAGACTACGGATATTCAGTTTAACACCCTTTCAAGATCACCGAATGAGCGGTAACCTTATATTTAGCTTCCGAGCAATGAATGACATATTGGGAGTCAACCTTAGATCTTTATTCACCCGAAACACGAACAACTTGCGAGGGCATATATATGTTGTGGACCAAGTGATAAATCCGGGCATTTTTCATAATGCCCGGGCATTATGAATAATGACAAACCATTTGGGCAAAGTGATTAATTATGGTTTGAAGTTTCTTATTTATCACATTGCCCTGACATTATGAATATTGCCCAGTCGTGTTTGGGCAATGTGATAATACACTTCTGTATGGGCGAAGAATGATAATAATAATTTATTAATGACCCTCGAATAATTACAGGGAATGTCAAGCAAGGCTACAATTATATACAGATATATAGCATAACAATATAACAATCATAAATTTCGAAATATAAACATTTAAATGATATACTAACACACATAATCACAGACAAACAAAGAAAGTAATGGAAATGACAACCGCTAGTCTTTATAGATTAGGAACAAAATGTGGTGTGAAAAAATTGATCATCTATAGAAGGAGATTTCACTGAGAGAGGTTTTGAGTTAGTCATCTAAATGTGGCGGACAAGGATAAAGTCGTTATAGTTGTAAAGGTGGCTGTGAGTCCAACAAATGCAAAATTATGCAACTCGAAGTAAGCAGAAATTGTTTCAATAAATAATTAGGACTTATTTTGTGTTTTTCTATTTTTTTGAAGTATAAGTCATTTTGAGTTTGAAATCTCTAAGAATGATATCATCTAGGAAGAGAAAGAATATGTTTTTTTTGTGATTATTGTTTTGTTTTTTGTTACATATATGTTTCCAATAAAATTTGAGGTTTTCTCTAAGTTTTACTATTTGCTCAAAGTAAAATTCATTTCTCTACTTCAGAATGAGTTCATTACACTTCTAAAAACAGTGCTGTGATGAACTCCATAACACCATTGTTTTCAGTTTATATTTTTGGTTTTTTGGTTGTCTACATTGACATTCGATCCAATCAGATTCCAACAAAAGTCGATTGTCAATATGACATAATTTGAATTTATATCAGAATACCTGCAAATCAAATTCAAATTACATACCCTGAGTTGCAGGAACGTCCATTAAATTTAATGCCGCCTCAATTCTCCATTAAACGGAGTATCCATGGCTACCGTCTATGGATATTCCGTTTAAGGGAGAATTAAGGCGGCATTAAATTTTAATGGACGTTCCTGCAACTCAGTGATAATGTGTCAGTTTTCGTAACAGTCACACCAACTGCCAAGATACAATACAAAAGTCAATAGGATGTATGATCTCAATTGTTCATTGAATTTCGACAATATTTCATTAAACTTGACTGAAATAGAGAAAATATCGTCTAACACTCGTTGCAGAAGGCAATTCCAACACTCATGCTTTCGAATTTCGCATTCGTTAAGTTTGAAGATTCTAAGAATTATATCATCTAAAAAGAGGAAATATTATCTATTTTTGTGATTAATGTTCTCTTTTTTGTTAAACATATGTTTAAAATAAAATTATGAGAATTAAAACCAGGGTTGAATCACTCTGCCCGATATGAAATATGCATTATTAATAATGCCCGGGCAATTTGATTATTTCAATACTTATTATCACATTGCCCTCTCATATTGGGCATTATTCATACTGCCCGGGCATTTTTCATAATGCCCAATTAATCACTTGGTCCATAACATATACAAGCTGAAGAGGAAAAACTTCAGAATAACTCAACGGCAAAGTTTGCTTGTTAATAGAATTTTTCACATCTGGAACGGTTTGCATGCTGATGTGGTTGGTGCGGCCAATGTGAACTCATTCAAAAACAAACTCGACCAATTTGGTTCATCTCTTGCATAAATGGATGCTTCAGTGAATCTGAATTACTGGTTTTATTTGAATTTTAATTTCATGTTATACCTATCTGTATCACTTTTATTTGTTTTTCTGAGCTTCAAAGACATAGTCTCGGGCCTTATTATATAAAAAATAATAATAATAATAATTTTCCTCCTTTAGTTTTCCCACTCTCGATATTTTCAGAACGGATGTATAAGATAGATACCTAACCTCATATTGTGTTCCCTTTACTACATTTTTCCCGTTTTTAAATAAATGACTTCCCGACTTAATTCGTTAGTCTCTTATATATGTGCATATCTTTTGTTTGGGAACTGAAATATGATCAAGAATGTGAGTATTTTCCAACTTGAAAACATTTTTAGCTGAAATTGAATTAGAAATAACACATTCGGGCAACCCACTTAGTTTTTATACTTGCATAAGTACATTTTCCAGTAATTTTTGGACCTGAAGCTGATATTTTTATATCGAAACATGTCGTCCTAAGTTAATAAATAAAATCTGGTTCTAAAAAACAGGAGTGTTTCAGACTTTTTTTCACCTGTTATACATTACATATTATGTTGAATCATCAACGGGAAGATTAAAGAACATCATTCACAATGATAGAGTGAAGACATCAGTCAGAAACTTTAAACCTATAAAAAGAATTTTTATTAAATTGAAGTATCCTACCCCTGAACCAAAAAAAGCAATATAGTGTACCAGATTCCATGTGGGCATTGTAATCATGAATATGTTGGACAAACATCTAGAACACTCCAACTGAGACTAATTTTACATAAAAGCAACATCCATTTGAAAAAGGAAAACTGTGCACTAGCAAAGCATTGCATCACCACAGGACATCAACCGAAACCACAATTTTTGATGCAGAACCAAACACAAGAAAACGAACATTGCTGGAAATGATAGGAATTGCCCAAATTGATAACGAATTGAACTATAAGAAAGATATTGATCAATTGAGCTCCATGTACTTCCTATTAATTGAGATAGATAAGAAATCAAGTCATTACAATTCGACCAACCTCACAGTTAAAAGAAGTGGAAGTTGTTAAGATCGCTAGATACAAACCGCTGACAGGATACTGTAAAACGCAAATGTTTTCGGCAACGTTCGTATCTGTTCGTGTATCTCCGATATCGAAATTAGAAAATTTGTAACTTCGATCCTCCTAACCTAACCTAACGGTCTATCTGTCATTCTGTTATTGAATATTGCATTTATAAGAGACGAAGATATTTACTCCTTGCCTTGCCTGAGTTGAATTTGCTTTGATTATTATATTATTCAATCGTTCTTATCAGAACGTTTCTTTCCTGTTTCAGCTATTCTCAATTTTTTTTATGGCAGAAACAGAAAAGTGAGTACTCAGTGAAAAATATATTTTAACATTAACTGAAATCTGTAGATCAATGCCATGTTTTTCACCAAGAAAGACTTCGTCAAGCATTATTTGTCCTTTATGTCAGAATGCAGTAGGATTTTCGATGTTACTTTTAAAACATTTAACCCAAAGATTATAGAGATAGAAAGATAGGAAACGGCCTTACATCTGTGGTACTAAAATCCGACTACGATTTTTGGCTAGTTTCTTACTTGTGACACCTAGATGGCGCTGAGAACATAATTCAGTACAGAAAACTATTTTAATAGCCGCGAAATTCGAATTATACTTTTCATAAATTTCCATTGAATTGAGTACTCTTTGTCGAGCTTTTAGAGAAACATCCTGATCGACAAAACAAAAGTGGGTCTCCGTTTTTTGATCAGGAGTATATTTTCCATCTACACATTTTCTTGAATCATATGAAATACGTTTTGGATTCTTTATATTTTATTTGAAATGATTGTGTTAAATCAAGTACAATACAATAATTATGAAATCGAGAACATTTTAAAAATTTGTTCACATATTAGAGAATTATTATAACAATTTCAAGAACTTATTCATATAGTGAACTCTCGATAAATCAAACATATTCGATATATCGAACAGTTGTTCTGGACCCGATTCATACATATCTTACCCAGTGTATTTTAACCTCAATGAGTCTAGAGGGTCTAGTAGATGAGTCGAACTGCTGGAAGGGTCGTCAAGAAAACCACCACCTCTATAAGTCGTTCTTCTGACTACCATTGTCTCTATGAGTGGAACTTTTTGATCTAATGAATAAGACCGAAGAAAATTCGGTTCGCAAACAAATTATTCAGAACAATATATTTTTACCCCAAAACCTCTATCCATTTGAAAGCACTGAAATAAAAAGCAATGAACAAGACAGTTACAAATTACGAGTTTCAAACCTTACATTTGCATTTTCTTTGGTAATCTTTCAAGATTATTCGTTCTATTATTTCTGCAATTAATCACCATGCATTTCGAATGTCGGCCAGTTTCTAACACAAAACAGAAAAACACACAAACCAAGATTATGGAGTGAGCTAGGAGCTACTCTTGTAAATTTCGAGTTATTTCAGTGGAAAATACGCGAGAAAATGCAATCATCATTCAGCAAAAATATTTATTCAAGTATTTCTTTCAAAATTGACAACAGCCTACTAATAATCTCTATTTAATCTACTCTAATCTCTTACTTTTGAAAAACACATGTCGCTGACATCACTGTAGTCGCTTCGTTTCCCATCTTTATACTCTATAATCTTTGAATTAACCGATGTTCATGAATTTAAGATAACTCGATCCAGTCATCAATTTGCCAATTTCTAAGAATTTACAGTCTGGAGAATCTTTGGAAACAAAGAAGTGGATTACTGTTACCATTCAACTAGGAAAGATAAGAAAAGCGAGACAATCTTTATATATAATTGTAATAGAAGTGACATGGGAGGTATTAATTTTTCTTTTATAATGTGGGAGAATCTTGTATAACGAATTTGATTTTTTTAAGGATATATTTCCAACAGCAAGGTACGTCAAATGAAAACAGGGGGTACTTCAAAAATTAAAGGAATGTGTCCACCAAGAATCGAAGCTAGAATTCTGATTAATAGGTGAATACTCTAAAACCCAGAATCAAATTGTTAAAATTTAATCAATTTCATTCTTCACAGGGAAAGACCATGAGTCAACAAGTATTACCATAGAGTTACTGTGGAAGCACATTATAAATCTCTCATGATGGAAGCAAATATTGAGAATGTTGGTAAGAATTGTTTCAGGGTGAAATCCCAATATGAGGATAAAATTTTATCATGTTTCGTTTATCACTTCTTGTGATGAAGACTGCAGAATGGGATATTGTGCGGAATTGCAAAATATGCTTACACGAATATAAATGTATGCTGGTAACAGTATCAAAACTATATTGTGCAAGCATTTATGTTTGGTCGGAGAAGCGATTCTGTTTCAGATGGAGACTCTGATGAAGATATGATGTTGCGTATTAATGAACCTAAAACAAGTCTTAAGGCATACCAGGATGATGTCAATTACTTTATAAAAGAATCAGCGTCCAAGCCAAGTTCGATATCATTTAATCATGAGGAGGAAAATGTAATGTAGTTCAAGTTCTGCTTGAATATTTTCTCTTGAATATTTTAGTGGTGTTCAGAGCCTTCTGACGAGGAATTGATGAAGAGCATTAAATTGGTGGACGAAGGAAGTACAAAAGAATTGAAGAGATGGCTGGCAGCTCGCATAGAGAGTAACGGAGAAATATGCAAAAAAAGAAGAATAGAAAAACAAACTTATTATCCTAAGAAGAAATAGTGTGTTCAAAAGAGATTTGATAGCGACTTAATTTCGATGGAAGTAGTAGAATAATTTCAGATTTTTATCAAGCATATATATTTATTTTTCTTTCAGAAAAGTCGTCATATGAGTATTTCGATGAGATGATTCTTATTCAAGAGATGCATTCTAGAAAAGAGAAAAACTTGAAGGACTTTCATTATAAAATTATATACTAATGTGATATTTCTCCCTCAAATTTATATCCTTTCTCAAACTTTTATAATAATAACAATGTATATTACTATTCTTCAATTGGAATGGAAAAAGCGCTCAAGTGAAAGTGTTTTTTGCTTGAGTGAAGGTTTTCTTGTTGGTTTTTTGCTTCACAAGCTCAAACCGAGAAAAAAAAATAAATTCCATTTTCACAATTAATGTTTTATTATTTGTTTAGTTATATATGAACAATTCTAAATTCTCAAGAAAAAAGTACTTTCAAAATTTTCTTTGCAATTTTCGTTTTGAATTCTCTACTGAAATCTATATCCCAATTGTAATTGTTTGCAATAATAATATGGAATGTGATAATTGGATGACACACCCAATCATCACATTTTATATTGACTAATACACCTTACATCCTATTTAGATCAAAATCTTGGTAATTAAACAGTAAATATGATAGATGTAGTAAGTAGATGATATACGATAAATATCTTTCGACAAAATTCTATTTCAGAATTTGAAAGGTGCAAAAAATGCTTCAAGGTTAACTATTTGAATATGCCTGCTGACAAATATTTTTCATTTATTTTTTTATTACATTACATTTTTCTTGGTAGGGATATACTGAAAATGATGATTATTCAATCAATCCAGTACCTAATCCACTGAAGCTTTCGGTACCTACGTAAAATACTTTCATTTGACAAATATGAAAAATTAAATACTCTTATATAATTCCGTAGATAATACACGATAAATCTCGTTTAGACAAAACTCTTTTTCAGAATTTGAAGGGTGCAAATAATACTTCAAGGTAAACTATTCGAATGTGCCTGCTGAGGAATACTTCTCAGTTATTATTTGAGTATATTACATTTTTCTTGGTAGGAATATACTGAAAACAGGTTAATTATTGAATCAGTCCAGTACCTAATTCACTGAAGGTTTCGGAACTTACGTAATATATTACTTTTATTTGCCAAATATGAGAAATGAGTTTCTGTCAGATTTCCCGAGCTGATGGCTGAGTCAGGATTGTTTATCAGTTGAAATTTGACATCATCTCTGTTTGAAATCCAAGTGTCAAAATCAGATGTTTGCGATGCGATGACAAATCTACTAGCGCGCCGGTCTGGTTTCGCTTCACTTCGGAATACTGTAACTCTGGGATTTATTTGCGTTTTACTGTATCCTCCCGCTGACAGTCGAGAACATCTTTAGCAATACCAAATCATGTCGAGGGCCGATGTCTCATATATCGCACCTCATGTGGAAGTTGCAATTCCATATATCTCAACCAAACATTTCAAAGTTCAAACTGACGAATCGCTGTCCACAAGAGTGACGTCAGACTAAGTAAGACCCGAACACCCGATAGAAGAGCATTAGCGAGCCACTCATCCTCATTGAACCATACATTTAAATTTGTTAAAGTCGAAATATTGAGTAGTTCAAACTGTCCGGAATTCATTGACGGGGAGTGTATTTTTTGCGCGCTTGTTCTATGGATCAGCATGCCGATCTGAACGTCTATACTCTTAGTCCAGGCATATCAGTACGCTAACAACAAATTGCTCAATAGCTGGAAATGGTTTGAATTCTTTTTGGGGATCATGAATAACAGGTATCTGAGTTTGCGACAGTTTCTAGGTTATGTTTCAGATTTGAAATCCACGAAATTTTCGCACTTTTCAGAATTGTGCTTATATCTGAAAAAGTAAGCATCCTTCGAGAAATGTTGTCCCCTTCTGTATCAAAAAGCATTAAAATTTACGTCTAACGGCGTTCGAAACAGCAGAAACAGTATAGCCGTTCAGCCACAATGGCTTCTCAAAGGTGGACAATTTTCACAAACTTAGCTCAAAAGTTGACAACGCCTGTAGGTCCAAAAAAACTGAACCGATTGGAATATTTCAAACAACTAATCGTTTAGAAAATTCAATTAAGAATTAGGTCCATTTTGAAATTTGTAGTACCTCACTTCATTGCTGAGATATGAATTTCCAACCGCAGCGCCAAATTTCCGCTAAGGCAACAGGACGCGCGAAAACGTCTTCTGAACTCGAAACTCCTGACTTAAATGCATCCTTTGTTAAGGTGACATTGAACTTGGTTAACTTGTTTAACAATTCACAATCAACAAGTATTATATCAATCTCTGATTACAAGGTTACCATCAATCATAAAAGAAGATAAAAACACTTGACAGAGTTTCACAGTTTTATTAAAATATTTGTTGACACGCGTGTTTCGGGTTTTATCCCATTTTCAAAATTGAATACATATCAATACAGAAAGAACACATTCGTACACATATCAGGTAACACATGTTAAAATCGGTGATAGGTGGAAATCTAATTGATCGTTTACAATTAGGAGATTTTGTTTTTGAGCTGAGGATATTTCTAACATTTCTAAAAGATCCAAACGTCTACCTTTATCACCCTTATGCAGAATTTTTATATTATTGAAATCAATGAAGTGGTTGAGAGTAATACAGTGAGTGGAAAAACCTGTTGTTGGTTTATTTTGTAGAATAGATCTTTTATGTTCATCAACTCTAACTCCGAGAGAACGACCAGTCTGACCTATGTAAAATGCAGGGCACTCGTCACATGATAGCATGTAAACACCACTCAACTGCGAATTATTCAGTCGATCCTTCCCATTGAAAAATACAGATCTCAAATTCTT